>JAWNZC010000122.1:1045000-1135000 GCA_035771165.1 Paragorgia papillata | reverse complement strand
AGGTTGACTATTTATTAGTCATTTTGCGTGGGTATAGCGCAATCTCGTACCCAGAGCCTGCGATCCTTTTGGTCAGTACCAAGGAACGGAGGCTCTGGGAAACTCCGATGAAATTTGTCATCTGATTGGTTAGTTTTAAAACAGTAGAATTTCAAATAATTTGCACGTTCCTAACTTGTTTAATCGATTTCTCGACACATAATAATGCACGACAGACCCAAAATACAATTGAACAGATGAAATTATTCAAAACAGCAAAAATCCCGACAATTTACAAGTTAAAATTATTATTCTCGCTTCGTCGCCAAACAAACATCCATCGTCTGACTCGTCTCATAATTCTTCGCAGTTTAATTCGTCTCAGAACTTTAAAATTATAGTTAGAGAATACAAGGTCGATGTAGTTTAGCCAAAATTCCGGACAGAAAGTACAACTCCTTACCTGAGCGGCTGAGCCGATCACTGCCGAGTGCCGACGGCGACGGACGTATAAAACACTCTCGTCAAATCGTCGTGTTGTCGATTTAGAGAAAAGCTAAGAAAGACCATTAGTATCACAACGCTTTGTCAAGAGCTTTGTAAAACATACTGGGCCATTCTTTATCGGTAAACAAATATTTTCCCTGGTCTTCGAACAAGCTAAAGATCGTCCATAACAGTAACAAATTATAGGGAACTGGGAACCAGAGGACTGGGAACAAAAACCCAATTTGTTTTGTTGTTTTTTTTCATCGGAGTTTCCCGAGCCTTGCGCCAGAGCCTCCGTTCCTTGGTACTGACCAAAAGGATCGCAGGCTCTTGGTACGAGATTGGGGTATAGCCAAGCAAATGGATGGACATGAGTACTAACAGAGGATCAATTAAGCAATATTATACCATGCATCTCGTTTTAAAAGAAAAAATATATAGTCCTTAGTATTGGTAACAATAAAGTCAGTGTAAATATTATTTTTTATCGTTTTGCTGACACCTGAAAATTACCTCTCCCCCCGAAATTTTACTTTGCTATAGCCTTCGACTATCGCAAAGAAACAAACTCTTTTGTTTTCTGCGATTGGATCGCCGACGGTCGCCGATGACATTTGAAGCACGTTCTTATCACTGATCTCAATAAAACTGGATAGGCCATTCCCTATGGCCAGCAGTCAAACATTTCGTGCCAGTCGCCGCCATCTTACGTAGTGGAACATCAGTGACGCATTGCGGCCTTAGAACTTGTTCCCAATCCCAAAGTTGACTAGCATAAGCAATCTTGACGTCAGCCCGGTCATATTATCCGGGGGGAAGAATATTAAGTACTCTGTGTCGGGGGAGTCGGAAAAGCCGTAAAGCAAACAACAGATGCTGGTTCGTTTAGTTTTCACTGTTTAACAACAAATACAGTCAAAAGATGGCAAGTACACAACACGAGATATTGTTAAGGCATTAAGATTACTATAAAAGGTACAATTTAAGACTTGGAATTGAATTCTTCGTAGATTTTATAGTCTGTTTTTCAGTTTATATTATCGTGAACTTTCTTCGTTGTCGGCACTGAAAAAAACCCAACGAAATTTAAAGGTTTTACAGCTCAGTAACAGAAACAAATACAAGAAATTAGCGTCTTAAACCTTATTGAGTACTTCTTGTGCCATTACATTCGTTTAAATTTTCTTAAAATAACTCTTTTCGTCAGTTTTCAATCTATACGAAAGCTATGAACTTTAGTGGCGGCCATCTTGGGTAGTGGTCACGTCATCATACAACTGGCACGCACGTTTTATTGAGATCAGTGGTTCTCATACGTCGCCGACGTCGCATAGCCCTCATCGCCGATCATCGGCAACATATGAGAACTAGACTTAATCCTATTTCATCGCAATTCATCGCAAAGCTGCATCGCCGATGATCGGCGATGAATTACGATATATGAAAACCAGGCTTAGTGGACTTCAATCTTTTCTCTTTTTTTTGCAATGATAGTGGGAGTGGAAAAGAAGAAGAAACATTACTTTTACGTTTCCTATTGTCCTGAAAATGAATGTTTGATGAAAAAAGTAGTAGAGTTTACTTCTTGGTTCAGACAACAAGGATATGACGTCCAAGTGGATATTCTGCAAAGTCCCAATAACGAGGCACAACTCAAAGAGCTGGGTCCATTCAGATTTGGTGAGAAGCAACTTGGGAATGCGAAGAATGTCTTCATGATATTATCAGCATCCTACTTGAGGCTTTGTAAACTGGACGAAGAAGGGGAGATCGACATAGAAAACTTATCCCGCCAAGAGAGAATCGTTTACAGTGAGATCACTCAAATTCGCAACGAATTGTGTTCCACGGTCTACAGAAATAGTCGTTTTATTCCAGTCATCTTTGGTGTGAAGGAGATCGATCTGCCATTTTGGATCAAAGAGCTTGTTGTTTACACTTGGCCTGATGATAAATTAAACAACAGGTTGTTATACAGGTTGAATGAGCAAAAGGAATACGCTCTTCAAGAAATGTGTGGAGATGAAAAAGTGTAAAAGGACTGAGTGTGCAAATATTGTTTTTGAAGCTATCTTCCTATTTGATTTAGTGGTTTGTAAATCAACTCGTAAGACTGTATAGCTATAAGAATAGATTATAGAACTGTCAATTGAAGCTTAATTAAACCCCGAAGGGACTCACATAATTACAAGTTTTAAGATAAGGGTCTAATCATAGAGAAAATTAATTGTAGAAGTTTTAATCGTAGATGTTTTAATAAAGTGGTTTTTAAGCTACCTTCCTATTTGATTTAGTAGTTCGTAAATCAACTCGTAAGTTTAATTATAGCTATAAGAATAGATTGGGAGAGCACGAAAAAATCGTAACAGTTCAGTCGAGGCGTAGCCGAGTTTTCTCCAGAGTTTTTCTCCAGTTTTTCTCCAGAGTTTTCTTGACTGCTCTCCCAATTTCCCAAGTGCATCCATAACTCGATGGAGCACACTAAACCATGAGCCATTTCTTTTATAACATAGCATTAAATCCTTTCACAAGCCGGCGAATCGTTTTGGTTGTGTTTTTCTACTTTCGTAGCCAAGTCTTTTTTGTTCACTAAAATCCAACCAAAACGACAGTTTAAACTCGGTTACCCAGACTCAGTTTATGTCTTCTGGGTCGTTGTTCTTTATTACTCAATAAAATTAAATGACTCGGTATGTTGATAATATAAAAGGCCAATTCAATTTAAAACTCAGTTTTGCTTTGAAACTTTTTCCCGCGCTTTTTTGCCGTGCTCCATAGAGTTATGGAGCACGCACGACAGCCAATCAAAAACGTTGCTATATCAAAGCTATGTTATAAAGCACTCTACTTGGCATGGATTCAGGTAACTAACAACTTAAAGGATATTGGCAATAAAAATTAAGTTTGTTTAATTTGAAAGAAGTCGTGAAATTGTAATAGAAGATCTTTTACAACGTTTTCGTATCTTTTTTCGTTTGCAAGATATTTCAATTTGTTTAATATGTAAATGAGATGGGCTCTGTTGTCAGGAGTAGGGTGCAGTATTTTTACACAAAGCAACATCAGTTATGAAATGTTCAGTGTTACAAGGCGTTTTTATGTGCACAGTTTCAAGTGATTTCGTCAAACAAATTTAGAGATATAACTGATTTTGCGCTACGTTTGAGAATACTGTAACCTGCTCCTGACGTCAGAGACCATCTAATTTACATATTAAACAAATTTGAAATATCTTGAAAACGAAGAAAGATACGAAAAAATTGTAAACGATCTTCTATTACAATTTTATGAGTTCTTTCAAATTAGACAAACTTAATTTTTGTTGCCAATGTCCTTTATTTAAGATCCGATCCGGTGATATCTTGAACTGACCATGCACCCCTCGCGGATGCACCTATCACACCAATGTAAATTTTTTTTTGGGGGGACTTATAATTTGCACCATTGACTGCATGAAGGGACCAGACGACTGGTATGTAAAGGAAGAAAAGTGACAATGACCATGAAAGGTGGGGTGGGGTCTGGGAACGAGGTTGTCACGATGCATGTATATAGCTAGCCTGGTACCCTGGCCCAATCAAAGAATATGGGCCAGGTAACCACTAAAGGCTTCTGCTTTCCTATTGGTTAAAATTTCGCGCGTTTTTAGTTGCTATGAGTGAAACTGCAATCGTCATAAGTGGATTTAGCCCTGATGACGCGAGAATGAGATTAGTGGTTACCTGGCCCTTATTTCTTTTGAAATTGGGCCAGGGTACCAGGCTAGTATATAGCCACATCTCAACACACGACGGATCCAATCTCGTCCCCAGAGCCAAATATGCCCGGCCGCGCGGGCCAATATAATGGCTCTGGGCAAATCGATTTGAGACATCCAAAAATTGGGTGTCCCGTGACCTGCGCAGTAGTTATTTCGTACCTAGCCTCTTCTAGAACCTATTTACGCGGTTGAAAATTGATTGCAGATCAAGCGCTCAACATTCTTGGAGAGGTTTTCAGAATATTGGCGAAAATATTACTTTAATTCATTATGACAGACGGTGGAGGAGACGGCAATTTCTCGCTGGATGCTGCCATTGATTTTTCTTTGTAAAAAATTGGGAAAAGCGGCTTAAAAGTGAAGCCTCAGCAGAGGACGCTATTCGCATGAACTGGCATACATAATATTGATAATAACTGGAATTTTAAACTGGCATTTGAATTGTAACTCCCGAGATGTGCTTGCTGCCAACTGGCTTTGGTAAATCCTTAATTTTTCAACTATTGCCTTTCGTGTACGATTTTCTGAAAGGGGAGACTGGAGAGTCAACGCAGATGCTCCTTAATATGGTGGTAGTGGTACCACTTCGTATGATCTGCTGTAGTGCTGTTGAAGTCTCAACTAATTTTTGCACATCCAGAAGTATTTGTCGACAATATGAAGGTATGCTTTTCTCATAAATGCTTGTTTTTTAATTACCGTGGTAGTGTGGTTAGATATGTTAAAGTGAGTTAATTGTCTGGCCTAGTATAATGCTAACCAGATCCAATTGTTAGGTGTTGTGCATAATTGGCATTTTAAATCTGGTCCAAAGTTCAGTTCATAGTTAATTCCAGTGTGAGATACCATGCATAATGATCAAATAATTTATTGTACCTAACCCTCGCAATTAATCATCCAATCAAATGTCTACATTAGCATCACATGCCAGCCCAATATTTTACGATGTAGGACAACTACATATAATTTGGGCAGCAACCTTTGGACAGGGACAAGGTATATGGTATTTACCCGAATTGCACAATTATTTGTTGGATATAATAAGATACCTATTGGATTCACCTGATATGGAAAATATTTAAGTCTCAAATTTTAAGATTAACAGGCTCGACCTGCCGTCTTGCCCAATATTGAATTTTTGACTTAAATGTGTTGCCAGGTTGGGCTTAGATGAATCCAATAAGTTATATTATTATACAATGCTGATACAATCTCGACTGTGATTGGCTAAAAACCTACAGATAATTCTTGATATCTGTAGCTATGACGCGCTGGCCAGCGGTTTAAACAAAACAAACGTGGCGGCCGTCCTTAGGAGTGAAGATCAGAAGCGGATTAATCCGGCGGATTTGTTGACGCTAAAACCACCAAGAAAAAACAAGCGAGCTACACATACATCTGTTAGAGTTTAAAGCAGTGTTTGAAGGAGAAAATTGTATTTGAAAGCGAAAAAAGTTAGCGAACCTCGAACTGAAAACGGTATGAATATTTACTATTTTTACCTAACTTTGTAAAAAACTTTCTAAAGGCTTCTACATTTATAATTGTATAATAAAACAATTATTGAATTCGGTTATCGCATGATATCAAGAATTATCAAGGCCTCTGTTTGTGTTATCCGCCTCAGCCTTCGGCTTCGGCAGATAACACAAACCTCGGCCTTGATAATTCTTGATATCATGCTCAACCTCATCCAATAATTGTATATTATCTGCTTACTGACATACAATTAAAATTTATTGGTTTTCTAAAATAATATAAATTAAAACCAAGCCAAAATATATGTATGGTTCTAATTTTAGTATATATTTGTTTATTTAAACTCATTTGATTTGATGTATATTTACATGTATATTATTTTGGTCTTTTAGGAAAGATTTTCACCATGCTTATGGGAAACTGGGCTTGCTTACTACAAGATTTCCTGATTCATCTAAATTGGCTTTAACTGCAACAGCAACCCAAACCAGAGAAAAGGAGAGTGTGAGTCTTTAGGGCTTACTAATTATCAATGCAAACATTATTGAAGTAAACCCAGAGCAGTGAAATACTGTATATATTTCGCTGTGTCAATTTGGCCAAACACAGGAGAAGACAAGCCACACCAGATCCTAACCTTTGTTGCTGATGAACTTAGACAGAAGAAAATAAATGCACCAAAGACATTAATGTATGGTACAATGGAATGGATGTTATGGTGCATACTTGGAACAGATGGATGATGACATTAAGACATTTGACGTGTGACATCATCCAACAGTATATTATTATTAGACTATAATAGCTCGATGTGTGGAACGTTGCAGAGTTGTTTCTAGTATAACAAGAAATTTTGAATTTTGAGAGAAAGAACTTCTAGGATAACATATTATACAGTGTATGTAAACAAAATAGATTTTCTCTAAGATGGATATGTATCTACATTGGACAGAGCGAGTCCTTAAGATTTCTGCTGACAGAGTTCACGCTTATATATTCACTGTAGTTCACAATGTTTGTAAGACATAAAGACAAATCTTAAAGATATGAAAATATATTTGACCAAAGTGTATCTGTTAATAAAACTGACTGAACATTTTAACAGTAGAGTTGCTTTGATTTAGAAATCAATCAGATACACACATAATACTAGGTTATTAGACTCAACAATAAATCATTGCCACAATACTATCGGTGACCCAACACAGAACTACTGGGCATTGGCAGCACTATGTGGGTGTGGGCCCGGTGTGAGAAAAAAATTTGGACCCCCCTCCCACAAAGTGACGACATGTAGGATTGTAGGGGGTCCAGGGGGAATCTCCACCGGAAAATGTTTGAATTTAGGGTCTCTGAAATTTCCTGCATTTTGAGAGCACTTTTGAGTAAAATCTGAGTGACAACCTGTGCAGTCTGTTAGTAGTTTGGGGTTTGGATGGGCCGATGGGCCCCAGTGCGGTGCACAGTTTGCAGACCCGTAGTGCCACCACTGCTACTAGGAACCACCTACTAGTTTGGTGGTAAAGACTGCTGATGAGAACTTGGACCATGAAATATTAATGACTCAAACAGTAACAGTACTATGCCAACACACCACTAGCTTTTTTAAGTCATTTAGTGTTTATTATAATTACAGGCATTGGTAATTTTACACAGTAACACACCTGAAAAAACATTTTCATGGGATACATTTCCACTAATTAATTTGAATTGTCACAATTATGAGATCATAGATTGGATGGAGGGCCTCTAACTCTCTGTTTCATGTCTGTTATACCACCAGGTGCCATAAAAAAACAATAACAAAAAAAAATGCTGACCTGTAACCATCACTGAAATAAAGTAGTGTGCTGCGTAGGCAGTGTTGAAATACAAATCGAAATATAAGACTGACTGTTCACTTCATGAATGAATGCCTTACAATTATACTATCTGTCAATATCATTATTAAATGACATGAGCAGGGGTGTTGGAAGTGTGCCCCATGCAGGGGTGACAAACCATTTTCACCCCCACAAAATTTTTAACTAACTTAACCTAATATATTATAACAATGGGATTGAAATGAAAGCAAAGAAACTACCATGCATGTATATGCATGATATACAGCCATATACCTATTAGACATGTCCAATAGGCCATTTTCAAAACCACATACTGTATGGTTCATACATATATTATTCTGGAAGGACAACATTTTATAATGCCATCTATATTGGGGGGACGGATCATGTGAAAATCTTGTGACTACTAGTAACGTCGGTTATCTAATATCTTACTTAGAGCAATGGTATGTATTGTTTACTTCCTGTGTAATTAGCTATTAGTTCTGTTATTGGTTAGTCCGTTAATTCTATCAAACTCACAAAACGCTTACATTCGCTACCACGTAGTCAAGAGAATTAACATGTAAAAATAAACTAGGTTTCTTTAATATATTTTCTGCTAAAAAGAGAAACTTATACGTCATACAGGAAGAAAACTTTCTATAGAAGAAATATTGCTCTAAACCACGACTGTTATATTGTGTATATTTATTTCCGCCGAAATCAAAAGCGTATATACGTGTCACAATTAGTTATAAAAAATGTAAAGTTAAAACTATCTAGGTATACGTGCAATGATTTGACAATCGATCATCAGTCACTATAGATTCTCCTGAGAAGGAAAAGTAACAGTAGAATTTGATATAGGGAAAGCACCTAACGTATTATTAATTTATCACCGTTTTATTGAATCCTTGAAACGACGCCTAAAAGTACTCTAACTCTAAAATTCGCCAGCAGTACAGAAATTACACGTAGTCAGTTCTCGTCCTAGTTTGAGAAGCTTACAGGCAAGGTATACCGAGTTTCTATTGACGCTATATATGGCGTTAATGGCAATTAAGCAATATAATAAACGGGCTTTCATTTTCGGTTTTACAACAAAACTGAAAGCACCATACAGAGATGTACAACAGTACAGGCTTAACATGATGTCGTGCGTGTAAGGAATTCACTTTATTTTATTCACACTATTGCATTGAAGGCAGTTCTTTTTGTAGCATAGCTTTCAGTTATGCTTTCTGTTTTTTTAATGAAACACAGCGGTGTATCTGCGAAAACTGTTTCGCTTCAGTTTTGTAACACTCCGTCACAATACTGAAAGCACGCAGTAAGACACTCATGTTAACTTACTGTGATGTGTGTCATACATACGAAACCGAAAACTCAAGTCAAATCCTGCGTGAAAACAACACGGAAAGACATTATAGGATAACTAATTTGCATCGGCTTTATTTATCTTATTCATGGTTTCCCGCGGGTTGAAACAGGTGTTCTTGTCTTGTTATCAATAACGTAGATGTCCAATTGGGCAACATAAAAGCCTTAAAACGTGCTACATGTATGGAATAGAGTAGAAAACAAAAGTTTTTAACCCCCATTGGTCAGTGGAAATTTTGATGAAATGACTAGGTTATAAGTGTTTTATAAACCTCTTTCGCAAATGAACGCCATTTTAGAAATATGGCATATACAGTCTTGTTATGAAACAATGATTCTTATAACATAGATGAAATACAACGGCGTTTCTGATAGGCTACCGTGCGTGCTCCATAACTCGATCACAGAATAGAAATACGACCAGAAGTCCAACTCGCGTCGGAACCTTTGAAGTTTCTATCCTCGCGCATGTCGCTTCGCGCATCTTGATTCCTCGCCATCCTACGCCATCCTACGCAATCCTGGCAAGTTCCCCCGGCAGTTTCGACCTTCAAAAGAGGTTAAAACTGCCGGGGGAACTTGCCAGGATTGCGTAGGATGGCGTAGAAAATTGCGTAGGATGGCGTCGGATGGCGTAAAATATCGCGCCTGCGCATTGAAGAAATGCGGACAAGTTGTCACTCGAGTTGGACTTCTGGTCAATCCTTATTCTGTGACTCGATGGACGGCAATTTCAAACGTAATGAGAAACTCCTTTTTAATCAGCAAATTAAATAATGCAAATAGTGAAATAAAAGTAGCGTGCTGCGTAGGCAGTGTTAAAACAACAATCGAAATATAGTAACTTACTTTGGTTAGATATACTGCCGAAACAGAGAACGTAGGAATCTAACGTTTCGAGCGAAGGCCCTTCGTCAGAGAGAAAGGGCCTTGACGAAGGGCCTGACGAAGGGCCTTCGCTCGAAACGTTAGATTCCTACGTTCTCTGTTTCGGCAGTATATCTAACCTAAGTTACTATATTTAAATTAAATAATGTTCGTTTTCTGTTGTTTTGTGTCTGATTCTCGGTTATAAAAGATAGAAATGGTTCATGGTTTGGCGTGCTCCATTAAATTATGGATGCACTTGGGAAGTTAACGTTGCGAGATTAGGGCATTCAAAAATCTATAGTCTCGACCAACTCTTACGCTTTGTTTGTGCTCTCCCTGATAATTCGATGAAACACGCCAAAACATGAACCATTTCTTAACTGAATTGCAGACACAAAAGAGGCGAAAAGGGTTTACAACTGCAAAGTGAAAGCACTTAAATTTTCCCGTGTGACGACTTCTCTCCCGCAGAGGCTTTTTGTTAAGCGGGCGAGATAAGCTATACTGTCTATACACGGCTATATAGATCAAGACTTTGCTTTCTCCCCCAGATTCATACACCGTATTCATTAAGATGGCTTCAATTATCTTCTTTTATGTGAATTTAAATTAGCCTTTAAAGAACTTTTACACTGAAACGAGGTTTGAAAGGCCATAGTGTATACGCCTAACCTCTACGCAATCTCGTACCCAGAGCCTGCGATCCTTTACCAAGAATCCGGGGCTCTGGGAAACTCCGATGAAACTTGTCGTCTGATTGGTTAGTTTAAAACTCATTCTCGTCCGGGCGTATGAATTTCCGCTACTGGTGACGGATCATTTTGATTTGTTGTGAACCTGCGAGGTTTTGACCAAAATTACCCCCCATGGGCTTAAAATGATCCTGTAATGATCCCTTTTTAAAATGAGACCTTTATAACGATATGCCATGAAGTATTACCCGAGCTCTGACCTGAATTCCGGGTTGTGAATTTCCCGTGAGCAACAATGAGCATCATGGCATATCGACAAGAAGAAAATGGCTTTTATTTGTCAATATATAAGCGAAACCAACGAAAATTTAGGCTCTAACAACTCCGAAAGTAAGTATAAGCATTTGTTTGTTGTAATTATTTCGTAGATTAGCAATAATTTGGTAAAATTTGACGAAAACCATCTTGGCCGATCAGGTAAATAGGTAATTATCGAACAAAATTTGCCGAGAGTTGTCGGCGTTGTAATGGCAAACCGGAGTAAATATCACTCAAAATAACTTAAAATCTGAATAGCTGACTTAAAAACGATCTTACTGATGTATTATGGTCGTATGTTCTTGTATAATTCTGTTTTAATTTGTAAATTTCCAAAATAAGTTATATGATCGCGCGCGGCGCATCATGGGGGGTCACAATATGGGGTCTCAATGGAAAATCGTAAAAAATCAATACAATATTTGCTTTTTATTGTATTGCTTCAATTTTTTCAATTTGAATTTGTGAAATGCTGCTTTTCATTTTACATGATCCAAAGTTTGGTGTAAAGTCATTTCTCGTTAAATATTTAACATTTTGTTGGATTATAATAATATTTTTAATAATAGTAATTAGCATAAATTAGCATAATTTGCAAAATGGGTTGTCTGACAAGACCCGAAAACGCAAAATTTGAATAGTAGAGTTAAAAACGATTCAAATTATATATTGTGGTATTATTTTTGTGTTATTATGCAATGTTAATTCACAAATTGCCAAGACCACCTGCTGTGACTGGTTTTCGGACTGGACGGGAGTAGGGTATAAAGGCGGGTTCTGGGACAGCTGGCCTAGACTTGGTGGCGCCATTAATAAAAGGGGGGTGGGTTTTTAAAAACAACATGGCAGCCATGTTGTTTTCCAAGATGGCCTCGCCTTCGGCTCGGCCCAGATTTGGTAAAGATTTTCCGAAGACTTCCCGAACATTTTGCCGAAGATTTTTCCGAACATTTTCCCGAAGACTTCCCGAACATTTTCCCGGGGAGGGAGATTTTTTCAAAGGGTTTCTCGCCTTCGGCTCGGCTCCGCTTCGCTTTGCTGGAGAAGGGCGGGCCTGAACTTTTTCAAAAGAATTTAAACCCTTTTGAAAAATTTTTTGGACCGAACGAAGTGAGGCGAGCCAAAGGCGAGGGGGTTTTTTGGGGGAGGGGTTTTTAAAATGTTTTTAAAATATGTAAAAGAAGTTTTTAAATAAAATGGTTAGTAGAGAGATAATAAAAACTGTATACAAAATCCAAAATATTGCAGCAAACAAAATTTCAGCATTTAAAACCATTAGGTCTGTTTTTTATGATCTTCTTATTTTTTACAACAAAACACTGCAGTATAACAACAAAAAATTTGAAGCCAATACTAAAAGAATTTATACATTTTTAAAAGCAATAGAAAAACATCCGCAAAAAGTAGCTCTTTTGTATGCATTAACACCAATGTTTGAAATGCTGATAACAGCTGAGTTGTTTGGAACCTGCAAACTTGTTTACCATGAAAAATTTGACAAATACTATTTTGTTGACTACGGAATGATTTCTGCAAAATTTAGGAAAAGGAAACTGCTTTTAAGAAATAACATTGTTGTTATTCCATACAAAAAAAGACGGGATTCCAAAAAAGTAATAACAATGGAATTAGTAGTAATTGCATTTAAAGAGGTGATTAGCATATATGGAGGCGATACCAAACCCGAGGATGTAGTTCGCTACATACATAGAAATCTTTTGTAAAAAACGACATTTTGTTTTTAAAAAACCAAAATAAATAAAAGAGGATGAGTAAAGTGTTTAAAACAAAAAATAAATATGTTGCCTGGGAGCAAACAACCGTCAAATACCGCTGTTCAGACTGCCTACGTGAAGTATCCACAGAGACAGCACTAAGACTACACAGAAAAGTTGCCCATGAAATGCCATTGGGAAAATTGCGAGCACAGTGTCCAACATGCTTAAAAACCTTTGATTCAGCAAGGAAGCTGACCGCCTGTACGGACTCCCAAACAAAAAGAATAAAAACCTCAAAGATCTAGGAACCCAAAAAAAATTCCAATTTCTTATTTAAAAAATAAGAAATTTAAACCCTTTAAATAAACAATGAGTTACTTCTATGGTTATGGCAGACGCCAGCATATTGCTAAACATGATGATACAGAAAAGAGAATTAAAGACATTGAAAAGAAAATAAAAAATCTGGGTGTGGAAGGAAATTACCAAACTGTTTTTGATATTAACTTAACAACCGCTGACAAAACCTTTGAGACTGTTAACGGTGAAAAAAGGATAATTCAAGCACGGAGTGGAAAATCTGTTTTATGGCAGGATGATAAAACCAAGGCTCCAACATTTGGTTCAGATGCCGTTGGTCCAGGTAAAGATTACATTGAGAACAAGGGAGGCAACTACATGTGTTTTTGTAGCACTGAAATGCAGTTTAATGATGTTTCTGTTTTTGTTGTTTGTGCGGTAGTAGATACATCGGTTTCTAACGAATGGTGTTATCTTATTGGGAATGATAATGGTAATTATGATAAATATCTTAGCTTTAAATCATACTCTTACTCCAAATTAGTAATTGGTGGTTTAAGATCCTCTGGAAAGAAAACCGTAGATATTGTTGGTCCTCACAGCATTCTTAGCAAACACATTATATCATGCCATTGGTTGGGAACTGGAGGGATGATATATTTAAATAGTAAAAAGTTGTCAGGATCAGAATTTAAATCGGATTTAGCAGATATAGGTAGTCCATTTGGATCTATATTTTTAAATAAAAGATTGAGTGGAACCCCTTTAGATGAGTATGAACTGAAAGGAAAAATATATGGGATTAAAATTATTCATGGGCCATTACTCCCAACTGAGATTGTAAAAATTAATAAGGATATGATGAAAGAATATGGAAACTTTATATAAATAAACATGAGTTATTACTATGGATATTATGAAGATTTAGATTTACCCAGTTATGGAAAGGATGGAGAACAGGGGCCACAAGGTGATACAGGACCCCAAGGTGATACAGGACCTCAAGGACCTCAAGGTTCAGCAGGTCCAAAAGGAGACAAAGGGGACAAAGGTTTAACAGGGTCTAAAGGATCCCAAGGTTCAACAGGTCCAAAAGGAGCCCAAGGATCCCAAGGTTTAGCAGGTTCCAAAGGATCCCAAGGTTCTAAAGGAGACAAAGGAGATACTGGTAACACAGGACCCCAAGGTTCAATAGGACCAAAAGGAGAAAGAGGAAACCAAGGACCTCAAGGTGTAGCAGGACCTCAGGGGTCCAAAGGATCCCAAGGTTCTAAAGGAGACAAAGGAGATAAAGGAGACAGAGGTTTAACAGGTGCATCTGCCCAACAAAAAGGAGATAAAGGAGACAAAGGAGATAAAGGGAACAAAGGGGACAAAGGGGACAAAGGAGACAAAGGGCTAACAGGCACCAAAGGAGACAAAGGAGACCATGGTATTAGAGGACCTCAAGGACTCAAAGGAGACAAAGGATCCCAAGGTTTAGCAGGTGTAACAGGTGCAGCAGGTTCCAAAGGAGACAAAGGAGACCATGGAACCCAAGGATCCCAAGGATCCAAAGGAGACAAAGGAGACAAAGGTATGGCAGGTTCAGCAGCCCAAAAAGGAGACAAAGGAGATCCTGGTGATGATGGAGCAAAAGGAAACAAAGGTAACACTGGGGCGACAGGTCCACAAGGTCCACAAGGTCCACAAGGTCCACAAGGTCCACAAGGAGCCCAAGGACACCAAGGATCCAAAGGAGACACTGGTAATTCAGGTTTACAAGGACCCAAAGGACCCCAAGGAACCAAAGGAGATAAAGGAGACAAAGGAAACAAAGGAGATCAAGGAGACCAAGGACCTCAAGGGCTGCCAGGAGGAAAAGGATCAACTGGACTAAGAGGACTCAGAGGATTAAGAGGTGTTACTGGAGCCACAGGACAAGCTGGAAATTTTACACAGGTAATAAAGTACAAAAAAGATAGTGGAAAAACATCCCATAAAGCAGGCAGTTGGGATAACAAAAAAAACAGTACTTTGGTATCATTCACATCAAACCATGATTCTGGAAAATATTTAATAAAATATTGGTTTACACTACAACCAGATGGCCATAAAATAGATCAACAAAGTAAAAAATCTTCATGGTGGGATGGTACTACTTATAATGCATATTTTGATCTAAAAACAAACCTTTACCACGGAGATATTACAAAAAGATCAAACAAACTTGCGGAGTTGGAAACTATAACCATGGGAAGAACATATAACGAAACACATTCCCACCATATATTTTGCGAAGGTATTGCAACCATAATAAAGGGAAACCAAATATCTTTACATAGCTATTCTGGTTCGGTTGGAGACGACTATACCTTCCTGTTTTTCAATGTGTGGGATGTTGAAATTAACCTGCTTAAGATTAATTAATAAAAATGGACTCCAAAGAATTTTCAAAAGTTTTAACCAAAGTATGCAAACATGGACACCAATGTGTTTTGGTTAAGGCTGTTCTTAAAACAGCAACAGACAACTCCATAGAAGACATATATTACAACATAAGCCATAAAAATATCTGTAATTATTTACACCCCAATGAAGACCCAATAAAAATGCTAACACGGATAGGTGTATATGATACTGTGTACTGAAGTAACTTTTAAACTAGCTTGGTAAACTAGTTGGCTTCGCGGGTTGAACAAATTTAAACTAGTTGTTAAACTAGTTGGCAAACAAATTTAAACAAATTTTAAACAAATAAATGGAAGCAGAACAAAGTAAAGCAAAGCCGAACGAAGTGAAACAAAGTGAAGAAAAACAAACTATTACAAAAACCCCTCCACCTGTCCGCACCAAAAATCCAAAAAGAGTTGCCCAAGGAAAAAAACTGGCTGCAATAAGCAGGGCCGCAAAACTAAAGAAAAAACAACAGTTGGAAACAATCCCAGAAGAAGCCGAAAAAATGTCCCCAACATCTTTAATAACATTTACTGGAACAATACTTGGAACTTGTTGTACACTCCTACTAACCTATATTGCATACAGTAATTGGGGAAAAAAGGACCCAGACTGCAAGAACCCTGGACAGGACAAAATTCCTAGGGTAAAAACAGTTTACAAAGACCTTTCCCAATATGATCTTTAAAATAAACAAAAATGGGGTTAAAAAACTCAAAAGCTAAAAATTTAAAGCACAAAGTTGTTATTATTCCAGTTCAAATCCAAAAGGTACAAAAAGAAGGAATGTTTTCCCCCCTTCCAATGACAATACGAATCCCACCCCCAAGAACAAAAAGGGACCATAGAAATTTTAAAAAACATTTTCAGTTAATAGAGTATGGATGAAAATGAAATCCTATCCATAACAGGATAGGAATTCAATAAAAAATATGATCGTAAACAGTTATGCAACCGAATGTGTTTTTAAAAGTAAAACCTGGTTTAACATTGGAAAACTTATACACCTTATTTCAGAGGGGAGCTATGATGGATACAAACTCTGGTTGTTATATAGTAAATATGATCTAAACTATGATGAAGACTATTGTTACCATATTTGGTCAATTTTTGATGATGAAAACTAAACAAAATTTTTACTATAATAAATGAATACCGAAAGAGAAGTTGAACTAATTCCTGGTTATAACCGTTTACACAAAAGTACAATAACCGGAGAACGAGCTCGAAATGTAATTACTTTCAACCCTAATTCGGCTAATGAAGGAGAAGTAATTTACATTCATATTCCAAAACTTAAACCTGGAGCAACCTTAGTTCCTGACAAGATGTTTCTTCTGTTTGACTTTAAGAACAAAAATACCAAATCTTGGTTTAATAACAATCTTGCAAAACAACTACAAGAACGCTTGGAAGTCAGGTTTGCAGGCGAAAAAGTTTACGACAACACAGGAGAAAGTCTTCTGGAAACATACAAGGACTTGTGGATAGACAAACACGAAAGAGCCAATATGATCGAAGATGGTGTTGCCACAGAAAACCAAAGAAAACTTATTTCAAAATCTGATGATGCCTCTTCCGACTCATATGCAGCTGTTTATGGAACAAAACAACGAATCCAGTTGGGTAAAATTTTAAAGGACCACGGATTGTATGCCCCCCACAGCATGGCAAATGACTTACAATATATTATTACATTGCCAAAAGCCACCAATATTATGAAAGCCCAAAGTAGTCAATCTGTGGCTGGTTACTCACTTGAAAATATCGAACTTGAGTACGAAACCATTACAAACTTTTCCCTAGTTCAGGAAATAGAATCTTCCTACCAAGTAGGTAGAGCCCTTTCCTTTGAACATGTAACTTTGATGAAAACCTCACCATGGGCAAGAGCAACAACCTTAATCAACGAAACCATTAATTTGCCAAGAAAGAGCATGAAGGCTGTTGTAATGTTGTTTACAAAAGCTTCCAGAGATGGATCAGAAGAGTTTGTTTACCCAAACATTGAGAATGTAAAAATTACTATTGAAGGAGTTCCAAACAGTATTTACTCCCAAGGAATTCCAAAACGGAGGTTGTTTGAAGAGGCTGAACGACTTTTCAGACAAACAAATTATCCCACCATCCAAGCTGAGGAGTTCTTTACAGAAGAGAAATTTGCACTTGTTGTAGATCTTCGTTCGATCAATGACAACGATGTGTATGGAGATGGAACCAAACTTTTGACAACCCAGTCCGGAATCATGTTGGAAATCCAGAAAAAGGCAACATCAGCTGACCTTAAATGCCATGTTTTCATTCTTTCGGATGGACTCCTAAAAGTCCAAGGAGGAGCATTCCAGAGTGTAAATTACTAAAATAAAAATGGAAACCTTAAACAAAGTGAGACCCTCGAACACCATTAAACCATTTAACATGATCATTGTTGGGATGACAAGTTGTGGGAAAACCCACTATTTGCTAAAAATGTTGTCTGAAACCCCAAAACAGTTTGAGAATATATTTTTAATTTGTCCTACTTTTGAATGGAACAAAACATATCTTGAATGGGAGCACCTCAATGACCCAAGATTTTTTGTTATTCCTTGCGACCAAGACGAGTCCGAAGATTTTTTAAAATATGTTGTGGACTACTGTAAAGGAAGACCTTCGTTAATTATTTTGGACGACTGTGCTTCAGGACAAACTGTTAAAAACAGGACCAGCGAACTGGTTAAACTTGGTTTTGGTGCCCGACATATGGATATTAGTACAATAGTTGTTACCCAACAACTAACAAGCATTGCGAAACCATATCGGGAAAATATTTCCAAACTGGTTACATTTTATAATCCAAACAGAAAAGACATGCAGGTTATCTTAGATGACTATTTGGATATACCAAAGGAAGAAGAAAGGAAAATTAAAGAGATGTTGAGATCCCGGGAATATTCAAGACTAGAAATTAACCTGGTTTACCCATACCATTACCAAATTATTTTTGGGGATACAATAAATGAGGAACCTAAGAATCTTACTTAAAAATGGGGAAACAACTGTTAAATTCGAAGATCCTTTAATCATTGAAGACACTAAAATGATAGTAAAAAATGCAACAGTGTTTTGGAACTTTAACAACATAACAAGTCCAACACATATTATGCATGGAACAAAACAAATTAGTTTCAACAATGGTTATTGGACTATTGGCATGATTATGGTAAGATTAAAGGATAACGGTATAAAAACTGAATTACTTCCTTTTAGCTGTAAAATTAGATTATTTCCAACAGAGAACCTTTCCCTACTTAAACTTGGTCCTTTGCTAGGATATCCAGAAACAACAATAATTAAAAAAGGAGCAAACCTAGTTAGTCCAAACACAGCTAACATAAATCTTGGGATGAGATTTATATGCATAACTTGCAACATGATTGATGGAACAAAAACCTCATTTTCTGGAAAGCGGGATAGAACTGCTGCTGTTCTTCCAATTACAACAAAACAAATACTGAAGGGATCTGTTGAAAAGTTTGATAACATTAATTCTGTAGCCATGTTAGACAATGGTATTTACAACGAACTTAAATTTAAAATTGACAAAAATGTTGGCAACATTCTTCTTGAAATCTTTTTATGTCCAAAAAATTTTGAAATATGAGAAAAATTAAACTATAATAAAACATGATTGACCAAAATTTAGAAACCATTAAAGGGGTGTTAAATGACATGGTAAACTTAAAAGTAACTTTAAATAATAACAAAACCCAAAATTTAACAAACTTAAAAGTGGTGTTAAATGACTTAATAGCAGCTTTAAAGAACTATGTGAAAGTAGTAGAAATTTTGAAAATCTTCTAAAATTATTGTACCCTCTAATAACATTTTGTAGTTTTTAAAACTACAAAATATTAAAAATTTTACCCTTAATAAATGAATAAGAACGAAGTTTTAAATGACTTGTATCAAGCAGCATTAATTACACTTGCAGCTGTTGGAACAAGCATGGTTTTCAAAAAGGTATTAGGTCAATCTCTAGCGGCACCAGCTAGTCTTAAAGAAACAGCCAAACTTGGAGTAGCTGTTTCCGTTGGATTATTTTCAGTAAAAATGGCGCAAGAAAAAGGATACTTACCCAAAAATTTGGACCCAAAGAAAGTTTAAATCGAAAAATCTTTTTAGATTTTAAACTAATATAATAAAAGGAGTATGAGTGTATTTGAAAAATTAGAACAGCCAATTATTTTAAAATTCAGGCAAACCAAGTGCTTTGGATTAAAACCCAAAAAATATAACAACGAACTAGTAAGTGGTTACAGACTAACTATCCAACTAAGTGAAGAAAACTGCGAAAAAGTTAAGACAGCCTGGAGTGATAACCGACTTAAGCCGACCAAAAGCTCACCACTTTTTGGTAATTCCAACAATATTATATGTTTCACCATCCAAGAAGGTGAGCTAAGTGAGGAATCAAGGTTAAACCTTAAAGGACAGTGCTATGTTGACACGAAAGTGGAAATTAACCAGGTGTTCGTTAACGATAACAAAGAAAGGTTCCCAATGTTTCAAATAAAATTCCTAAAAAAGGTTGAGGGACCACCACGAGAAAGACTTCAAACCACAGGCAACATGAGTGATTAGACAAAAAATGTACCCATATCCAAAAGGATATGGAAACATAATTAATAAATGGCATCAATGGTAGCAGGAGGATTGTTTAACGCAATTGCCTTCGCAGGTGCTGGATATCTGTTTCAATCATTTAACAAAAATGGTTTTGCCAAAGAGGCCAAAAGACATAATTTAGCAACAGAAGAACTTCAAAAAGCCCATGAAAAGTTTTTTGAAAAAGAAATTAAAAGGAAGGACAGACAAAGAGAATTACAGGATGAAATTAGAACTGCGGGGTACAATATGCAAGACACATCAAAAGCATTTGACGAACTTCATAAAATTTTACAGGACACCCCAACCGAACCAAAACTTGAGGATTTTTACCAACCAAGCGAAGAAATGGAAAAATACCAAATTATTGCTGTAACACTTTCTGGAACAGGTGCTGGATGGTTGTTGTCAAGATTTGTTTAACATTAAGGGTTTTGTTAAGTTTTCTTTTTGGTGAAAATTTTGTAACTTTTTGGGTTACAAAATATTAAACCTGTTTATTCTTTTTGTTTTTGAATCTTTGATAACAAATACTTAAAAATTTGAAAAGGTGTTTTAGGAAGTTCTTTAACACCTTCAAAATTTAAAATATATT
Source organism: Paragorgia papillata (assembly GCA_035771165.1). Classification (NCBI taxonomy): domain Eukaryota; kingdom Metazoa; phylum Cnidaria; class Anthozoa; order Scleralcyonacea; family Coralliidae; genus Paragorgia; species Paragorgia papillata. The sequence goes on along the minus strand of JAWNZC010000122.1, from coordinate 1,114,511 downwards.
CTATTACTCCAAAAGATTTTTCAGGATTTTTAAATGGTGGTATTGTTAAAGTTTCTAAAAGATCTCTTTGGCATATTGCAAGAATGGCATACAATACATGTTTTTTCATGGGATGCCTTGTAACCAAACCTTGTTCTTTAAGGGTTTCAAAAGATTCTTCAAAATATTCTATAAGTTTTAGTACAAGAAATTTTGGTTCTTTATAGGGTGGTATGGGTGGTATTGGTAATAATAATGGTTCGTGGTCAAGTGTACACCAATAACGACAAAGACAAGGCGGATAAATTTTTTTAAACTGTTCCACTTCAGACCCTTCTACTACAATTTCTGGCAACATCTCTAGATACATTTTCTTTAAATTTTTAACGTTAAGGCTGTCCACCACCACCCCTTTAGGCACCCCTTTAGGAAGTTTCCATTCCCGATCCCGATCCAAATAACCGGATTTTAGCAATGCTGATCCTTCCACTCCACATTTTGGACAAAATTCATACCCATCCATTTCTTCCAGTCTTTGTTTACAACAACGGCTGGTATTAGGACCATTCTCCCGTTTTTCCAAGAAAAGGTTTAAAGTTGGTGAAATTTTGATGTTAATATTTAACATTTGAGTCATTCCTTTTATTATAATGATAAAATTTTAAAAATTAAAAAAACAAGTGTTATGGAAGCTCCAAAAACTTCTGGTAATCTGTCATTGTTTTTTGTTGTTATTTTAGGTGCAAAATTTCCTTCTTTGTATACCCTTTTCCAGGATTTTCCAGGGGTCTCACTCCACTCGGCTCGCTCCGGCTTTGCCAAATATTTTTGAAAGGTTGTAGAAGGGGTTCTCACTTTGGCTTTGCCTTGAACTAAAGAAGATTTTTCTAAAGAAGGTTTGAAATTTAAATTTAAATTTTGGTTAAATCCAAGCACCATTTTGTCAGTAGCCATGGTAAGAACATTGTTAAACCCAACCACAGGATTAATTAAAATTTTAAGATCGCTAGGGATTAAAATTAAACCAGGAGACACCGCAAAATTTAAAACAACATTGGTAGACTTTATTGCCTGCCTCATATTACTAATGCTTACAGTAATATCATCCTGTGCTATGGTATCTTCCATTAACTTTTTAAACACCTCTTGTGTTTGTAAACTTTTAGCACCCTGTCCAACAATAACCCACCTTGTTTTTGCCTGGGCCCCCAACACACAGTAAACAAAAGATTCTAATGATTGTTGGAATAGCTTTTGACCCAATGGTGTAAGACCATTGCTACTTTTTGGAACAAAGTGTTTGAAATCATTGGGGTGTCTTTGGGAAGTGGACACCAACTCCTCGTATGTGTTTACCCTTCCAAAACTTTTTTGCTCCAACTTTACATACCTAACTTCGTATCCAAGGTCCTTCATATCTTGTGTAAAATTTTCGGCACTTTGTGTAGAATTACTTATTTTCTGGATCCAAACATCATTAGGGTTATGTTGTAAAATTTTTACAATATCACTTGTAAGATATCTTTTAAGTTTGTTGGGATGCTTTAAAAATCTTCTCACCTGGAAAACATAATGATAATGGGCAATACTTGTTAAAAAAGGAGACCTAAACCTTTCAAAACCATTTTTAAAATGTTTGTTAGACACCCCACACAAATAACTTGCAACATAAGAAGCTGCAATGGCTGTAAAATATGGAATTGTAAGAAAGTCATTTAGGTTGGGATTTCTTACCTTTGTAGGTTCTGAAAAAGTTGAGTCTATTGGATCCAAGTCCAAAACAAAACTTTCCTTTTTGTTAACAAATAGTATAACTCTGTTTAGGTTCACTGAACATTCTGGTTGTTTTGAAAAACTCTGGACAGTTCCATGAACTCCCCAACCTTTTGGCCAATATAAATATTGTGTGTAATTTTTGTTCCTTTTAAACTCATCACTTTCGGTGTCCAATAAAAATTCATTCTTTAAAAAAAATATCTTCTTCCCAAATTTAAACCTTGTTAGATCAGCATTTGGGTAAGTTTTTAAAAACTCTGTCTTAAGGTTCATTTATTATTTAAATAAAAAATGGATGATAAACTTTTACTCATTGACCTTGAACTTCGGGACATATATTACAATCCTGTAACAGGTTACCAATCCATGGAAAAACTTTACCAAACAGCATTAGATCAAAATGTTGAAGGTGTTTCAAGAAAGTTAGTCCGGGAGTGGTTACATAACCAAAGGGTATTCACATTGCACAAACCTATTAGAAAACCAAGAAAATATCAAAAAACATTTGTTAAAAATCTTGCTGACCAACTCCAAATGGATCTTGTTGATATGGCTAAATTTGGTTCTGAAAATAATGACCAAAAGTGGATATTAACAGGAATAGAAATTTTAAGCAGATTTGGATTTTCAGTTCCAGTCCACAGAAAAAACACAGTGAGTATGGTTGCCGGTGTTTCCAAAATGTTGTCAGAATTTAAGAAAAGATTTGGCAAATATCCAGAAACAGTCCAATTTGATAATGGGAAGGAATTTTACAATGTTGGGGTAAAAACCCTTTTAAAATCTTTTGGCATCCACTATTTCTCCACAAGATCAGAACGTAAGGCAGCTGTTGTAGAAAGATTTAACCGGACATTAAAAACCAGGATGTGGAAATATTTTACATTTACAGGAAATAAAAAGTGGTTAAATATTCTTGATAAGTTTACCGCAAGTTACAACAACACAAAACATAGCACAATTAAAATGAAGCCAAAAGATGTTAATGATGAAAACCAATCCAAAGTTTTTTTTACACTGTATGGAATTCCACCCCTTGAAGGTAGTGTAAAACCTAAATTTAAAACTGGAGATCATGTAAGAATACAAAAATATAGAAAAAAATTTTCAAAAGGATATGATCCAAATTTTACGCATGAAATTTTTACGGTGTCAGCTGTTTTTAGGGGGAACCCTGTTATGTATAAAATTCGGGACTCTGATGAGGATATTTTAGGAAAATTTTACAGTGAAGAACTTGTTAAAGTTATTGGTACCCAAATAAATGGCTGAATTTGAAATGCAAAATATGAACCAAGAAGCAGAAGAAGAAGGTTTTGGAGAATCTGAAACATCCTTTACAGATGGTGAAGATGCTGATTTCTATAATTCTTTGGCTGCTTCTGCTGAATTTTTTGATGCTGCAGAACTAGATGGTGATTATAAAGATTTAAGAAGAAGAAGAATTAATATAACTGAAAAACCAAAAGATGAATCTAACAAAGCATTTGAGTTAAGACTTGATAGATGGATCAAAAAAGTGGCTGCTAAACAAAAAAAATCTGCCATCTTTAAAAAGAAAAAATTTTTAAGAGAAAAACTGGGTATTGTTGTGAATATTAAGGATGGCAATGCAAGCAAAACCTTAATTAAAAAAAGCAAAATATTTGTTGACCCAAACACAAGAAAAGCAGATGGAATCCTTTTTGACAATGTAAAGGTTATTGTTAGAGAAGGCGACAAATTTGTATTAAACCAAGATGAAAAATTTAAGGAAAAAGTCAAAGAATTTAATGGGTTATTTTTAAGAGCAAAAACTGAACATAAAAACACAGCAAATGGGGTTGCTGAAGAGCTTTTAGGGCTTCAACCAAAAAATATTAATCCTGAAACTACTGATGAAATTATTGCAAATGTTGCTGACCAACTGGATGATGAAGTAACAATAAGATTTGACCAACTTGAAAATGAAAATGAAGAATATATTGGGGATACCCCAGTCCGCAACATCGCAGGAGTTTTGGCTTCCAATGACTTGGATGCTGTCGAAATTAACCAAAAGTTTTGGGAGGACAGAACAGCGGAAGAAAATGATCCAGTGAAAAAAATGAGTTTTAAAAATGTTGCGGATGTGTGTGCTTTAAAGGCTGACCAACTTAGATTGGAACAAAACATAGCTCCACAAAATGACCTTACAAAAAAAATGATAGAAAACAATGATCTAACCAGATTTGAAAGGTTTAAAGAATGGGCAAAAGAAAACATGGGTGTAACAGCTGCAATAGCTATTAGTATTGCTGGAATTATAACAACAGTAGTAGTGGCTGGAGGAAAAGGAGTAGCAGCAGCTGCAAAGGCAACAGGAGCATTAGGAAAGGCTTTAGCAAAACTTGCAAAAACTGCTTTGCCTATATTGGTTCCAATTTTAAACATACTTGCAACTGCATTGTCTTGGGGAGCAAAGGGAATAGCATGGTTGGCAAAGAATTTGTGGGTTCTTGCAATAGGACTTACCTATATTGTTTACAAAGAATACAAAGATAAATATGGAACCAAAACAAAATGAACAGCCTGAAAGTAATTTTGTAAAAATACTTGAAAAAACACTTCTTATAACAACTTTGTGTACAGTTTCTCTCTGTTGCATAAAACTAATTGGTACTGTTCTGAATAAAGTGTTGGAAACAGAAAAATGTGAAGAAGAAGAAGAATATGAAGAAGAAGAAGAATATGAAGAAGAAGAAGAAGAAGAATATGAAGAAGAAAAAAATTCAGTTAATATTACATTCAATATTAATAAATGAACACGAAAGAATTTGAAGACCCACCTCAAACGCAAAACTCAAACCTTAGGGAAGAGCTTATCCGGCTTTCTTCCGAAAACAAAATTAAACATTCGGAATCATATCTTAAAAAAGCCTCATTGGCGGCACTTGAAAAAATTAAGCATAATTATGATGGGGTACAACAGGACAAAGTTAACAGTGTGTTAACAGAAACCCTTATATCCAAATTTTCAGTGTTAATGGAACAGTTAGATTTGATAAAAGATGATGAAAAACTGGATAAAGAATTATCAACAAACAAACTATTTTGCGATGATGTTAAATCCCTGGTATCAAAAATATCACCCTATATTCCAATGATTGGATTGTTATGTGGTGGAATAATAGTAGCCAAACATGTTTGGGATCGGGGTGAAGATGAAGTGAAAAAACCATCAAATAAAAATGAGTTTGTACAAAATGATCAGGATCCTAGCAAAAATGTCAATAGTGGCGATGTTGCTGATTCCAATAACAGTTGAGTTGTTATTACTTAAATTTTTGGTCTCAAACCAAGGTTTTTAGCGATGTTTCCTAATCTTTGTTGGATTAGGAAATTTTTTATAATAAATGTGGTGGAATATTTTTAGTTGGATTAGAAAAAAAAGGGAAGATAGGAAAAACCTAATTCTTAAGGAAAGGGGATTGGACAAAAAGATAAAATGGGAAATTCTAAAAGCAAACCAAAAGAAAAATTCAACAAAAACCATATTACAAAAAAGGGATTCCAATTTGGGATAAGTTTTGGAAAGGAAGATTTGACAATGGAGGGAAATATTCAAATAGGGTGGACAAACAAAATAGTAAAAAACTATTCTTGTGTTTCGCAAAGCGAATGCAAAGCGGAAACAAAACCTTCTAAAAATTCTTCCCCAAAATCTTCACCAAAATCTTTTGAAAATTCTTCCCCAAAACCTTCGCCAAAATCTTCGCCAAAACCAATATAATAAAACAATGGAAATGTTTAAAGCAAGAATGGATGAAAGAAGAAAATTTAATGATCTTATAAAAAAAATTCGTGAGGAAAACCCTGTTCGCTACCATCCTAGATCAGAGTTAAGAACCCTAGCTAAAAAAATTGGAATAAAGGGGGCTGGCAAAATGAACCTTAAAACACTTTGTGAAAGTCTTGATATTCCATTGGTTAAAAATGAAACCTTTGACAGATGTAACAGAGAGCAAATAAAAAATCCTGTTGAAATAACATTTACAGATTTGAATGGGGAAAAAACAAAATTCCGTAGTATTTACAAAGCAGCATTCTGCCTGAATAAAAATCCTAGTTGTATCCCATATTATATAAGAAAAGGAACATCCATTCTTTACAGTGGGAAGATACAAACTGTTAGTCGAAGTTCTTGAGAACCTCCATTCTCCAATTTCCTATAAAATTTTATAGGAAATTTAAAAGGCTTAACTTCAACAGGACATTTGGGAACACAAGTGAAATTCGGTAACAAAAAACAGATTAGTTTAAAAAGGAAGATAATGGTTGTTTGGATCCTTTATTAGTAAACTTTTTTTAATAATTTTTTAAATCGATTTTTCCCTTTAAGTATTTTAATATTTTTTTTAACACTATAATAAATGGAAACTGACACTAAACTTTTGAAAAAACGGGAAAATGCCCGTCTTCGAAAACAACGGCAGCGAGAAAGGGACCGAAAAATGGAGCCGTTTAAACCAGAAAGGCTTGCTAAACTTCAACAGGAAAAGGAGTTTAGAGCAGCCAAAAAAGAAACCAAAAAGCAGGAACAGATCGCCAGGAAAGAAGCAAGGAAACAGGAACAGATTGCCAGGAAAGAGGTAAGAAAGCAGGAACAGATCGCCAGAAAGGAAGCAAGAAAAGAAGAGAAGAGACAAGAAATTTTAAGGTGGGGGAAAAAATGGAAAGGATCTGCTAAAACCGCCAAAACTAGACAAGTCCTTGGGAACAAGCTTGGGAGAATTTTTAACAGAAGAACAAGGGATTTCAAAAAACTTAGGGAAACAGAGCCAAAACTCATTAGAGATTTTGCTGATGGAAAAGCAGCTTTGTATGAAATTTCAGGACAGGGATTTAAAGATCCTGCGGTATTCTTAGAGAGAACAACACCAACTGTTGAGAACCTAATTAACAGTGTTGAAAACTCAAAAAAGGTAAAAACAACCCTTATTTGTAATCTTGTAAAGTATGATTACGAAGCTGGATGGGAAGATGTTGAAGAGTTTTACTTTACCTCTCATATGGAAGCAATGACAACAGAGGAAGATGTTAGAGAACACTACTCATCAATGAAAAAAGAGATGCTTGAAAATTTGGCAGCCCATCAGAAAAAGGGATCTGGGTGGGCTATAAGATCTGTGGAAAGCTTACACATCTCTATAACAAAATATAAACCTTTAAACGGTAAGGGTTTTAAACCCCTTCCAGAAGTTATCCAAGCCAAAAAGGCTATCATCAATCCTAAAAACAAGGACAACAAGTGTTTCCTATATGCTGTTGCAATAGCAGAGATGGTTAAAAAAGATCCAGGAAAACCTCATTTAGAAAGAGTTGGTGAAGATGTTAAAACACAGGCTGAAAAGTATAACATCAAAGGACTTGAATTTCCTCTTAAAATTAAGGACATCTCTAAATTTGAAAAGATGAATGGGTTAAATGTAAATGTCTTTAGTTTTGATTTCGAAATACAGAGGGTTTTCCAAATGCAAATAAGTAGGGCTGACCATCCAAATGTTGTAAACCTATTCTGGGGAAATAACCATTACAGCACCATTAAAGACAAAAGTAGGTTGTTTTCAAACCAAGTTGACAACCATAAAGCCAAAAAGTTTTACTGTTTTGTTTAAACCCATTTACCACAGAAGTCAAAATGCTTCAACACATGGAAATTTGCAAAACACATGATGCTCAGGTCCAAATATTTCCCACAAAAGGAAAAAATGACATCATGGGGTGGAACGAAAAGGATTATAAGAAAATGCAAGATGTTCCATTCATCATTGTATTTGATTTTGAGTGTATGCTGATACCATTGGATACAAAGGAACAAGATGAAGACAAGAGTTTTACCAAGAAATACCAAAAACATGTTCCTAGCGGTTACTGTTTCCAAATTATATGCTCGGATCCAACTATCTTCCCAGGAAAAGTTGTAAGATATACAAAAAAATATGAACATGAGGATATTGGTAAAATGTTTGTTGAAGCTTTGGAACTCGAGGCAAAGGAAATCTGGGAAACCTATATGAAAACTCCAAAGCCAATTATTATGAGTGAGGCTCAAGAAAGAGATTTTCAGTCAGCTGTAAGCTGTTATGTTTGTGGGAAAGACCTAGGAAAAGATAGGGTAAGAGACCATAACCATCTCAATGGAGAATACAGAGGACCTGCCCATAACAGCTGTAACTATTCAATGAGTAGTGCCAAACATATTCCTGTGCTGGCTCATAACAATATGAATTATGATGCTCACTTTACCGTTCCAAGTTTGGGGTTATCGGATGGTACAATTACTTGTATACCAAAGACAGATGAAGAATACATCAGCTTTAGCAAAAAAATATGGATGAATGGTGGCTGGCATAAAAAGAAATTACCTAATGGAGAGTTTAAGAAAAAGTGGGTTCCTTTAGATCTAAGATTTCTGGATTCCATGAAATTCATGGCAGGATCATTGGATTCACTTGTTAAGAACCTGGATTCAACAGCTTTTGTGTATACAGAAAAAGTGTTTAAAGACCATCCAAAAGAGCATGTAAACCTGCTAAAGAAAAAGGGGGTATTTCCCTATGAATTCATGACAGATCTGAAAAAGTTGGACCACCCACAACTTCCTGCCAAAAAGGAGTTCTACTCAAAACTAAATGGAACCCACATTTCAGATGAGGATTATAGCCATGCTAAAAATGTCTGGGAAGCCTTTGAATGCAAGACAATGAGGGATTACCATGATTTGTACATGAAATTAGATGTTGTTCTTTTGGGAGATGTTATCCAAAATTTTAGGAAAACATGTAAAGAGACTTATGGACTTGACCCGATGTGGTTCTATACAAGTCCTGGTCTGGCTTGGACCTCCCTACAAAAGATGACGGATCAAAAGTTGGATCTATTAACAGACCCTGACAAGTACTTATTCTTCGAAAACGGTATCCGTGGTGGGATATCATTAATTACCCACCGACATGCTAAGGCTAACAACTTGTATATGGATGAATACAACCCAGAGCAGGAAAGTTCCTTCATCCCATATTTAGACAAAAACAACTTGTATGGGAAGGCAATGTCAGAACCTCTCCCAATAGGAAAATTCAAATGGATCCCAGAAAAGGAGTTGGCGAATTGGGAAAAGTACCTTGTGGAAGAGGGTGTGGGATGTACCCTGGAAGTGGACTTGGAGTATCCTAATGAACTGCATGATCTCCACAACGATCTTCCCTTTGCAGCTGAAAGAGTTGAGATTAATGGTGTTGTAAAACTGTTGCCAAATCTTAATGATAAGGAGAAGTATGTTCTTCACTACCAAGCATTAGAACAATGTTTAAAATATGGGTTAAAACTTAAGAAAATCCACAGGGGAATTTCATTTGTGGAAAAGGCTTGGATGAAACCCTATATCGACCTTAACACAAGGTTGAGGACAAAAGCCACCAATGACTTCGACAAGGATTTCTACAAGTTGATGAACAACTCCGTCTTTGGAAAGACGATGGAAAATGTTCGCAATAGGGTTGACATTCGGCTTGTCTCCTGGGAAGATCAGCTTGAAAAACTTGCAAGAAAACCAAATTACAAGTCCATCAATATATTCAATGAAAATTTGGGTGCTGTTCACTTAAAGAAACCATATGTTAATTTAAACAAACCAATCTTTACAGGGGCCTCCATCTTGGATATAAGCAAGATCTCCATGTATGATTTTCACTATGGTTATATAAAACCAAAGTATGGTAAGAAGGCCCAACTGTTGTTTACGGATACGGATTCCCTCTGTTATAAGATCAAAACAGAAGATTTTTTCAAAGACATTTCTGGAGATGTTTATACACACTTTGACACCAGTAATTTCCCCAAAGATCATCCAAGTGGAATTCCAACTAATGTAAACAAAAAAGTCCTTGGGATGATGAAGTCTGAGACTGGAGCAGATCAAATTAAACAGTTTGTTGGATTAAGACCCAAGGCATGGGCAACCGAAATGGCTAAGAAGTTAAACCCTGTAACTGGGTTGATGGAGTGCATAGAAGAAAAGAAGTGTAAGGGGATTAAGAAAAGTGTTATTAATGATATCAAATTTGAGGATTACTGGAATTGCCTGTTTTCAGGAAAAAACCTGATGAGAGGGATGAATACCTTTAGAAGTTATAAGCACAAAATCCATACCATCCATATGAACAAGATTGCTCTTAATGCGGCTGACGATAAGAGAGTTATAGAAAAGGATGGAATTTCCACCTTGGCAATTGGACATTTTAGAACTAGGTAAAATTAAGTTTTAAGATTTGTATTCAAAAAGAATACAAATTTTTTAGTTTTAGTAAAATTTATTACCTTTTTCCTTTTGCCAACCTATATCTTTGTCTTGTAAAGTTTCTCCATGAACAGCCTTTGTATGTAATCTTAGTGCTGTTTTTGTTTTTACTTCAAATTTACACTTTCCACAGGAAAAACAAATCCTATCATTGGTAAAAAAATAACTATTGGATCTTTTAGGCATTCTCTTTTATTTTATTCTCTTTTCTTTAATCTTTAAAACAAAAATTACAATTCTTCCAAAAAAAATTTTTCAAAAGGGTTTGAATTCTTTTGAAAAAGTTCAGGCCCGCCCTTCTCCAGCAAAGCGAAGCGGAGCCGAGCCGAAGGCGAGAAACCCTTTGAAAAAATCTCCCTCCCCGGGAAAATGTTCGGGAAGTCTTCGGGAAAATGTTCGGAAAAATCTTCGGCAAAATGTTCGGGAAGTCTTCGGAAAATCTTTACCAAATCTGGGCCGAGCCGAAGGCGAGGCCATCTTGGAAAACAACATGGCTGCCATGTTGTTTTTAAAAACCCACCCCCCTTTTATTAATGGCGCCACCAAGTCTAGGCCAGCTGTCCCAGAACCCGCCTTTATACCCTACTGACGGGAATGAGTTAAAAACAGTGAAATTTCAAATTGTGTGCACGTTGCTAACTTGTTTAATCGATTTCTCGACGTTTTGTAACACATAATTATACACGACAGACCCAAAATATAATTTAACACAATTTAAGACAATTTACAAGTTAAAACTAGCTATTATTATTCTCGCTTCGTCGCCAAACAAACATCTATCGTCTGACTCGTCTCGTGAATTCTTCGCAGCTTCGTCTCACAACTTTAAAAATATATTAGAGAATACAAGGTCGATGTAGTTTTGCCCGCAAAATTCCTGACAGAAAGTACAATTATTTACCTGAGCGGCTGAGTCGATCACTGCCGAGTGCCGACGGCGACGCGGACATATAAAACACTCTCGTCAAATCGTCCGGTTGACGATTTAGAGAAAAGCTAAGAAAGACCATTTGTATGGCAACGCTTTGTCAAGAGCTTTGTAAAACACACTGGGCCATTCTTTATCGGTAAACAAATATTTTTCCTGGTCTTCGAACAAGCTAAAGATCGTCGATGACAGTAACAAATTATAGGGAACTGGGAACCAGAGGACTGGGAACAAAAAAACATTTTTTTTCATCGGTATTTCCCAGACTCTCCGTTCCAAGGTTCTGACCAAAAGGATCGCAGGCTCGAAATATGGAACGTCCGCGCCTGCGTTCATTTGCTGAGCGGTTTTTCTTGAAAATAATTAACATGCGCATACAGAAGACTCTCTGAAGACTCGTACGAACGTTTCAAGTTACAACTTACGGTGAACTAGCACCAAATGCCATCACATTTCGACACAATATACCCAATGTATTCTACTGATGAAGTATGCAATGAGTATCGTAGAGCAATGGTTGCCCAGGCCAAATGTATCAAGGAAAATAGCACCAGTCTATGGCTACGTCCACACGTGACCGGATTTTTTTAAAACGCAACAGGAAAACGGCGTTTTCAAAGACCGTCCTCGAAAAGTTCGGTAACAAAAACATAGCCTATATTATACAATACCCTAGTTGCTATGCGTGTTTTCATTGGTTGTTGCCCATGATCTATTATAGGACAGACACATGGATCACGTCAGATCACGTCAGCTGACTTGCTTTTTTCTTTCTTCACGTCCCAAAATCCGACAAGAGTTTTGATAAAAACCTTTTAAATTTTTGTATTGTATAAAACAAATAGATTCCATTTGTTTGTTGTCTGTTCAGTTATAGATGCACAGAGGACGTCACAACGTGGTAAGAACATCAGTGACCCACTCGACTACGTCTCGTGGGCCACTTTTTTTGTTCTTACCACGTTGTGACGTCATTTGTCCATCTATAACTGAACCAGTGGGGTAGGAAGCAAGTTGATCTTGGAGGGGCACAGCTTCAAAAGGGCACTTTGTTCAGGGGGTAGGACTTCAAAAGGACACTTGAAACACATGTTTTGTCATAAAAAGGGCACTTTTCTGTTGCAAAAAGGGCACTTCATGACAAAGTTGGGGGGGGGGGGGGAGCACATGCCTCGTTTTTCCCCCGCTTCCTACGCCCCTGAACTGAACAGACAACGGCAAAATGGAATCTATTTGTTAAATATAATTGTCACGGCGATAGAGTATATATATACGCCCCAATAATTTCACTGAAAGATAGGTAATTGGACCACAACTGGTGTTAAACCGATTGTGTGTATAATACGGTATCAAATGATACATACTAGGAGCTTAAGCAGAACCATCACATTGGAGGATTACTGAAATAAACTTATTTAAGAGATATGTATATATGTGTGATTTAGATTATTAATAATATATAGATAGAGTATAGAGTGTGAATTAGAGACAGAAAGGGAGACGTGAGGGATATTATGGTGAATGGATAAGAATGCGTTGGGAATAGTATTTTTTGTGTAAAGTCGGCAACCCTCCACGCGTTTCGACCTTACAGTCAGTGGCGTAACGGAGGAAGACGGGGCCCTTAGGCATATTTGGTGTAGGGGCCCTTGTCAGTGGCGGATCAAGGGGAGGGCATTTTGGGCAAGTGCCAGGGGCCCCGCGCTTTTGGAGGGCCCCGCAGATTTTTGGGGGCCTTTTGGTTTTAATTTAATTAAGTTTTATCATACTGTACATTACAACTTATAAGAAGAGCAAAAATATTTCAGAAACACTCCAAAACCTATTGCTATAAGAAACTTGTAAATATATTTAATTTTCAATCTAAAATTTAAAATCATTGTTTGTAAATATCTTAGAAATAGAACCAGGGTTCCAGAAATGTAGGTTGAGTACCATAGATAAACACAAACATTCTTACGTACTGTAGCTATTCGCAGCTGACAGCTGGTTGCTATTTGCATATTTTTTTGTTAATTTTCTCCGGTTTTTCTAGTCTCTTTCTGACTTCGGGGAGGGGGGGGGCAGATGTGAGTCAGCTATACTAATGTGCCAGGGGCCCCACTAAAGCTTGATCCGCCCCTGGCCCTTGTTGTCATGATTTGACTGACATGGGGCGGGGCTGCGGCGGGTTGGGGGCCCCTCGGAGCCCCCAACTGTCGGGGGCCCTTAGTTCTCGCCCTAACCCTACCTAATGAGCGTTATACGCCAATAGAGGAGGGATTTTTTAGGGGAGTGGGAGTTCTCTTGTACGTGTAGTATAGAGATGGAGAGAGAGTTAGATGTGTTAGTCTATTGACCAGTCCAAGCCTGTTCAGTCCTAACTGATGCATAGCAATAATAGGTTTTAGCATGATAATCCAGCTGGTTATTACTGTCTAATTTTATTCAATTCGATCTTTTTTAGTACTTTACATGCAGATACTTCAAAGATGCCTTGAAATATAAAATGTGGTAGAGGGCATGAAGTCGTTGGAATCTGAAGAAACGTAGATTCGTAGACATTTAAAACCAATAGGTGGGTCGGAATTTTAACTGTATAGCAATGCAAGCGGTAAACTGCGGAGATTAGCAACGAAATAAAGACCGGTTTCGAGCGGATCATGCCATATTTTGTTCTGAGGTAGGGCTTTGCTCAAAACGTCAGTATTTCGTTGCCAAAAATCTCCAGTCAGGCAGTTTAACACTCGTTTCACTTTACTCTATTCAAAACTACGCAGCATTTTATGTTAGTAGTGTTTTCAGCTTGAAGTTAGTAGTGTTTTCAGCTTGAAGTTAGTAGTGTTTTCGCTTGAAGGGCGTACAAGGACTGATGGGAGTGAAGAGTTACCCCGAAACTATTAGAGTGAGCTCTTTATATAACTAGACCCAAGTGACATCTGCTGGTCATTGACCGGGCAAAGAGTAATCAGCCAAATCAGTTAAAGGTGATGTACAGTCCGTTCTGCGCATGTCCGCCATGGAGTCCCCAAAACATGACATTCGTAGATAATTACATGAAGTACTCAGCTGACAGCTCAATGTAAACCGTTAGGAACAACATGGCAGAAAACCAAGTGATTCTTCTATTTCTTCTGAAAATGTTTTGTTTTGGGTATAAGTAATGAAGAGGAAGTAAGAAAAGCTTACAATCTTGAATAAGGTATCAGTATATCTTTTGTAAATAAAGATGTAAACATTAGTTTCGTACATGCGCAGAACGGACTGTACGTCACCTTTAAACATGTATAGTATTCCTGGAGTACGTATATAGTTTCAACCTCCCAAGCTGTCTTTTAACTAAATCAAACGGCACAGGGGACTAGAATCTTGAATATTATTTGTTTTACATTAGTAAGTAATATATCATACACGAGAAGTCGTTTATTATCTGATTTGAAAACACCGAGAAATGTGTTTAGCTTCTCAAACAAATCAGTATTTAAATAGAAATTTTAGGTAAAACTTCTCTTAATTTATGGGCGTTTATTGCCACCATAGATTAGTCCCTAGAATTATATTGTCTGGAGACGTGGCGAACATCAAAGCGGTTAACAATGAGCTACAATTTAGGTTGAGGGTGGCAAATAAGGTGCACAATCTTTTGTTTTACGATCATTAATATTTATAAAGCAACGCTGCTATTGGTTGATTGCTTCATTATACCAAAAATACAATGCGTTCAGTAAGCGTTAAGGTGAAAAAAGGTGCACAAATATGAACAAAAATCTAGAACAAAGACTTGGCCGCGTTTCCAGACAATTTATTTCAAGGGACTATATGTTGCCACATTTCACAACAACGTCTCGGTAACTGATTTCCATTATGTTTTCCTCGTGAATTATTAATGAGTTGGAGAAGTATGTTTATTAAGGTAATACCATGATCGCCTCGGATTCTTTTGTTCTCCGAGGGAATCATGTAAACCTCGTATTTCCCTCATCGCTCATGCAAGAGGGAAATTTATCCTTTGTCTTCTTCTAATTTTCCCGTGCATGTCGATGAGGGAAAATTAGAAGACAAAGAAATCCTTTGTCTTCTTCTAATTTTCCCGTGCATGTTGATGAGGGAAAATTAGAAGACAAAGAAATCTTTTGTCTTCTTCTAAATTTCCCGCTTGCATATATTTTCCCTCATCAACATGCACGGGAAAATTAGACGCAACTTCTCTGATCAACCGTGTAAATTTCCTGTCGGTAAGATTCTCAAAGTTTTCCTCGGCGATCATAATATTACAAACTAATAACATGACTTTTCGGGAAATTAGCGATTAAATTTCCCCTTTGCCTCGGGAAGATTTGTAAAAGTCCTCGCACTTTCACAAATTTTCCCTCGGCGGCGGGGAAATTTAATCGCTAATTTCCCTCAAGTCATGTTATTACTTATAATTACATTAGACTGATGAGGGTATGTTTTGGGAGACTGACTAGTGCTCAGCTCATTTTAGCGGGATCTATCTCAAATTTCCAGTCAAAAAAGACAAATAATTGCTGATTGTAGAAATATAAATTTGATGAGTATTCATTTCAAACTTTCCCTGTTTTTAACGAGTTAACGAAAATACACACACTCCAGGAAAATTCAAAAAAATAAATTTACCGTTTAACTAAAAATTTTGCTGCATACCATATTTTCAATCTTGAATAGTAATCGCATAAAACCGAGTGTGCGCTTGTTTTATACTTTTTAGTGGTTATTTACTACACGGCATTTTTCTCGGATGTGCGTTGGCGGGAAAACGACAAATTCACTTTTAACGAGAAAATATTGAAAAATCATATGGTGACCGACGAACACAGAATAGTTCATAACAAAACTAATACTGTGACAAAATTTGAAAAAAATCTAGTTAAAAACCTGAGATTTAAAAAATCTGTTTTGTTCGCCAATTTTGTGGAAAAATCCGTGGCGGAGAACTCGTTATAATATGGACGAGGTTTAGATTTTCATAATCAGCAACCATTTGGTTTTCTCGACTGAAAATTTGAGATACATAGCCCTAAAATTAAATTTGGTGCGCCATTTCCCAAAACAATAAAAAATATGCTTTCATTATCTAATGTAATCTGAAACGGCAACTCGTATTATCTTTTGTAAGCTATAAGTAATTGAATTATTTCGAGTGCGATTTGAAAAAAACAACAACATGCACGCTAATGAGTTTTTCAAAGCCATGGACTCGTGCCATTTTGATAATCTCTTGTAGCGTGTTTTATGGTAAGTGACAAGACTTCGTCAAACACCTGAAAATGGCTTTTATTCACAAAGTTCTATCTTGAACGTTTACAAGACTCTAACGTAGTTGCGACTCTCTATTTTACAGGCGTTGTCCTCTTTTTATAATAACTGTTACAGCGAGTGTTAGCTTATTGCATCATGATTCTACGCAAGTGTTTGCGTAGGGGCAAAACCGCATAGTTCTATACAAGTTCCTTGTTTCCCAAATACGGTCTTACAAACATGTTTTTCTATTATATCTTACCTAAAACTAACCATCTAGAAATTAACCTGCTTAAGAAATGCGGAAACCGCTATCATCCTACGCTAAACATTAATTATCACAAAGAATGCGGAGAATAACCTACGCTAACGATTCACGTGATAATTTACATGGAATGCGAGATGGCCCCCACTTTCTACGTTTTACAAGACACAAATATTTTAATAATCGTTACACTCTGAAAAACTCACGAGTGCATGTTTTTTCCAAATTGCACTCGAAACCATGCTATTACTTAATTATTAATAATATACATGGAAAATGTTTAAATCAACTGTACTTACGACACTACGGTGCCCTTCACTCTACAGTCAGCCAGTCCAATCCTCGTATATACTAGTACTGTATATTTGGTTCTTTAAAGGTGACGTACAGTCCGTTCTGCGCATGACCGCAATGTAGTCCCCAAAACATGACATTCGTAGATAATTACATGAAGTACTCAGCTCAATGTAACCGTTAGGAACAACATGGCAGAAAACCAAGCGATTCGGCGAGGATATCTCTTCGGATTTCTTCTATTTCTCCTGAAAATGTTTTGTTTTGGGTACAAGTAATGAATGGGAACCAAGAAAAGCTTACAATCTTGAATAAGGTCCACTTCAAAAAGTTTACTTAAAGCACTAAAAATCTTTTAGAAAAAGGTCTTTGGTCCAACCTCGTACCCAGGGCCATTTGTAGGGAACTGGGCCAAGATGGCGGATAAAACAAAATGGCGGGAACAAATGGCCCTGGTGGAGGCTAGCTCAAAATGCGCAGTATATTGCGCATTTTATTAACTAGAACTCAGTTCTTTACACAGTAATTAATTATACCTAATTACACCTAATTATTGCATGGTTTAAAATATAATTTCCCGTGCCGTGTGCAGGAACAACCGACAAGGTCAAAATACAATTTAAAAAAAACCCAAACAAAATCAAACCGTCTGATTTACGCCAGAAACTCTTGACCAATCAGAGGCTGAGATAGCCTGGCCTCCACCAGGCGAGCCTGGTACCCTGGCCCAATCAAAGAATATGGGCCAGGTAACCACTAAAGACTTCTGCTTTCCTATTGGTTGAAATTTCGCGCGTTTTTAGTGGCTATGAGTAAAACTGCAATCGTCATAAGTGGATTTAGCCCTGATGACGCGAGAATGAGATTAGTGGTTACCTGGCCCTTATTTCTTTTGAAATTGGCCAGGGTACGTACCAGGCTACCACCAGGCTAGCCTAGTACCCTGGAAAGGAAAGCAGAAGCCTTTAGTGGTTACCTGGCCCATATTATTTGATTGGGCACCAGGGTACCAGGCTACCACCAGGCCTCTAAATGGCCCTGGGTACGAGGGTTGGTCATGGTCATAATTCCGCACGCATGCGCATTTATCATTTTCTCATATTTGCCTTCAATCTCGTCCCCAGAGCCAAATATGCCCGGCCGCGCGGGCCAATATAATGGCTCTGGGCAAATCGATTTGAGACACCCAAAAATTGGGTGTCCCGTGACCTGCGCAGTAGTTATTTCGTACCTAGCCTCTTCTAGAACCTATTTACGCGGTTGAAAATTGATTGCAGATCAAGCGCTCAACATTCTTGGAGAGGTTTTCAGAATATTGGCGAAAATATTACTTTAATTCATTATGACAGACGGTGGAGGAGACGGCAATTTCTCGCTGGATGCTGCCATTGATTTTTCTTTGTAAAAAATTGGGAAAAGCGGCTTAAAAGTGAAGCCTCAGCAGAGGACGCTATTCGCATGAACTGGCATACATAATATTGATAATAACTGGAATTTTAAACTGGCATTTGAATTGTAACTCCCGAGATGTGCTTGCTGCCAACTGGCTTTGGTAAATCCTTAATTTTTCAACTATTGCCTTTCGTGTACGATTTTCTGAAAGGGGAGACTGGAGAGTCAACGCAGATGCTCCTTAATATGGTGGTAGTGGTACCACTTCGTATGATCTGCTGTAGTGCTGTTGAAGTCTCAACTAATTTTTGCACATCCAGAAGTATTTGTCGACAATATGAAGGTATGCTTTTCTCATAAATGCTTGTTTTTTAATTACCGTGGTAGTGTGGTTAGATATGTTAAAGTGAGTTAATTGTCTGGCCTAGTATAATGCTAACCAGATCCAATTGTTAGGTGTTGTGCATAATTGGCATTTTAAATCTGGTCCAAAGTTCAGTTCATAGTTAATTCCAGTGTGAGATACCATGCATAATGATCAAATAATTTATTGTACCTAACCCTCGCAATTAATCATCCAATCAAATGTCTACATTAGCATCACATGCCAGCCCAATATTTTACGATGTAGGACAACTACATATAATTTGGGCAGCAACCTTTGGACAGGGACAAGGTATATGGTATTTACCCGAATTGCACAATTATTTGTTGGATATAATAAGATACCTATTGGATTCACCTGATATGGAAAATATTTAAGTCTCAAATTTTAATATTAACAGGCTCGACCTGCCGTCTTGCCCAATATTGAATTTTTGACTTAAATATGTTGCCATGTTGGGCTTAGATGAATCCAATAAGTTATATTATCTGCTTACTGACATACAATTAAAATTTATTGGTTTTCTAAAATAATATAAATTAAAACCAAGCCAAAATATATGTATGGTTCTAATTTTAGTATATATTTGTTTATTTAAACTCATTTGATTTGATGTATATTTACATGTATATTATTTTGGTCTTTTAGGAAAGATTTTCACCATGCTTATGGGAAACTGGGCTTGCTTACTACAAGATTTCCTGATTCATCTAAATTGGCTTTAACTGCAACAGCAACCCAAACCAGAGAAAAGGAGAGTGTGAGTCTTTAGGGCTTACTAATTATCAATGCAAACATTATTGAAGTAAACCCAGAGCAGTGAAATACTGTATATATTTCGCTGTGTCAATTTGGCCAAACACCGGAGAAGACAAGCCACACCAGATCCTAACCTTTGTTGCTGATGAACTTAGACAGAAGAAAATAAATGCACCAAAGACATTAATGTATGGTACAATGGAATGGATGTTATGGTGCATACTTGGAACAGATGGATGATGACATTAAGACATTTGACGTGTGACATCATCCAACAGTATATTATTATTAGACTATAATAGCTCGATGTGTGGAACGTTGCAGAGTTGTTTCTAGTATAACAAGAAATTTAGAATTTTGAGAGAAAGAACTTCTAGGATAACATATTATACAGTGTATGTAAACAAAATAGATTTTCTCTAAGATGGATATGTATCTACATTGGACAGAGTGAGTCCTTAAGATTTCTGCTGACAGAGTTCACACTTATATATTCACTGTAGTTCACAATGTTTGTAAGACATAAAGACAAATCTTAAAGATATGAAAATATATTTGACCAAAGTGTATCTGTTAATAAAACTGACTGAACATTTTAACAGTAGAGTTGCTTTGATTTAGAAATCAATCAGATACACACATAATACTAGGTTATTAGACTCAACAATAAATCATTGCCACAATACTATCGGTGACCCAACACAGAACTACTGGGCAGTGGCAGCACTATGTGGGTGTGGGCCCGGTGTGAGAAAAAAATTTGGACCCCCCTCCCACAAAGTGACGACATGTAGGATTGTAGGGGGTCCAGGGGGAATCTCCACCGGAAAATGTTTGAATTTAGGGTCTCTGAAATTTCCTGCATTTTGAGAGCACTTTTGAGTAAAATCTGAGTGACAACCTGTGCAGTCTGTTAGTAGTTTGGGGTTTGGATGGGCTGATGGGCCCCAGTGCGGTGCACAGTTTGCAGACCCGTAGTGCCACCACTGCTACTAGGAACCACCTACTAGTTTGGTGGTAAAGACTGCTGATGAGAACTTGGACCATGAAATATTAATGACTCAAACAGTAACAGTACTATGCCAACACACCACTAGCTTTTTTAAGTCATTTAGTGTTTATTATAATTACAGGCATTGGTAATTTTACACAGTAACACACCTGAAAAAACATTTTCATGGGATACATTTCCACTAATTAATTTGAATTGTCACAATTATGAGATCATAGATTGGATGGAGGGCCTCTAACTCTCTGTTTCATGTCTGTTATACCACCAGGTGCCATAAAAAACAATAACAAAAAAAAATGCTGACCTGTAACCATCACTGAAATAAAGTAGTGTGCTGCGTAGGCAGTGTTGAAATACAAATCGAAATATAAGACTGACTGTTCACTTCATGAATGAATGCCTTACAATTATACTATCTGTCAATATCATTATTAAATGACATGAGCAGGGGTGTTGGAAGTGTGCCCCATGCAGGGGTGACAAACCATTTTCACCCCCACAAAATTTTTAACTAACTTAACCTAATATATTATAACAATGGGATTGAAATGAAAGCAAAGAAACTACCATGCATGTATATGCATGATATACAGCCATATACCTATTAGACATGTCCAATAGGCCATTTTCAAAACCACATACTGTATGGTTCATACATATATTATTCTGGAAGGACAACATTTTATAATGCCATCTATATTGGGGGGAGAATGCTTCAGGATTTGAGTAAACAACAGCTGTATGGGCAAAGCATGATAAACTGATCCTACATCACTTTCTCAATGAGATTGATGGCATATTAAAGTAAACATTTTGTCCTTCCAGCATAATATATGTCAAACAGTCTGACAAAACTTTGAACTGATGCAAGTATATGTTTGTTCACTTAATATTGTCTTAAGTTAGGACATAAAAGGTTTATCTAGGTGCTTTATTAGTGCGTTCCTACCCAGACTGCAAATGAGCCTGAAAATGGTTTGCAGGAAGTCTAAAAATTCAAGCATGCCCGCATACCCCCTACACTCAAAAACATCTTCTACAGTCCCTCTCTAAAACAGGACGGTGTAATTTGGCAACTAATGCTTAACCCATTTGGATATAACCATGTAAATAGTGCACTTTTCTAATTAACTTTAGACCACTATATAGATTATCACATTATAATTTTAAGAAAGCAATGCCTTCTGCCAGGCAATACTGCCGATTAAGGAATAGTAATTTTACACATATAAAAGCTATAAACAGTGTCATATTGATAAAATAATATATTTTTGTTAAAATCAGAAGATACATAACATATTACATAAAGTCATATACATGTACCTTTAAACCGGTAAACTCAGATAATTATGAATTGATCTATTAAAGTTATTATTCAACTAGTCATGACAATATTCCAACGGAAACTTTATTGAAATCACTCTCAATGATATTTATTTTTGTACATACAAGCACAGGAATGTGAAATCTGTATATTTCGGCATTTCGCCACGAGCAGTTCGGTGCCATATCTGTCATACCCAAACGTTCTTTTTCTCTGATGGAAACTCGAATTCGGAATTCCAAACATATTACAAAGGCAAAAAAGTATTTCTTGTCTCTTGTCACACATTTTGTCAGATTTTAGTCCCAAATAAACATGTATTCTACTTCACTCCTTCTCACGAAAACAACAGCAAGACATGAAGACCGCGCTGGGAGCATGGGTGTGAAATTATCTGCGCAGCGCAGTAGCCGTCGAACGTTTAGCCAATCAGAGTCAAGTTTCAAATCGATTGTCCCAGAGCCTTTATTCCGCTCGCGTGCGAGGGGTTTGGCTCTGGGGACGAGATTGATTTGCCTTCGATATTCAGGATCTGCTTATAATATAATTTCTTTGCGAAAGGGAAAGTCCCTCTACACAAAATGTGCAGATAAGATAAGGTACAAGGTGGAGTATTTCTTTATGGTAAGCAAAATACTATTAGATAAATCATAATTACAACTAAACAATACCACTAGTATCTAGATAATGCCCGTTGCGAACTGTTTGATCGACTGCAAGTTCACTGTTTAATTTCTAAAAATCAAGGAGCGTCCTTCGCAGACCGTTCTTTGGGTCGGACAGATACGAAAGAGAATCAACTAAAATTGCTTTATCAGCACTTTTTTGTAAAGGTATATGAAAACTGCGCTGTTTTGGGATGAGTATTTATACTGTAATGCTGTTTTGTTCATAATCATGTTCTCATAGAACTGATAGATGCCTTGCAACGTCAACGAGGCTCCATGAGGCTCCTTTGTGGTGATCATAATGACGTCGACTAGCTGATTCAGTGATTCTTTTAAAAACATTTATAATTATCTGAAAACGACCACTGTATGTATGTATGAAAGATAGTACGTATGTGTTTTTTACGCTTTGATCGGTAAACTTCGAAAGATATAATTGAAAGCAAAACCTTTTTGTATGTTTCGCTTTCATGATGTCCATCTTGTGCGTCATGATGCTTTCCAAAAGTGCTGACGTCTGGGGATCGCGCGCAAAATATGACCAACCTCCAACGAGATTCAATAGTTGCTTTTTAAATGATCAAATTGTTCAGCTTAGTCTATACAATTCTGTATGCTATAATCATGTATGTTGTATACAACTACATACCGGTACATAGCTCTATGACTTAATGAATTGTAACACCGTGCAAAGCAATAAGTTGACTGCTGAGGAAAGCTATATACTTCCACTCCAGTTATTGTATTATTATATAATGTTGCAAGTAATATGTAAGTTTTTGAGGGAAAAACATACATGTTTGGCTGTGTATGGTATGGGATACTGCAGATTAAGCAATATTCAGTCCATTAGTTAATCTTTCAACATATGGTATACATGTATGTGAATAAAAAGTAAAGATATAATATATAAGAATAAAAGTACATTATTAATATATATGATGTATAATTATATATATATAATTAATATATGATGTATATACATTGTAGTTTTTTCTGCACATGCAGTTTATCAAATATATACTAAGCCTGCAATGACAATTTTTGACGATATCATGCATGTCTCTTCTGTGACAGTTTTATTGTTGATGATGACAGGTTAATAGGTACATTACGTCATAAATTAATCCTGTATATATGTTCTGCACGAAATTCCCATAATTCGTGAGTTCAGTGTTATTCAATACTTTTAAGTTGTTTTTGTTGGGTTTTTATTTAGTTTATATCTGCAAATTCATGATTTTAAGCATATCACTTGTATAGAACGTATGTTTTTATTATTAAGCTAGGTGTAAATGTACCATACACTGATTGCTACTGGTGTTATACAAAGTACGTATAACGTAAATTAGAGTACCCTATTCCTGCTTAAACGGTCTCCCATTGGGACAAGCTAGTCACATAAAATTACAGTAGGCAGTTACAAATAGGTTTATTGGGATAGCTCTTTAACCCATTTGTGTATAGAGGACCTTGTTGGTATTAAACGTTATCTGGCATTATCCAGTGCAAAATAAAATTATAAGAAGCCATCTCATCTATAGCATAGAGTACATCTACTGTAAAACTCTTTCCATGTGTAAAAGTACAGAAAAGCTCGTCTAACGTCGTAAAAAATCATCTAACATATTTGTCATTATACTTTATGATTAGTAGGCTACAGTAGTTCAAGTGTTTAACCACTAGTGAACAGTGTCAAGTCTTTGTGAAAAACATCATTTTTCCTATATTATTTTCCGTATGACTTAGTGACTTTTCATTCAAGGACCTTATTCTAACCTAGAACGTAGATTTGCTGCTCTGAAACCACACATAAAGTAAAGTTAAGCTGGAATTTTGAACAGTAATGCCAATATTTTGAAGTGTTCTTTGCATGCTTCATTAGCTGTACAAAAAAACAAGCAAAATAAAAAAGGATTAATTTCTTACATCTATAGGTACATTATTCTTATCCATATTCCTAACTAAGTATGAAGTTTTATGAAATTCATTTACTCTAATATACTTAGGTTGTACATGCCACGAATGTGTTGATGTTTTTTTCCCATTTAAAAATCACCCTAATACAAAAGCTCTGACAGCTGATTATTTCAGATACCTTCACTGCACACAAGTTAAGGAAAAACATATAATATTATATATATATATATATATATACATTGAGTATACTTTCATAACCCGTTAGGTATAACAACAGTTCATTGTAACAGTTCTAAAGCTTATACTGTACTACAGATGTTAGGCTAGTCTTTTTTTTGTTTTGTGTTTTGTTTTGTTCTGTTCTGTTCTGTTCTGCTCTGACTACTCTACTCTGCTCTATTCTGGTCTGTTCAGATCTGTTCTGTTGAACTCTGCTCTGCTCTGCCCTGCCCAGCTCTGCTCTGCTCTGCTCTGCTCTGCTCTGCTCTGCCCAGCTCTGCTCTGCTCTGCTCAGCTCTGCTTAGCTATTTCTTCAAAATAAAATTATAAGAAGCCATCTCATGTATAGCATAGAGTACATCTACTGTAAAACTCTTTCCATGTGCAAAAGTACAGAAAAGCTTGTCTAACATCAACTTTGTTTTGTTCTGTTCTGCTCTGCTCTGACTACTCTACTCTGCTCTATTCTGGTCTGTTTGGATCTGTTCTGTTGAACTCTGCTCTGCTCTGCCCAGCTCTGTTCTGCTCTGTCAAGTCTTTGTGAATAACTTCATTTTCCCTATATTCTTTTCCATATGACTTAGTGACTTTTCTTTCAAGGACTTTATTCTAACCTAGAACGTAGATTTGCTGCTCTGAAACCACACATAAAGTAAAGTTAAGCTGGAATTTTGAACAGTAATGCCAATATTTTGAAGTGTTCTTTGCATGCTTCGTTAGCTGTACAAAAAACAAGCAAAATAAAAAAGGATTAATTTCTTACATCTATAGGTACATTATTCTTATCCATATTCCTAAACTAAGTATGAAGTTTTATGAAATTCGTTTACTCTAATATACTTAGGTTGTACATGCCACGAATGTGTTGATGTTTTTTTGCCATTTAAAAATCACCCTAATACAAAAGCTCTGATTATTTCTGATGCCTTCACTAAAACATATAATATTTATATATATATATATATATTTCATATTGATCATACTTTTAAAATCTACATGTATTAGGTAACTTACTTGTATAACTGTATATATAACTGTATACATATATACTGTGTAATGCAACAAGTCTTGTCTTGCCTTGCCTTGCCTTGCCTTGCCTTGCCTTGCCTTGCCTTTGCCTTTGCCTTGCCTTGCCTTGCCTTGCCTTGCCTTGCCTTGCCTTGTCTTGCCTTGCCTTGCCTTGCCTTGCCTTGCCTTGCCTTGCCTTGCCTTGCCTTGCCTTGCCTTGCCTTGCCTTGCCTTGCCTTTGCCTTGCCTTGCCTTTGTCTTGCCTTGCCTTGCCTTGTTCTGTTCTGTCCTGTTCTGTTCTACTCAGCCCTACTCAGTTCAGCTCTCCTCTCCTCTGCTCTCTTCAGCTCTGTCCTACTCAGCTTAGCTCTGCTCTAGCTGCTCAGCTCTGCCTAGCCCTGCTTTGTACTGTTTTAAAAACAGCCCTATTGTACTTTATATTTGATTGTTTGAGTTGATTTTCTGAGGAACTTCATATTATGAGATACAACAATATATTTTATATGTTGTACTGTATACAATTTACAGCTAATATATTGTATACAAATATATTGTGAATTTCTCACTTGTATACAGGTCTACACTGTATACAGATTAATTATGAATAATTATCTTAATCATAAATTATTGTTTGTATTGTGTTTTTGTTAACAATTAGTGAGATTTTTTGGCATTATACAACATGGCTTACAATTGTATTAAACAAAATGAAGTTTCAATTAAGATTAATGTTTATTAAAATTTCAGTACTGGCACTCTCACACTTTACTAACTTATACTTTGTACATTACTTAGTTGGAAATTGTTTTAGACTGTTTTAATATTAAACTGTACATGGCACTACATGCAATGGACTGTTTCTTAAGCACCAGGGCACAGACATCTTGGAAAGTTCTCTTTTTTGCGTTATTGCATTAACTTTAATATTAATAAGAATATTTTCCTAGACATATTTGGTTATCTCAGTTATTTGTTAATTGGGAATGATTAACAGATTTTAATAAATAAAACTTCAAAAACTCATTAATATTCATGAACCAAATTGTCCACTAATATGCACGCATTTGATCATGTGCAAGTCTTTTATACCTGATAAAACTACTATGAATATTAACTAACGTGAAATTTTATATAAAGAATACTAATGAACGTGAAATTTTATATAAAATGTCATCCTAATTAGCAAATCTATTGTCGGCGTTTTTGAAGCTATTCAAAACACTCGTAGTCGCTTTTTATCAGATCTAAAACACTCGCGCTACGCGCTCGTGTTTTCAAATCTGATAAAACGCTCCTACTCGTGTTTTAAATATTACATAAAGCTCCATGCGTATGTGCTCTTATAAAGGCACGTTTGACGTCATTTGAACGCGAAATAAGTTGAGTAGAGGCACCAACCTCGTACCCAGGGCCCTCTCTGCTTTCAAAATGGCGCGAGGAGAAGACCCTGGCAAAGGCTGATCACGTGACACCAATAATTTTGGAATATTTTGATGAGTGACTCACACTGTACCGGGGGGCGCGGTACAGTCACTGATAAATAGAGTATAGTTGGCTTGCGTATGTAAAACTATTCAGCGAACTATTTAGACACTCTAGAATAACCAAACCGTACAAACAACAAGACATTCTCTTAACAAGTTTATCAAATCAGTTAATGACTGTGTTTAGTAAGAAGCGTCTGCACTACAACATATTTGCTTTATTATGCAAGCAAGAAGTCAGAAGTGTTTATTTCGCTTTCTGGACTTTCCGAATCTAATTTAAAAAGTTTAGAAATATACAAAGTCAAAGTCTTCAGTGCTGATCTATAATGTTCGTCGATAGTATTGTTGTTGATCGAATATTTGTATTAAAGTACAACCTCAAAGTCAACGAGGACAGCAGATTCGATTTCGAATAGGCCGTTTGAGTATAAATCGACAGATACAACAATTAAATTTCCACAAATCCCAAACGTGTGGACAAGAAACATAAATGTGCTATACTGGACGGTAAATAAACTTCCAACAATCAACAGCATTCGAATATTTTAAGTGTATGTAGCAGTACCTGTATAAACCACAGTAGTTCTATTGAAAGCGGATTTCTGTTTATCAGTTTATGATCGTTCGTCGCCTTCGGTTTCATTTCTGGCGATTGACGGCAACAAATATGAATTATCCAGCAAATGTCGTAAATTTTGAAATATATCTATTTAATAACGTTACAGGATTTGCAACAACCTTCTACGTTTAAAAGAACCGAATCAACCGCTCCCCCCAGGACAGGCGAAGCTCAAATTATCCACGTGACCAAATACTCCAAGAATCTTGGAGTATTTTGGAATCACGTGACCAGCCTTTGCCAGGGTCTTCTCCTCGCGCCATTTTGAAAGCAGAGAGGGCCCTGGGTACGAGGTTGTAGAGGCACGAGGCGACAGCCTAAGTGCCTTTACACTTCTCTCGTGTTCAAATGACGTCAAACGTGCCTTTATAAGAGTACATACGCACATTCAGGAGCGGTATATATGTTTTATTTGTTTTATAAAATAATAATAAGAAAAATCAAGCTAAAATTGAGGTCGTTTTGGAACTTGGCGGGCTTTTCCGGCCAGCTGACGCCATTTTCCGGCCAGCTGACGCCATTTTACGTCATTCATGATCCCTGTTCTCTTATAAATGCACGGAGCTCAGCCAATCAGAGCGTGCGTAGAGGACACCTTATTTTATAAAATGTATTAGTATCAACCAACTCGTGGTCTATTACAAATCCAGCTTTGTGATTGGCTGAGCTACCATGGACTATTGGTGATAGACCATGGTAGCGTTATCCAATGATAAACCTTATAGCTGGAATGCTCCTATTCTGACCAATCAGAAGCCACGGCATATTCACGCCGCAAGCAAAACCTGGAAACTAGGCTAAAAAATAGGCATGTCCAGACATGCATGTATCTACTGCGTTCAATCATGCCTATAGCTACTATGGTAAAAACAATGTTGTAATTACTGTATGTACTTGTAGTGACCTTGTATTCAGAGCTGAACAAGATTTTTGTCGATGCTAGCCATGCTGTGTTTTTACCTTAAGAAAGGAACTCAGAGTAAAGCCAGCAAAGCACAGGACGTTGAGCACTAACAACTCTACTCATATCCAGCACAGAAGCATGAGTCCCAAGCCCATGCAGATATGTGCATGGTCACCCATTCAAATATTAACTCAATCAAATTGGGCTTCACTTAGATCCTCGTGATAATAGCTTGACTATTAAAGCTATGGTGCTATTTAAAACCTATGGTAATAAAGTATGGTTATTGTTTAGTAGGCCAATCAAATTTTAATACAGTACACCAAAAACTCACAAAATTTGACTAAAGTATTTAAATAACTTTGTTGCAACAATTTGTCAAATAATAATGCAATCCAGTTGGTAAGTAAAGGAAAATCGTTTGAGATAACAAGCATCTGAAGTATGACTGCTGTAAAGTTTAGAAATAATGAAGTTGTGAACGAAGATCTCCAGCAATTGTCATCAAAATTATGAAAGCAACTATTGTAAAATGTTATTTAATAGCATAATAATTTCGCTCGTGGACTACCACAGGTTTTGCACATTGTTGCTTGATCATGAAGCTAGTTTTGTTTTCTTAGAAGAAAATTTCATTTCTGTTCAGCAATGCACAGCCTTGTCAGTTTACAAAGCTCGATCAGACTGCTGAGTGCTGAATACATGTAAACATGTTGGCCATATATTATGCCTCGTCTGAATATGAAATTGTCCAAAGACTATTAAGAGGCTTTCAAAATCTTATCATCATTCCAACAACGTCTATAGTACATCACATTTAAAAATGTACTACGATTCAGACTTAAAATACTTACCAAGCTTGTAAAAACGTCTATTCTTGAAATAAATATCCTCGCTCGGCTTGAACTGATTTCGCTCCATGCTGCCATAGCATTGACGTACATGAAGTACTTGGTTTACAATTTTGGCTTCGGCGGTTTGTCGTCAGTCAGTCGTTTAATTCTATGTTTTGATTGGCTCCGAAGGCATTCTTTTGTTAACTTACATTACATTACACCACTCGCACGACAGCAAGGTATCTACTAGCGCATGCGCAGTAGATACAAAAATCAAACATGGCGTCTGCTAAAATTTTTGTACGAGTGAAGAAAACATTGGGTCGAAACTCGAAAGTAATGGAAATATATTCAGTTTGACATTTTTGAATAAGAAAATGAATTCGCTTATGCCTATGGAGTATATCTACACCAAATTTGAAGCAAAGTAGTTACAATCTTGTGTTTTGTGAGCGATTGTTTACCATACGCCATCGAACTGCTCTGCATTATGTATGGGGAGACTTCTGCAAACAAAAAGGTAAAACTATCTGAACATTTAGAACAATGTTTGATAAGACTTCTTTACGTTAAAGAAAAGTTGTTTATGGTTCATACTAAAACAATTAGACAACTCGTCCTCGTTTTCTATGAGCAGATAGCCAACTCGGCTTCGCCTCGTTCACTATCAGCTCATAGAAAACTCGGCCTCCTCGTCTAATTGTTAAATAGATCACAGGTGACGTCACAGCGTGCGAAAAACAAAGAAGTGCGACATTGAACGAAGTCGAGTGGCAAATAGTTGAACAACGAAATATTTTTGTATCTGCGCAACAGATATATTGCTATCGTGGTGTGTGTGTTAGCTTTTTTTGTGTAACTATAACCAATGCGCGACGATTAAATCAAAAATCCGATCGTGTTTACAATATCACGAAGTCCTCCGAAGCGACAAAGTTTTGGATTAAAATACTACGATTTTCCAGGGTTCTATTCTATACGATTTTTTCAAATTCACATATCTTGTACATAATTTAACGTTCTATCTAACTGTACAAGTTTCGTGAATGGCACAAACCTACAGATGATTCAGGGATACTTTAAAATTATTACGTTTGACCGTACGCCAAGTGATAGCATAATAATGCAATTTGATATTTGCGCTCATCTCAGTTCAAATAGATTTTTCTCCGTTGTTATTCTATACGATTTGTTCTAATTCACATATGTTGTACAGAATTTAACCCTCTATCTAACTGTGAGTTCATGTCAGTTCAAATAGCTTTTCTCCGTTGCTATTCTAGTATTCTATACTACTTTTTCTAATTCACATATGTTGTAGAGAATTTAACGCTTATGAATTATTAATGAGTATTACAATATGTTTTGTAGATATTTTGATAAATGGCGTATTACCGCGATCTTGCCAGTGATGTTACTGGAGAGCAAAACGAGGCATACGTATCCCCTGGATCACAATCGTTACCAGCCGCCAGCAATGATGTTATTCCGCCCAATGATAACAGTTTACCAGTGGTCAATGAACCAAGACAAGACGGCTATGATGAGTTATTTGACCCACCAGTTACGTCAGATTATGAATGTTCCATATGTCTGATGTGTTTACGAGATCCCGTCCAAACGGCGTGCGGCCATAGATTTTGTAAAAGTTGCATTGAACGTCATATAAGGTATGCGAATTGAGTGTAAATGTTCTTCGAGCCTATTTTACTCAGAAAAACTTTCTGATATCCCAAGTGGGACTCGAACCTGCAACCTTCTGATCACCCATTAGACGGTCGTTGGGCGTTTTATCTATTTATTGTAAAAAGTTTAATTTTTAGAACAAATGGTCGAAGATGTCCCGCGGATAATCAAGAACTTGGCGCCAGTGACGTGAGTACTGTACTGTAGATGGACTATTGATCGTAAAATATATTATTGTTCTTATGTCCAGATGGCCATCTGTATACGTCATAAGGCATTGTTACCGAGATCCCAAATTTCTTCAGAAATGAACTAGCCATGGCAAAATTTGAGAGTTTATAGCTCGAAGATTATACGTCACGAGTTTTTACAGTATAGATATTTTAATGTTTTATCTTATGTCCCAGGTCTTCTCTGATAACTTTGCCAAGAGAGAAATCAACCAGTTTACTGTAAAATGTCGCACAGTGAAGAACGATAAGCCGTGTCCATGGACTGGAGAGCTGCAGAAAGTTGAGGTAAAGATTATAAAGGCTACGTTTACACTGTATCGGACAGCTTTATAGCTTCGTTGAAAATTTTTTTCGGTGCGAAAGTAATGAGTTACCGTCTGTAGCAGGGCGAAGCTGGTTATGTCAGTTAGTCCAAAACCAGTCGTACTACCAGACGAATTTATTCATCATAGGGAAAATCTACTAACGTAAAGGGTTACAGTCATTCGCAACTCACTTTTCACCCAAGTCTTCGGAAGTTCGTTCCGAAGTTCGTAAGTTCGTTCCGAAGTTTGTAGTTCGTTTTGAACCACGCATTTGATTGGTTGCTTGGTTCCTAGCAGCCAATCAAATGCGTAGTTCAAAACGAACTTTCAACTTCCCAGCGAACTTCGGAACGAACCTCCGAAGATTTGGGTGAAAAGTGAGTTGCAAATGACTGTAATAGGCCTTTAGTATAAGATAGAGCAAAGTGAAAAGGTGGTAAACTGCTGAGAATTGTTGTTATAACGAAGTACTGACGTTTCGAGCTGAGCCCTTCATCAGAGACTAGTACTGTAGTACTCCGCTCGAAATGTCAGTATTTCGTTATGAAAACTATATTCTTGTCAGTTTTTCATCTTTTCACTTTGCTCTATCTAAAACACTGCCTGCGCAGCACTCTATAAGTTTGCGTTTTCTTACCGATGTTTTCTTCATTTTTCTTTTCCAGGATCATCTGGAAATCTGTGACTTTGTCGAGCTACCATGTCCAAAAGCTTGCGGTCAAAATATTGAACGAAAGGCACTTGATAATCACAACAAGAAGGAATGCCCTAAGCGAATTACAACATGTACTCACTGTAAAACTGAGGTCCAATACAGGAACTACAAAGTAAGATATTTTCCTTTAAAGAACATAGTTGTAAAACGTTGTCAACCCTTGTCGTAGTAGGATTTTAAACGTTCACAATTTTTTTCTTCTGAAATACTACTAACTGTAAACAGTAGTCCAGGGTATCGATAGACGGACGGATGGACGGACGGACGGACAAACGAATCAACGAACAGACGGACGAATAAACGGACAAACGAACAGACAAACGGACGAAACAAACAAACAAACAGAACAAACCAAAACAAAACAGAACAAAACAGAACAAAACAGAACAAAACAGAACAAAACAGAACAAAACAGAACAAAACAGAACAAAACAGAACAAAACAGAACAAAACAAAACAAAACAAAACAAAACAGAACAAATCAGAACGGAACGGAACAGAACGGAACAAAACGGAACAGAACGCATTGCCAGAAATTCGCGACATCCGATTGCGCAACACTCGCTGGTGGCCAATGATCGAATTCACAAAATTTGTATAGGATTTAAGAGGGGAGGCACGTGTTTTTTTGAAATAAATGAATAAATTGTCATGTTTCTCAAAATGCGAAGCTGGAACCTTGTAAGGTTAATATTGAAGAACATTATGGGATAAATCTTATCCTATATTTGCAAAATTTCGGTTGTCGTCCAGAAAATATATAAATGCTACTGCTTCTCTATGGATTACACTCTGTCAGTAAGAATAAAACACCTAGTTGCATGTTTAAAACCGCTCGTGAAAGAGCTGCATAGACAAAGTCAAACATGCGAAGCTCAGTCGTGGTAGTAGAAGGTCTGAGGATTCCTGATAAACTAATAGCGTAACGTTTTAATATACTTTCGCTTGTCGTTGACAAGGAAGAAGGAAGATAAGCACAGAACTCCTGATCCGACATCGAAACCTTCCTGTTTTAAAATTGCCATAACTCCGCGATATTCTGCAGTATCGCAACTCTTTTGATATTGAATTGATGCTTGTTGTCTGCTTGTTTTAATCGCCATGGTTTGAAGATCGACGCACGCATTATTTTAGACATATTTGCCGCTGAGTTATAGGTTTTGAACTACTTTTGGACCATCTTAATGCGAGACATAGGGAATTTACCGGATCGTATTTCAGGAAATATTCCGAATACTCATGCGCTATCACGTAAAACGCTGACAAAGACACGTATGTTTTGCAGACTCAAATGTCGCGTATTTCTGGCCATGGGAACAGAACGGAACAACGGAACGGCACGGCACAAAACGGAGAACCCTGAGAACAAAAACCGGAACGAAAAACCAGAACGAAAAACCAGAACAAAAAGACGCAAACATTGATAGTTTAATAGTTTTATAAAATCTTTGCCAACCGCTATACACAGCTTAAAATAAAAGTACAAAATGTTACAAAGAGAAAAATGGCTGACTGGATAGTGGCAGGGGAAACTTAATTCCCATTTTTGAGCCACTCTCCTTACAGAAAAACAAAAGAACGAATTGCAATCAAATAGAAATTAAAGAGATATTGACAAAAGCATGTCAGTGTAAAAAGAAGCAAAAAGCAAGCTAATTCAGTGTATTCTGAAATAAATAATTCCAAAGTGATCTTTTGAAAGAATCCAAACTAGGTGATGTTATAATCTCATTAGGTAAATAATCCCACTGATTAATATATCTATTAAAAAATGAGTATTTTGAAGTAACTGGTGATGAAGTATTTGAAGCAAATGGTGTACTACTGTACGCGCAAATAAACGAACCAGCTAAAGAACGAACCAATTGGCACACCATTTATGCGAATGTGTTTTTGTGTGAATAAAGTGATGTTGTTATTTTTTTGAAAGGTTCATTTAGAAAGATGTCAGAAGGTTCAAGTGAATTGCGGGCAATGCAATAAAAAAATGCTTCGTGAAAAGGTGAGGAGTTTCTTGGGACACCGAGATAAACAGTTCTTCTGGTGTACGTGATTTTACGTAAAACACAGTTGGTTTCCTTTATTAATATTTATTTTTTGTGATTCGTACATTTAGTTGCTAACCCATGATAAAGAGTGCCCCAAAGCTCAGGCTGCTTGTGAATTCAAGAATTATGGTTGCAAGTGGACGGTAATGGTGTATATATTTTTACCATTAATTTTCTATCACAGTTTCAGCAGGGTATTTTTATGAAGAAAAATCTGAGGGATATTGGCTGTTATTTGTTAAAGTGCTTATATGACTTGTGGGGTTTTAACGTATTTAAATAGAGCAGAAAAAATCAGTTAATAAGTTATTTTGCCGTTTTTGATTTAGTCAAATAGTTCCTGACATATTGGCTTCTGAACATGCCAATTCTCAAAAATTTCCGTCGTTCATTTTAACACCTTGGGGACCTGGGACTCAGGAACGAGTCAATCCAAAACAACTACGTTTCGGCTTATTGATTCACAAAAACACATATATTTGACTGAAAAAATCCAAATGTCGAGCTCACACTCGTTTTCCAGTACGCACGAGAGTTCCAACTAAGAAGACGGTCGGCTTAGGTTCCTGAGTCCCAGGGCCCCGTGCTTAAAAAGGAACGACGGAAATTTTTGGCGAAAAGCCGAAATTGGCATGTTTAAAGGCTTATATCTCAGAAACTATTAAAGTAAATCAAAAACGGCAAAATAACTTATTAACTAACTTTTTTTGTTCTATTCAAATACGTTAAAACCCCACAAGTGATATAAGCACTTAAATAGTTTTTAGTGTATTATTTAAAACATGAGCAGCAGTGTTTTATCAGATTTAAATAAAATACGGGGAGATAGCCAAGTGTTTTATATCTGATAAAATACGCACTGCGAATGGAAGCTTCATTATAGCTTCAAAACCGATTTATTTGGTACGTTCATTGGCGTAGTAATTTTGAAAAAACAACGTTGTCTAAACCGAGAGAATCAAAGCTAACGTTAATGTAAATTAGGAGGATTGTTTATCAAATATAAAACCACGGACATGCAGTGCTGTAAAAGTTACATAATTTTTGTAACTACAATCGTGGAATAATTACATTGGGACACAGCGTATGTCAAGTGACTTATGTGCGCACGCGATTTAACTTTAAAATGTGCCCTCCCCTTCCCCCTCCGATCAACGTTGCGACAGAATTTTTGTTTTCTAGGCCTCAGAAGTATCCCCTGGAAATCAACATTGATTGGTGGGGGGTGGGGAGGGGTAAAACAACGTTATTTATCCCACGATAGTGAAATAAGCAAGAAGGAAGCTAATTGATGCTTTAGTGTCCCAATGAATTATTCTCAGATTGTCTGAAATAAGCGCAAGTCATAAATATTAATACCAGGGTCACATTTTAATTGATTACACACTCAATGAAGGTCAGGGTTACTATTAACGACTATGGGATGACTATTAGTATCAGTGAAATAATTTTCCGATTGTTTCCGGTTCGTATCGGTTGACCGGCACAGTACTCCACTACAGTACTCCACTAAAATAGGTCTATATTCGAAAGAACTGAGCCTTCTTTAGACAGTTTTTTTTGTTGAAGTGATAGATATTTACTTAATCTTCACTGTAAGCGCTGAATTATTGCTGTCCAGACCCTTGTACTCAGATAAATAACAGTACTCCACCAAATTCGTGGTAATAAGTTAAAAGATAATCTAATTATAATATTATTTATGCCGTAGATGGAGTACTGTTAAAAATACGGTTTAAGTTAGGTATTTTGCTACCTCAATGTTACCAGCATATAGAACTTTATCTGTATCATAAGCGTGATAGAGACAGTTGTTATTTAGAACGTGTTTATGCGGGAAATACGCACTAAAGGCATGGAGTACTGTGCAGGAGCCATTATAATAGCACAGCTAATTATAAATGCAGTCTTTACGCTTATTTTGTTAGGTTGTCATTTAATACGCGGGCCAAATAAAACGCAAGTTTCTACTGTTTTGTGCTTATTTAGAACAATTGAAGTGGACACGGATAGTAAAAGTAAACCACTGACAACCTATGAGTGTGGGTTTAGTTTGACTCCCTTTCATCACACAGTCAATTCGGTTAGGTAGACGTGCGATCGTTTGATCAATTGTTGCGGTCTTCGCAACAGCGAAAGCTCGTTCATTGAAATGTTGAAATAATTCGTTTATAATTCTGCCGTGTAATTTTAGTTCCACCGTGTGATTTTAGTTCCACCGTTTGCTTTTTATCCGTTATTTATTATTTTGGCAGTGCGTAATTTCAATTCATTTATATTGAATATTTTCAGACAATCGTGGAATAATTACATTGGGACACAGCGTATGTCAAGTGACTTATGTGCGCACGCGATTTAACTTTAAAATGTGCCCTCCCCTTCCCCCTCCGATCAACGTTGCGACAGAATTTTTGTTTTCTAGGCCTCAGAAGTATCCCCTGGAAATCAACATTGATTGGTGGGGGGTGGGGAGGGGTAAAACAACGTTATTTATCCCACGATAGTGAAATAAGCAAGAAGGAAGCTAATTGATGCTTTAGTGTCCCAATGAATTATTCTCAGATTGTAGTTTCAGTTAGTTACATCGTTAGAAAAGTAACTAGTTACCGATAAAAGTTACAATGAAAAGAAAGTAACTATAGTTACAGTTACAGTTACAAAGTAACTTCAAATATTTTGTAACTAGTTACAAAGTTACATTCCTTTGTCCATGTTACTAGAATCAACAAAGAAATTACTGGTTTTTAGACGCCAGTACCATAATTATGTTTTTACAGGTAAATATAGTTGTCACTAAGCAGAAATAGTCAAATTGTATATAATGTATCTTTATTATATCAAAACCATTTTTTATCAAGAAAGAATGACATCCTTAACTGAAAATCAGTAACTATAGTCACATTTTTAAACCAAATATTGTAACTAGTTACAGTTCTTTAAAAAGTAACTAGTAAAAGTTACTTCTTCAAAAAGTAACTAGTTATAGTTACAGTTACTTCTTCAGAAAAAGTAACTAGTTTCAGTTACAGTTACTTAAAAATGTAACTAGTTAATGTAACTAGTTACTTGTAACGAAGTTACTCACAGCACTGCGGACGTGCTACTGATTTTCTTTGTGTTTTCCTCATGAGTTATTAAAGATTTTTGAAGTATATAGATCATTTTCATCTGCCGTCACGACGGCCATATTGGTATACTGAAACAATGAAATGGCAACCATATTGGTGTACCATTTTTATCCTTTGGAAATTTCGCTTTATTCTTATTCAAAGGTTTCGTATTGTTTCACTCCACCAATAAGGCCACCCACCGATCACGTGAGTGAAGATGATCCATAGAGTGGCGAGTAGTACTTGCTTGTGTCTACAACCTTTGGAAACTTTGAAACCATCTGAGTCCAACAAAGAGTCCAAAATGCCGCTGCAAGGTTGGTCTGTAAGGTTCCGAAATTTGCACATATTACTCCCTACTTAAAAGAACTTCATTGGCTACCGGTTAAATTTAGAATTAAATTTAAAATTCTTGTTTTAACCTTCCAAGAAATTTGCGGTTTGGCTCCACAATATTTATGTGAGCTCATTCATATCAAAGATCATTCATGTCATCATCGTTGATCAAATGATGAACTACTTTTAGCTGTGCCTTCTTCCAAGTCATTACCCACACTTGGTGACAGAGCATTCCAATTTGCAGCTCCCAGTTTGTGGAACAGTTTACCAAAGGAAATTAGACAAGTACAATCTCTTTTTAGTTTCAAAAA
Source organism: Paragorgia papillata (assembly GCA_035771165.1). Lineage (NCBI taxonomy): Eukaryota > Metazoa > Cnidaria > Anthozoa > Scleralcyonacea > Coralliidae > Paragorgia > Paragorgia papillata. The sequence goes on along the minus strand of JAWNZC010000122.1, from coordinate 1,076,431 downwards.
ACAATTAAAGACTTTTTTATTTCGTGCAGCATATAATCTTAGTTCTTAGTGTAACACTATTTTAATAGATAATTTTACGGTTTTAAATATAAATGTTGGATACTATTTTATATATATATGTTTTGTAACTAAATTAATTTGTAAACATAGCGCATGTGAACATTTTTGTATGATAATTTGCGCTTTATAAATCAATATTTATAAGTAATAACACGACTTGAGGGAAATTTAATCGCTAATTTCCCGAAAAGTCATGTTATTAGTTTGTAATATTATGATCGCCGAGGAAAACTTTGAGAATCTTACCGACAGGAAATTTACACGGTTGATCAGAGAAGTTGCATCTAATTTTCCCGTGCATGTTAATGAGGGAAAATATATGCAAGCGGGAAATTTAGAAGAAGACAAAAGATTTCTTTGTCTTCTAATTTTCCCTCATCAACATGCACGGGAAAATTAGAAGAAGACAAAGGATTTCTTTGTCTTCTAATTTTCCCTCATCAACATGCACGGGAAAATTTCCCTCTTGCATGAGCGATGAGGGAAATACGAGATTTACATTCCCTCGGAGAACAAAAGAATCCGAGGCGATCATGGTATTATAATAATAATAATAATAATCTTATTTTAGGGATTACGAGCAAATCTCCCTGCTCATCTCCTGAACGATATCGCCGCTCATTTGTCTTTTGTTGTCGCCGCAATTCCCAATGGGCTGCCAAACAATCAAAACCAGACAACGGCAGAGAAAACCAGAGGAGCTTCATCCAAAACTGAAGCAGGTGCATCAGCAGCAACTGGATCCTCCCTTGACGAGATGAATCGACTAGTGGCCAAGAATGGAGAGACTATTAATCAAGTGAAGACCAGCATGGAGCAAGTGGAAAGAAAACTTCGTGAACAAAGCAATCGCATGGAACGACAGCAAAATGACCACGGCACAACAGTTAACGCTATCAAGAATAGTATTGTGGAATTGGAGGCACGCATGTGCAATGGTGTTTACCTTTGGCGTATAGTTGGTTATGCACGGCATTTGGAGAATGCTCAGCAAGGAGTAGCAACTGCCGTACACAGTCCGCCATTCTACACCAGTTTTTATGGCTACAAGCTTTGCCTGAGGTATATCTATTTTACAGTTGATTTCGTATTACATTACCGTAGAGTGTCCCGAACTTCGTTGGGAAGTTATCGTGTTTATTTTTGTATTATCTCATTTTGTCAGCCATGTTTTATTTTTGGGCGGGCAGATGGAGCAGGATATTTTCTGTCTAAATCACGCGAAAAATTGTCATATGCATTTCCCATTCTAACTGGAATGTGATTGGTTGTTGGCATACGGACAATCTGATAGCTGCATTGAATTCTGACGTCACATACAGATACAAGTTTTTTTATATGTAAAGATATGACATCATTTCTACAGACAATAGCCTATATAATTATTATCGGCTAAAGTAATTAAATAAATATATACTCGTTCTACTCGTCCGAAAATCAACAGCGTTGATGAACTGGTACACGAAACACGAATTTAAAAAGAAAAACTCTTTAGCAGAAACTTTAGAAGTAAATTCTTTCGCCCCTTTGGTACGTATTTATTACACTTCTACTTTTATTGTGGGATCGAAACGTTGACATTGTAAAAATATATTCTCTGCATTTTATTCTCTGTCGTTTTGTCGTTTATGGACGAACAGTTTCGTGTTGTTAGGACTCGGTTATCGCATGATATCAAGAATTATCAAGGCCTCGGTTTGTTTCTCTGTCTCAGCCTTTGGCTTCGGCAGATAATACAAACCTCGGTCTTGGTAATTCTTGATATCATGCTCGACCTCGTTCAATAATTGTTAGTTATCTGTAGATGTGACTACAGAATTTAGTGCTATGGCGAATATGCCAACAATTAATCACAAGCGAAAATAATAATATAAACTAAACCTAATAGAGTTTAATTCTTTGAAAGCTTAGCAATTAGCAAATAAATATTTTACGTAGTGTTTCCACAAAACTTATCTAGATACTAATAGAGTTCGCTTTACGTATCTTAGGGTGAATCCTAATGGAGTGGACACTGGTTATGGCACTCATGTTTCCCTATTTGTCCACATGATGCAATCCGAGTGGGATGATACCTTGGAATGGCCGTTCTCTGGCAGAATATCTTTATCCATTCTTGACCAAAGTGACGATAACGAGTACAAACGTCACATCAGCGAAACCTTGATTACCAGGCCTAACCTACTCGCCTTCCAGCGCCCTACGACTCCAAGAAACCACAAAGGATATGGCTACGTCGAATTTGCTCATCTGGAAACAATTCAAGATCGCCAATACGTGAAAAACGATTGTCTCCTGATTCGAGTCCAGGTTTTCCACTAACGACTACTATGAATAATAAACAGTTTAAAATCTTTTATTTCATAAATATCAATATCTTTGTTGTTGTTTAATGTTTATTGTGGATATTTTTGTTTTGTTTTTTTGTCATTTTCCCCTCCCCTTTTATTTCGTCTATTTTCTTTTTCGTGTGGGAGGATGGGGAGGGAGGATTTGTTTTCGTATTGTTATTTAAAAAAAAACGCTGAAGAATAGATGAACTTTCGAAAAACACTATGTTGTAAATAAATTTTATACAAACAACATAAAATACTGCATGAGTCAGCATCCCAAAATTGATTGATTGGTACCACTTGGGGGGACGAAGGCTAATGTTCATGGTGATGAAGGTCAACATGTCTAGTTCCCATTTTTGGATGATAGCATATATATATATATATATATAATTTTTTTCTAAACCTAACCCCCAACAGGCCGTTTTCCAGCATGAGAGCTAGAAATGCCATTACTTCGCTATTTAACTTGTTTGATTATACTAAATTTTAATAATACTTTAATATATATAAATAAGTTTTGTGGACACACCACGTGAAATATTTATTTGCTAAATAAATATAAGCAAATAAATATTTTACGTGGTGTTTCCACAAGACTTATTTATATTACATTATGGCCATGAAAACTTTCAAAGTATTAATCATCGAACTTTAATATATATATATTACATTAAACCTTTTAGGGTCTAAAAAATATCATACCCACAGTGCGACAAAAAAGGAGCCATTTTTGCCCATATTTCGCAAAATAGAAGTTTGAATCTATCTAAAATGTCGGCATAAGGCAAAATAATGTGCTAAACCGACTTTTCTAAAATATGATAGAAGATGACACATTGGCAAATGCTATCACATTTGTTTACTACACATAAAGACCTTTTCAAAAATGTATGTCACCCTTTGTCCCCTAAAGTAGTACCAACATAAAAGTAATATTTTTTCGGATTTTCAACCAAGATATATTTGAACACTTTCAATGTGAAAGTGCTGCCTAGGCAGTGTGTTCAAGAACAAATGAAACTTAAAGTGCATGTGAAACGAAAATTAAGTTTGTCTTATTTGAAAGAACACTTAAAATTATGGAGTAACATCTTTTCCAGTTTTTCGTTTCCTTGCTCTTCGTTCTTAAGATATTTTAGTTTGTTTGATATGCAAATTAAACATTTCGACGTCACACGTGCATAATGAGTTATCGAAAAAGTTATATATCTTTGCTATTATCAAATATAATAATCACTTGAAGATCTACATGTTTAGTGTTGTGGACGAAACACATCCACGTGCTTCATTCAAATTAATTTGGTTTGATAATAGAAAGTATATCTAACCTTCTCCTATAGCTCATTATGCACCTATACGACGTCAAAATGTTTAATTTGCATATCAAACAAACTAAAATATCCCAAGAACAAAGCAAGGAAACAAAAAACTGGAAAAGGTGTTACTCTATAATTTTAAGTGTTCTTTCAAATAAGACAAACTTAATTTTCATTTCATGGGATTTTTTCTCTCTTTTTTTTTTTTTGAGATTCCTGCCTTAATTTCGGAATTGTCAAAAGCAATACCAAAATATTCATATGCGACCAAAAAATCAGATTCTAGACATTTGCTTGGTAAAACTACGTCAAATTTGTTTCAAAAGGTGTAGAAATGTTGTCACTGTTAGTTTTTGTGTTGGTGTCCCGTTCGGTATCTCTTCAATTTCTCAGCATTACGTTTTCAAATTTTTTGTATTTTATTTTCGAAAATCGTGACGGCGTCGGGGACTGATTTACTACAAAATGAAAACAAGGGAAAAAAGTTAACAAAAAAAAAAAAAGGAAAATAAGTATTTAAGTAAGTGTTTTAGTGTCTAATTAATACCGTAATTATATAAAGGTTTTCTTAAATCAACAACAAAGTGAGTTTTATAATGTTATGTATATACAAAATATTATTCAAGTCGTTATATAAAAATTAGTGGAAATCTGTATTTGGAGCAGGAGACAACAGCTACTGCCTTATTTGGGCGATCTAGGCAGACTGACAATGACGCACTGCTGTGAATTACCGGTTGAATATCTAGCAAACAAATAAGGTAGGCCGTAGGATACGGGCTCTTTGAAGATATTTGACACATTACTGTCCTGGCAATAGAAATGTTCCTAAAATATCGTTGCAATATATTCCTCAAGTTGAACAATTCATTTGATGAAAATTTTTGCTAACTTCCTGTTTTGAATTTGATAGATTTCTGGTTTTTAAACAACCAATAAGGAACAGGATTATTTGCCAAAAAACACCAATCAAATTCAAAACAGGAAGTTGTCAACGAATCTTAGCAAATGAATTGTTCAACTTGACGAATATATGAATATATATATATAAATATATATATATATAAATATATAAATATATAAATATATAAATATATACAACAGTGCTCAATGCTAGTAGCAGAGCAATATAAATGTATAATAAATCAAAGACGAAACAAAATCATAATAAAATTTTAATGATTACTACTCGGAGTTTCACGTACAAGTATGCACGGTCATCAGGCAATAAAGAGAGGTTGTTAGAGTTCAGTGTATATGTGAGGTAATGCAAATTAGCTTAGAGCAAAACAAAGGTTCAGTGAAAATATTCATAAAGTTCAGTAAAAGTACAGATAAAAATTTGCATAACATGTAGGTAAACATGCGGATAAAAATTTGTATAACATATCTAGATAAAAAGATAAAAGTTTGGACATTTATATGTAATATATCATACACGAGAAGCCGTTTATTATCTGATTTGAAAACACCGAGAAGTGTGTTGAAAAACGACAAGATAGCCGAGTTTATTACCACATTTCACAACAACGTCTCGGTAACTGATTCATTATGTTTTCCTCATGAATTATTAATGGTTTGAGAAAGATATCTCTAAAACTCATTAATAATTCATGAGGAAAACAAAGAAAATCCATGTTTAATGAGTGTCTGTATATGTGATACAGATTCCTCTTGATTTACATAAACTTGACGGGTTTCAGTTTTAGAAAAATTACTACGCCAATGAACTTACCAAATCGGATCGTTTTAGAAGTCGTGTCCGTTCTGTATCGGGATACAGGCACTCGGCTTCGCCTCGTGTCTGTATACTCCGATACAGAACGGCCACTCATTCTGTAAATAGTACATATATATATATACTATATTCGCTCTACCTTTATGGTATTGAGCACTTTCTGACATTCCGTGAACAAAATCACACTTGCTCGTTTGTATATATATATTTACGGAACGCTTCTATTGCCACGACAGTAATAGTTTATTTAGTATAACTCGAAAATCCAGTCAGAATCCTTAGAAACAATATAAGCGAGAATTTTTAATTGTTTTGTCTTTTTGTTTGATTTTTTTGGTCTAGATAATGATGGGTCTTAAGATCATTCATGGTGGTGTTATTTAAAGCATTAAGAATATCCTAACTTCCTTGCAGGTACTTTATTTAACATTATAATATGATCAAGTCGGTTTTCATTGATGTACCGCGGTTTATATACAGGTTTTATTATATGGCACAAGTTACTTCCGTTGAAATGGTGTGTTCTCATTGGCCGAGACGCGTCACGTGCCGGTCGATTATTTTCCGAAACGACCGCGGTCATTACGGATTTTGCCAGCCATGTTGTTTGCAAAAAAACCGCAAGAATTTTGTGAATTCAACAATCTGAGGACTAAATTATTTATGTATGATTGGGACGATGAGTAATCTGGAAGCAAGTTTAGGAGTCCGAAAGCAATGACAACAAGAGCAACAACATTGAAAACGATGAGTTTATGTCACACGCTCGAGGTCACACTAAACTGACTAAAATACGTATTATGACAAGTTATAAATGTATGGTATGTTGTTTCAAAATGCCATATAATAAACTTCTTGTTAACCTCGTCCGCTTGGTCATTACGGAAAATATCAGACCTCGGTCTTTATGCACAGACCTCGCCCTACGGGCTCGGTCCGTACTGTCAAGACCTCGGTCTGATATTTTCCCGTAATGACCGCGCTCTCGGTTAATAAGAAGTTTTTATTATATGGCTGGGCTTGTTTTCGGGTCATTACTCCAAACGGCGCACGCTGATTGGTTGCTGAGAGGTCCGGAAAAAGCCGTAATGCCCTCTCGGCACTGCATGTGAGAGGGCATTACGCCCTAATGACCTGCAAGTTTTGGCGGGAAAATTGCTGAGTTGATTTGAATGAAAATAAAAGCGAATTAGATATATTCGTTGGAAAATTTTGAACAATAATACGTCCTGAAACATCAGTGTTTCTTTTTATAAAAACGTCTTATTTAAAAGCGCGAAAAATAAAAGCCTAACAGGTGTAAACGTGAAGCCAAACGAACAAGCACAAAATAAAGAACTAAGGTGAACAGCGACACCTGATCAAGACAAACGTAGAACTAAAAACAGATAAGAAAACAAATTTAAACCAAAAGCCATATAATAAAAGGCTTATTAACCTCGTTTTCTCGGTCTGTACGGGAAAGTATTTGCCCTCGGTTTCTCTCGCACAAACCTCGCTCCTTCGTCGCTCGGTCTGTACGAAAACCTCAGGCAAATACTTTCCCGTACAGACCTCGCACTCGATTAATAAGCCTTTTTATATACCCACCACACCCATTTTCTATTGTTCTCAATCGGTTTTGGTATTTGACTCAAGACCTCGCATTGAAAGTTGGTGGCGGCTTTTGATTATATACAGGGGAGAGCGGGGCTGAATATGCAAAAATACCAGGTTTTGAATTCAAAATTCAAAACCCGGTACAGGTCTTGAATTCAAATTCAAGACCTGTACCGGGTTTTGAATTTTGAATTCAAGACCATATCAGGTCGTGAAATTAAATATCCGTTAGTGAAGCAAAATTTTCACGCAACAAAAATTTACTCAAAAAAACAAGCTACAGAATAACAAGAGTAACAACAACGTTACACACACTTCAATTTACAACAAAATTAAAATTTATGTTTATCGGAGCCTTATTACGATTAGGCATTTCGCTTGCACTCTCATTTTCGCATTTACTCCCTTCTACACAACTTTTACTTTTAGTCTCACATCGTTCTTCTTCTCTTGCTTTCTTCAACTTAGTCACATTAACACCATACAAAATGTCAGACACTTCAACTTCTTGTTCCCTTGAAGTTCTTTTATACGCCCTCACGGCATTGCTTCGGTGACCTAAAATTTGCAATGAAAATACTGAGTCCATAGATAATTCAAAAAATAAAACTAAACGCTTTATATATGCCTCACCAGTTTTTTCGCATATAAGCTGCTCATCAATTCCCTTATCATACATCCTTGTTGCTGCTGTTGCTCGTAAGGAATGATTTGTTCTATATCCAGATATACCGGCCTGCTCGCATAATCGTTTAACAGTCGAAGCCAGTTTATTATGGCCGACAGGAACATCGCTGTACCAACAGTTTGGCTTGGGACATTTCAAAGCACTTCGATAAAAACCGGTCGACTTCCCAGCGCCAACACTAGGGCTACAAATATAAAAAAAAACAAAAAAACTTTACCATAACGTATCTCTGACTATTAAACATGCAGTAACTTATTAGCACATACATCCATTGAGCTATAATTTCACAATATTCATTAAAAGCGCAAATATATCACATATACTCACCACAAACTAATATATTTTTCGTACAAACGAACAATGCAGCGTTTCTTGTTCTCTTTATTCTCATATGCACGCGTCACCTTTCTTTCCAGTTTTCGATCTTTGAGTCCCCCAGCGTTTGTTTTCGAAACATCTTCACGATACTCTAAGTACTGCATGCCAGTTTGTTTGTCGACGCTTTTAACAGTTTGTGAGTTTTCTGCTCGAAGTCTTCTATGTTCACTGCCTCCTCTTAACGCGAAATGAATGCCAAATAGGAAAACCAAAGTATCAAGTAATTGTTGAGGATGCGAATCTCCGAGAACTCCTTTCTGCCAAAGCTCTTCTTCTTCGTTCAATGTTATAACTTCCCCTTCTTTCTTAGCGAGTCCAAGGCCTACTGAAGCACTTTCTTTCATCACAGCGTCCAACGCATTTCTCAAATACACAAATTTTTCGTCGTTGAATAACCTCACTACTCTACCCTTCCCTTTCAAATAATGTTGAATTGAAGCGATTATCCCATGAAGTGTGTTTGGCGGGTATTTACTTCCATCAGTTTTTCTTACTTCACAAATGAAACATGCCAATGTCCGATTTAGTTCATCGTCCAACATTACTTCTAGGGAATTTTTTATAACTTCTAAACCAGGCGCTTGACCACCGACACTTCCCTTATTAACATTGCAGACTTGCATGTTTCTTTGCTTTCGCCAATCCTCAAACAACGTAACAGCCCACTTATCTTTGTATTTTGTCGACTTGGGCACACAATCGCCTATCTTAGCTTGAATTTCGATCTCAGATACAGGCGCTGCAAACCGATTCAAATCCGCTACAGCTGGTTGCTCATCGACTTCGTCTATGTTGACACCCCACGGCCAATTATCTTCATTTGGTTCTATAGTTGATAATGCCTCTCGATAGCAATCATCAAATGCCGGTACAGTTCTTTCTCGCTGTGGACTTGACTGAGTAATGTACAAGTCTGGGTCAGAATCTTCCGTCTCCATTACTCCTCAACCTAACCCAAAACCACCCAAAGTGCGAACCTATGACTTTCTGCAATTTTATCACTTATCAAACTTCAGAGCACTTTATTTTAAAATTGTCAAAACAAAAGGTCTCCGATATTAAAATTAGGCATTGTCTTCGCTATTCAAATAAACCATGTAATTAGCCAAAAATCGGCAGGAAACTTTATTCATTCGCTTAAATTATGACATAAGAACCAAGAAAAATTTTCCAAAACCTCTTGACAACAATAGAAAATGGGTGTGCTGGGTATATAAACAGGATAAAAACCTCATGGTCGGTCTTTCATTGAAATTCAAGACCTCGGCGCTACGCGCCTCGGTCTTGAATTTCAGTGAAAGACCTCCCATTCGGTTTTTATCCTATATATAAAACCTTGTATAAACCTCGCAATAACAATAGAACGTCATCACAAGCTCTTTTTCCTATTGAATTATTTAGAAAACCTCCTTGATCATTAATCTGACGTGATTTTTTGTTGTTTTTTTTAATTGGATTGGCTTAGAACACTTATTAATGAATTTCACGAGCGGTAATAATAAATTGCGCGGCGAACACTCACGGTTTATGTCGTTTTTGTTTTTTTTCAGAAGTCTTGTGTGGAAAAATAAAAAAAAGAATGAAGAAAGACATTTTTAAGGAAATGTTCAGAAAAAAAATTAGAAAAAAAATTGAAGCGTTACGTTTTAGCTATATATTAAATTGACATTCGAAACGCAATTAAATAAGTAAAACACTGACTTAGACTAAAGATCCTGGGATTCCTTTTTTGTGTAGTTTCCAAGCCAATAGTGAAACTGTGTGTAAAGTGCACTGATTGTACTAGACTTTGTAGCTAATGTCTGATTAAGCCAATGTAAATGTCATTAATAAAAATACGATAAAGTAAAAACATTAATTTGTTTATCTCCATAGACGATTTCGAGGTTATTGGACGCCATATTGAGGTGGGGGCAAATAATCTGGCGCGGTTCAGAACTGTTTCAGATCTGATAGAGCACCAAACCAAAACACTAGCCTTAACTGAATCATTACCTAATTAGCATAAATACACAGGTGATTATAGAAAATCGCGCGCGCTGATTGGTCGTTTTGGTTTGGTTCTCTAACGGATCTGAAACAGTCCTAACCCACTGTGTTGATTTAAAAACGGTTAACTTTGGTTTAAATTTAGAACTTCTTTTGACGGGCGGTGTTTCCACTTAGGTATGACAGGGAGTGTGAGACATGGCATAAAAAAATAGAAACATCTATATATGTTTGCACTTTATTTGTATAGGTAATCATATGATAGCGAGTACAATTAAGGATTTACACTACAAGTGATATTTGAAAATTTTGCCAAAATTGCACGAGCCGAGTGCAATTTGGCATTATTTTCAAATATCACGAGTAGTGTAAATCCTTAATTGTACGAGAAAAATCATATGATTACTCATTTATTATGCATGACAAAATTACGACACGTACGCTTCGTACTCACTCACGCCTTTAAAAACATCTTGTTTCATTACTTGACAAGAAACATTTTCACTCTGGGTGTTCTCCGTACTCATTTCAAAATATTTACATGGAATTTTAGTTCATAGTGTACCACAAGTCGTTGGAAATGTGAAAATTTTCCATTGCAGAATTGGCCGCCATTTTGAATTTTATTGTCAACATCGTTCCCAGGGCCTTGGGAGCAGTACAATTAATAAAATAATTGTACTCCTCTCAACTAATCAGAATGTAGTAATTTTGTCATGCATATAATAATATACTTTATACTCAGTCACTAGTTGACTAGCTAGTCAACTAGTAATTAGTTTAAACTTTAAAGTTGTAAGCTTTAAAAGACTGTTTCTTGCGGCTTAAATATTATATTAAATTATTTAAGGAAGATGTATTTAAATAGTGAAAAATACCTTTCTTTCAGTATAATTGTATGGAATAATCTTACCTTGTGTTTGTGCAGCCATCCCAATGTTCGCCGATCTTGAGACGAGTAGCACGCTACACGCACGAAATAGACTGGATCCGACCAGAAATGACGTTTATACCATTAAATTATTCAAAGAATGTTTATTTACGAAGAAAAACCAAGAAAAACGTATTTTTTACTCGGTTCTGCAAGGTTCCGCAGTCTGCAGTTCCGTTGAATAGTCACACCCGGCTAAAAACCGTCATCATGATAGTTATAGTTTATTAGTAATCTAATATGATGAATATTATCTTTACATAAAATCGATTTACAGGAATAACCGATGTTCATCCGTACCGAAGTTACAGAAAGTCGTCATGCTTGCTGAAATAATAGCAGCGCTCCCCTCGCAACCACAGGGAGCCAAACTCTGACGCCTGTGATGGTCCTTCCCCTTTTTTTGTTTTATTATATCGAGCTTCTGACTGAAAACCGAGGCCGCTTAACAGTTGTGTAAGCTGGTTAACAGTTGGTAATGTTGGGTTTGCGACGGTTGCCATTCTTTATCAAATCATAATTCAACCGCAAATAAACTCATACAGCTTTATTTCACAGGACAGACTTAAGACAACTAACGTTTTACAATGATCATATAACTATTTACATAAATAACGCCTTACTGTGATTGGTCAGTTAATCACCAAATATGGTGAAGAGTCTCTGCTCTCTATCTACTTGTAACTTGATATCATTACAACCAACAATAATATCTATTTTAATAACATGAATAATCATCAATCAATTACATAGGACATAAGACATAACTCAACAATATGAAACTCGAGTGTCGCCTTGTTGAATGGAATGTTCTCACCATAACATCCAACGAAAAACTACACAAATTAAACGCGAGCGTTGAAATTGGATAGCTGCCTTCACTATACAGAAAATACAATTGCAGTGGCCGTAGAACAATTAATTTTGCCGACCGAAATAGGCTGATTCAAATCAACATTATTTTTACATAAAATCGAGTTTCAGGAATAGCCGAAGTTTCAACAGAACGTTCGTCATGCTTGCTAAAATAAGAGCAGCGCTCTCCTCAAAACATCAGTTTTTTGTTACACAAAAATCTCAGCAGTTCTCACTTTTTAAAATATGAGTTTCAGCTGATATTTCACAATGACCATGAAGGATCGCGGGAAATGGGAACGAGATTGTCAGCAGCATGCATATGCACATCTGAAAACACACGGATACATATAAAACTCTTCACGGTGGTCAGATTTGCGTGATTTTCTCCCACATAGGATTGATGAGGTGTCGTATTTCGAGAGGCAGATTTCTGTAATGGCCGCCATAGCAAACGTTACGCAAGAGTGCGCTTCATTTAAATAAATTATGCACACATTGTCAGACTTAGTCCCCCATAAATAAGTGGATCTACCCTTCCTCTCTACAAAAATCAGGAGGGTAGTACCCCCACGGGCCATATTTTGCGTCTAACGAGGTCACAGAATAAAGATTGACCAGAAGTCCAACTCGAGTGACAACTTGTCCGCATTTCTTCAATGCGCAGGCGCGATATTTTACGCCATCCTACGCCATCCTACGCAATTTCCTACGCAATCCTGGCAAGTTCCCCCGGCAGTTTTAACCTTCTTTTGAAGGTCCAAACTGCCGGGGGAACTTGCCAGGATTGCGTAGGATGGCGTAGGATGGCGAGGAATCAAGATGCGCGAGGCGACATGCGCGAGGATAGAAACTTCAAAGGTTCCGACGCGAGTTGGACTTCTGGTCGTATTTCTATTCTGTGACGAGGTTTTGTGTACCCCTACTTTTTAGGCAAAGTGGGGTTTACACGAGCTCTGTGTGTGCTCCAATGGTTTGTTCGTGGCATTTTTGAGTACACTGTAGCATAAACTTTATTTTAAATTCTGGACTTGTGCCTTTACTTTTATTCTGTTCGCGTTCGAACACGAAATATGCCTCAGTGTACCCTTCCTGGGGATGAATTTGTTTTTTGCAACGTCATGCTATTGTTAAACAAAAACTTGAAGAATTCAAAATAAAGTTTAGGTATATGGCGTCAACCAGAGGAGTCGAAAGCAACCAGCAATTGTAAGTAATCGCCGTTTAAACCCATGTTTTGATTCTCACTTTTGATCTTGTCCGCCATCTTGAATCGCCTTCTTGGCTATTCTCAATATTCCCTTTGAAATTTCGTATCCTTAGACAGGAAAAATTGTGTATAAAAAGTCGGTACGCAGCAAAGAAAATAAACACTCAGGAAGATATGACACAGCGAGAAAATTTCATGCATTTTGGGACACGAGTTCAAGTCAGAAATACTTTGTAGAAGAAGTCTGGTGAATTTGCTGAAGTACTCAAGAGCAATTATGAGGAGAAGAGCGCTAAGTTTGCCGATTTAGAGAGTCGTGAGGAAGAAATTAATCAAAGGGAAACTGAAGCTGGTAAGAAACAGTGCTAAAAGAGTAACAGGTCCTAAAATTGTTAAATATTCTTGCCAAAAGTTTACATACATATACAGCATGTCAAATATTGTATTCTTAAGCAGTAGTTCTTTGCCAAATCATACCCCAATTGACTGGACTTTGATAAAGATTATGTCTTGATCAAATTACCTTAGACATACAGAATATTGGGGGAGCACGGGTGGTGTGTGCTGTTAGGGCGCTGCTTTTCACCAATAGTTAAGCTCGGTTAGACGGGGTTAGTACTTGGCTGGGTGACTGTCTTGGAATTACCCTGTTCTTGAGCTTGGACCTTGTGAATAGAGTTTAGTTGGTCTCTCCCGTGCTTCGAAGGTTTTTCACTGGGTTCTCCAGTTTTCCTCCCTCTGCAAAATCAACACCATCTGGGATAGGAGTGGCACCCACCCCCTGGTAGTAGCCAAAGAAAGAGCAGCCTTCTGGCTACCTCCAACTAACAGTCGACCAATAGAGATAGATAGACAGACTACAGCTTACATTAACTTTTTTTTTTGCAATGATAGCCTTATGTACACATACTCCCTTTATACTAGATATCCTTTTTTCTTTCAACTTTTTTCATGTAGTCCTTCTGTGTTTCAAGCAAGTTGACGTTTCGGGCAAAGGTCTTCTTACCAGCAAGGGAATAATTGAAAATATCTACCTTATCCATACACTTTGCCTTAGCTGGGCAGTAATTTGTGAAAATGTTTCGCACAAGACAATAGAATTTAAGCAATTTTGAGAACTTGTTCATATTTTAATATATAATTATATGCTGCATAATAATAAATTATATGCTACATGTATATAATATTACTGTATATTTTAAAGGAAGGACACAGTAAATGACACTTCTCAGATCAGATGAAAATCATATCAAACTTTCGTCCTATATAAATGAACATTTGCTCACACTAGTGTCCAGTCGCTTATTATGTCAATTAGTGACGCGCCGTTTAAAGCAATATGGCTAAAAGACCAAAGCGCACGCTTCGAGCGCCAGACCGTTTGGCTTATGAATCGAGTGCGGTATCGAGTAAACCTGCTAAAAAACCTAGGAAAGACAACGCACTGTATGAAATTGAAGTTAAGGAGGTCGATAGAGACAGAAGTCTAGTGCGTATTCACTATAAAGGCTATAGTACCAGCTACGACGAATGGAGGCCATATGGACATATACCTGTAGATTGCGAGGAATATTTCCCCTTTGTACGGCAAGAGAACGCGCCAGTTATATCCGTGGAAAGCATAGTTGATAGGTCCGAGATATTTACCAGCAAACTGTATCGCGAAATTAAAAGAAAGCTGTATTCGTCGAGGAAGGATGACCCAAACGTACGTATTGAAATTGACGCACGGGAAGATGTATACGACAATGTTCTGGGAGGTTTGACTAACGGCGTCAAGGAAAGAGGAAGATTGGTGCAATACCTACAATCTAACCGATTATTAGACGACACTCTAGGCATCAGATGGGACAAAAGAATTTTTAACTGCAACGGTGATTTCGCGTATGTGATAGATGCCACTGTAAAGTTTTGGCTGGGCAAGAAATCCCCTATTGTCGAATACAAATTGGTTGGCAATGGGAAACTGTTGACCTCCGTCATTGAGGACACTACACAAGTAGTGTTCACGTTTGTAAGAGGTGATGGAAACAAACAACAATATCAAAACACAAATTAACATTTGAACATGTTTAATATATATTTATATTAAGTCTAGTTATAATCTAGCCACAAAGTATAGTACAAGTGGAGTCAAATGGCAGTTGACCTTGTTAACCCAGTGTCTTGCTAGTACACTTGTTGTTTATATTATGTTTCCAAACTTCAATTACATGAAATCCCAATATGACTGTCCTATTAAGACTGTGGTTGCAGTCTTTGAAACTACAACTGTAGCATGGTTAATAAATCCAAGATGCTGCATCTGAAGATCAGCCCCTTGAATTTGTGTGACCATGGCATAATACTCTCAAGTGATTGTAAATAATAGGGCCGTTTATACAAGCAAAAATATGCTGTGGCTTAAATAAGTTCTAAACAGTCAATCTGTTCACAAGCCGTGGCTAAAGTAAGACCAAGATTGAAAGCTAGGCCTAAATAAGCTGCCATCTTAATTAGTCTCAAACAGTGAATTTGCAATAATCTGTTTATTGCAAATTGACTGTTTATACTGTATGAGTCAACAGCTTATTTTTGCTCTTATAAATGGCCCTATTCGCAAAGAATGCAATTGTAAACAAGTGTACATTCTAACTTTATTTAAAATGTGTTGAAAATTGAAATTGAGAATTGAACATAAAACATTTGCTACAGTGTATGTTTTATTAACCAGTGCATAAAATAAACTACCTTAAGGTAATTTTAGTTACATTAAATTAAGCTATTAACAAGCAAGGAGCAAATAAGATTTTACCAGCCTGACTTAATCCATAAAACCATGGAAATTTAGTTCTAGAGACTCAACTAGGAAAAAGTATTTGGCAGTATTTGTGTTACAAATGCAAAATTGTCAAAAAATTAGGATTACTTCAGGACAGAACTGGTGTATTTATACTTGGCCCAGCTTGCTAATTGTTTAAATTTAGTTACAATGAAAAGCAACTTGCAGTGCAACTGCTCAATATTTAAATTAAGTCATTATACAGTACAAGTAGGTTGATATTTACCTGCAATTTTGGTAAGATGTGCACAGTATGTTGTATACTTACAGTTACTACATTCTGCAGTGCACGTCTTGATTGTGTGTCCATTTCGATTGCAATTAGAACAGGTATAGTCGCGTTTCACTCTAGCACAACCAGCCGCCTCTAAGTACTGTACTCTATTTCATTTATAAAAGAGTTGCTTGATGGCAGAAACACCTCTATGGTTAGTAGATCTAAAGAAGTTCTTTGATGTGATATCATTGTACTTTTCCAGGCCCTGTTGAGTAAAATATTCAATGTTGCCATACAAAGAAAGAAATTCGGGGACATGTGAGCAGAGGGCGTGCATATAAGGTGCGACATCCTTTGTTTGGTATAGAACAAGAAATTTTGCTAGCCAATCTTTAACCTTGATTTTAAAACTGTTTACTTCATCCAATTTAAAGTCCTGTTTAAGGTCTTCTGCAATACCACTAAAATTATCCCAAATTTGCTGTATAATTTCATTGTCAGGAGAATTTGGCAAAAGTATTGAGATTTTGATATTCTTTAGAAGTTTTACTTTCTCTGGCCCAGTTAAATCTCGATATTCCAATTGTTTAGTTTCTTTGCTGACATAAAAGTTAAATGGAATTCCTAAGCTTTGGAGGTAGCTCTCATACCCAGCCATATGCTTGTACTTGTTTCTTGCAAAGTTGTCTGAAAATGTCTTCTTCTTATCAATAGCATCACAAACTTTTAACTTTCTGATCAGTAGCTGGATAAGATTATCACATATCCGAAGGTAGAGGTGCAGTGTATCAATAATTACATGACTGAGAGGAATAAACGGAAACAATGGAGGGTGATTGCAATTAAATTTCTTTGATTTAGCACATTTTCTAATTTCTTCCAATGTTCTGGCACCAGAGTCTGGATCCAATACTGACCAGATTTTATCCATGTCAAACCTTTTCAACTTGGGACATGTGCACCAAATGCAGGCATAGTCAGCATTAGCAGCCCCTATCCCACAAACACAAGCTAAAAACTTCCAGTCCCCACCAAGAAAATACTCAATACTGTAAATGTTACCATCCACCTCTATCTCTTTCATCTGTTCCATTTCTTTAATTAAATCTGACAAGCTTGCTGATAATGTTTCATAGCATTCCTTTGCCTTTATCACAGCAAGAAGGTAATTCCCTTTTTCACTCATAGCCAGATTCTTTTCATTTAATATGGTGTAAGTTATATTTATGACACCTAGTCTCTTTCCAATATTAGTTCCATCTCCACTAAATTTTATGCGAACCATCTCTTCAGGCTTCAGTGTACCAGTGCTTTTTAGTCGTTTGATTTGTTCCTTAATACTTTTGGCAAAACTGATCTGGATTCCTTCTGCATCTCCAGGGGTTGGTTTTAAATCCTAGTTACTATTAATATTGTTCATGTGTTTTATCAGTTTATTTAAACAAGGGGGCTCTTTGGAATTCATGGATAACTCCTGCCATGCCTCATTGGAAATGTTGAACCGATCTTTCAAATACAGCCACATATTCAAATTACCAATTTCATCTTCCCCCATTTCATTTTCTTCTTCACTCTGATTTATACCATTCTCTTCGTTAAAACAAAAGCTTTCAACTTCCCCAGTGTCGACATTCCACAACTCAACCCTTGATGGTAGAAATTGGTAGTGGCCGAGAAAGGACAAGGCAGTTTCACATTGATCTTTCAACTGCTTTCTGATCCTTAACTGATGTTGCTTGCTGTAGTCTTTAAAATTCTTTTTCTTATCTGGACCTCTGACCTTTTTCTTTGCTGTCAACCATGCAATTTTCTTGACCAATTGTTTAAATTTTCCTTTGTAGGCAATCTTATTTTTTTTAACAGTATTTTCCAAGCCATTTAATTCCTCTTCGACCTTCATCCTTTTGGCAGATTCCATTTCCAATGCATTTTCCAGAGACCTTTTCTCGCCTTTTAACTCCAAATTTTCTTTTACCAAATCCAGATTTTCAGTTTCGAGTTCATCATAATATATAGTTACACTATATAATGAGTTCCTCCATGTATTCAAAAGCCTGTTGGTCGGATACCCACCTTTTATACGTTTGAAAGCAGCGTGAAGACTAGAAATCTTTTTCGAAAACGCTTTAAGCAACCGAGTGCTAAGCGTAACACCACGTATCCCCGATTCTAGAAGAATACGATTGACAACAATGGCCAACCACGAATCATAACCTTGACCCTCTTGTCGTTTGTATTCTGATGTCATAGTGTAAATCAAGAAACTATACGGTAATCACAAAAATATATATTACTAAGTAGCATTTCCCAAGCATAAAGTTCAATTATAATGAGGCAGAATATCTCAAAGTACTATACAAACGTAAAATCATTACAACTGTTCAACACTTACTTGCTAATTTGGTGTACCATAGAAGGCAGAGATTGAGGCAGAGATGTCCCTTCGCCATCATCCACTGCAGCCGAGACCAAGTGAATTATTAATGAGCTCGTAAACACAAGCAAAACCCACATCTTTGCGCTCATTTTGCCCTTCTTAAATCGCCATGAATAAACATGAACTTGCTATCAAAATGCGCGAAATTTTACGAAGACTTCAAATTTGGTGGTAACTGGTGTCACAGACCTGCGCAGAAGGTACTAGTGCCAGTTTTCGTCAACAGACACTGCGCGCGAGGCTAATTTCCTATATAAATCCTGACAAATAGCGCATAAACAAACGAAAAGTGCCCTTCGAATTGAGCATTATTTTCCCATAAAAGTACATCCAAAAGACGTCTAAAGGCTTATTCTTTCCAATGCCGTAGGTAACTAAATACGAATGTAATCGTAGAAAAAACGCAAGCGAAAAAACCTCAAATTTTGGGGTGATTTGTATAGGCAAAAGTTGGAAATATGATACGCGCAATACGACACGACTTTTTGTTAACGCAAAGTTTGATATGTATTTTTCTTTTAATTTATAATACACATAACACAAGCCATACAGTGTTTAAAATACATTCATTTGTCCCTATAATATTATCTCTATTTAAGTAAACTAATTATACATGTAAGTGACCTTGAAATTCTGAGTATAGGTACTGTAATTTTATAAAACACGTAATATGTGTTTGTTAATTTCATGGCAACAATAGGGACTGTCTGCAATATCAAATAATAAATGTAATCCTCTATATGTGCATTTTCAGTCATGGTGGATACATGATGTGAAGTAATATTTCAAAGCCGACAATGAGGACTGGACCAGATTTCAAGTCCACAAAATTAAGTTCCAGTCTGAGGCGAAGCCTAGGACTTGAACTAATTGCAAGGACTTGAAATCAGTGTGGTCCAGTTTGAATTCGAGGTTTTTACCATTTTTTCTTGTAATATATATATATATAATATATATATATAATATATATATATATATAAATATATATATATATATATATATATTTATATTGTAATATTTATATTGTAATATATATATATTGTAATATTTATATATATTGTAATATATATTATATATATTGTATATTCAATGTAATCTTTAAGTCATTCTGAAGATGTTACTGGTTAAGTAACGAAACGTCAATAAATGTATTTTGTGTTAAATGGTTTCCTTTTGTTGTGGTATTACATTTTAAAATTTTGAGCTGGGCTCTAGTCTTATATTCATTTTGTGATTACAGTTTCGACCAGGTAAATCACTTGCTACAGTATTAACAGGTAATACAAGCACTACAAATACACTGTGGCTAACAATGCAACAATCAATGTAATCCCAGTCAGCGTTGTACAAATTTACAATGACTTGTGCATAATGCTGAGTAAATTTAATGTCGTATTATTATTGGTGGTATATCATGCAAAGTCATGTCAGATGTTCAGAAAGGAACATACTAGTTGCATAAGGAAAATCTAAAACAGCAATTAGCCACAATAGCCACTTTCAGGTAGGGGTCCACCATTACAAGTTTATTTCCTACTACCTCCTCGAGCAAAAAGTCCCAGGCTAAAAAAGTCCATTCCCTCCATGCAGTATTGCCGTAGTTGGACTTATTTTCGGCGCTTCGAACGACTTTGATCTACTCCCGCTCAACGGAAAATTTCATTTCTGTTACAGAAGTATTCCAAAAACGTTCTCCCCGTTCTGAACACTCCGAAAAACATTTTAAATTTAGTTTTAACTCTAGCGCACTCGTGTTGTCAGCCATGTTGATTCGTATTTATATCTTAGTCCGTTAATCCCATTAAATTAAAGTCTAATACTGTAGTATGGTACAATCCGTATCACTAAGACAATAATGTGTAGGTTGCTTATTTCAATATTCTGGTAAAAAGGACGTTCTACGCCATATAGAAAGAAGATGTTCTATATATAGCAGAAATATTGCTGTAGTTTTACCTTGTGTTGCTAAAAAACGGTACACTTACTGATAATTATTGTATATATTCCCACGTAAGACATCAAAAACGTACGCGCGTTGTAAGATATTGCATTATTATATAAGAATTATATAAAAGTTAAAACTAGCTAGATATACGTCCAATGATTTGACAATCGATCATCAGTGACTATAATGTGTTCTTCTGAGAAGGAGCAGTAGCATATATACTAGACGGTTTCATGGGAAAACACGTAATACATTATTAATTATCACTTTTTAGTCAATCTGAGTGAGCATACGACACAACGCCTACAAGTATTTTAAGTTTGATAATTCGGTTGCAGCAATACAGAAAAGTTTAAATTTTGTGCTGTTAAGCTACGAGTAGCCAGTTCTTAATGTACTTGTCCTTTTCTCTAGTTTGAGAAGCTTATAGGCAGGTTAAACTGGTATACAGGGGTTTTACTGACACAAACGGCAGCCAACGAATAAATGCTTTCACTTAGCTTTCAGTTTGGAAACAAAACTCAGAAAGTGACCATACAGAGTTGTACACAACCGGCATAACATGATGTCTGCGTAAGGAATTTTAGTTCTATTGCATAGAAGGCAATCCTTTTTCTAGCGTCGTGGTTCCCGCGTCGCCCTTTCAGTTACGCTTCCTAGTTTTGCTGATGAAACACAGCGGTGTATCTGCGAAAACTGTTCCGCTGCAGTTTTGTAACACTTCGTCATAATACTGAAAGCACACGGTAAGATGATAATCATATTAACTATGATGTATGTCATACCGTACGAAATCAAATACTGCCTGAAAACAACACGGAAAGATATTACAGGATAACTAATTTGCATCGCGGCTTTATTTATCTTATTCATGATCATGGCTTCCCGCGGGTGGAAAGCAGGCGTTAGTTTGGTCGTGTTATCAATTAGGCAGATGTCCAACTGGGTAAAATTAAAGAGGTGAAAATTTTTTATATGTATAGAATAGAATAACATAATGATTCCTTGTCAACTTAGCAATATAAGATCGTCTGGATTCCCCCATCGTGCCAATCGCCTAAATCCATCCAATCAGATTGAGCGATTCAACGGATATCTCTAGTCTGATTGGAGAGATTTGGGCAATTGGAACATATAGTCGAAACGATCTTATGCAAACTATAGTCTTTACAAAATTAAACAAAACAAATCATTATGTGAGTGCTACACGTAGGCAGTGTACGTTTTAGATATAGCGAAGTAAAAGGTGATAATTGCCGGTCGGTAGTTTACAATCTTTTGCGACTTTGCTTTAAAAAATCCATTGGTTCAAGAAGAAGTATTAAGACTCGAATGGTTGGAAATATTCAAGCGAGTTTTTAGAAAATGACCGTAAGTTACAAGTGTTATATAGACCTCTGTCACATTCATGCAACGACCCCACTGATTTCTATAACTGGATTGCTCACCCGATTCCAAAAATGAAGCCTGGCAGCGGAGATGACGAATTTGGAGTACCAAGATGGCCGCCACGGAGCAAAAATGTTTTCGTAGCACAAAACTGAGAGACGAAAAAACCACATTAAATATATTTCCGCCATTTGTATGACAAAGAACACTGTAAAAGGTTTAGCTTAGTCTTTGCATTTGTTTGTATTATTAAGCAGTAAAACGTGTTATTTCGTAGTTTTTTACTCTGCCCGTTAATCGATAAACTTGCATATATCACAAAACTCGTAAAAAGCCAACGAAATCAGTCAATAACTTCATTATAAAACTATCTATATACCTTTGGTAGTACAGCATAAGTCTTTACAAAGCCTTGAAGTATGTAGTTGACAATTTCGGACTGTATTTGCTTCTATTTTCCTTCTGTTTTTCGATAGTAACAGTAAATTTCCATCTGAGAATTGTTTTACGGCTTTTCCCGTTTTCCGGCTTCCCCGGTAAACTCTTTTAATACCCTTAAACCCACAAGGTACACTGGACCTGGAGTACCAATATGGTCGCCAGTGGCTTCAAAATGTTTACTGCTGACCATAAAGGATGAGCAATCCAGTTATATAGAGATCAGTGAACAACCTCCACTGCTTTAAAATATTCTTTTATATGGCATATACAATTCCGAAATGGCTCATAACTCTCATGACTCTCATTCACAAGGCTTCTGTTAATATTCAAGGGAAACCCAGCCGCTGAGCAAATTAACGCGGGGGCGAGGATGATGAGGTTAGCAGGGCACGAGAAGTGAGGGAAAAGCGAAGTCTTTGCTCCTCGTACCAGGCGCTCGTGTTTTGCTACACCGTGAAACTAAACTCTTTGCAAGCCTCATCACCACCCTACATAACATCTTGTATTAAATCACTAGTATATATGTCATATATGTACGCAACTATATGTGAACCTAACACGAAGTACTTCCAAGGTCTCAATTTTTTGTGCTTACCAAAAAGATCGCGGCCTCTGTGCACGAGATTGCAAGATCTGGACAAAATGGCGACCAAAACAAAATGGCAGCATTGGAGATGAGTACTTGGATATTTTCTGTTGCAACTGGGCAGGATTATTCCATATTTGATCACGTGAAATTGGGGGATATCATTCGTCTATCTACTCATATACATATATATTGTTTTATGGCTGTGTTTCATGCAAAATGCCCCTGCCCAGGGTTTTCCCCACGAAAGGGAACAAAATCGTCTGGCGTTAACGACAGCGAGCTTGAAACTCTCTGTGATCTTGAACTAAGTAGGTTAGTTACCTTGGCGTTAGTCTGTTAGCAGAACAAATAGCTATAATAACTACCAGAGCTGGTAAGTACCTCTGTACCTCTGCGGACAGAAAAGTTTTATGTTTCAAAAAAATCTTTAACGGAAGTATAAAGGCCTGTTTAAACGGATCCAACATGTTGATCCAACATCATCCAACAATGTTGAATGCAACATGTTGGATTCGTTTGAACACCATGTTGGATAATGTTGCATGATATGTTGGACATTGTTGGATCAAGTTTGATTCCGTTCAAACTTTTCATCCAACATCGTCCAACATTTGACGGAAAACGAGTTCATCAACATTGTTTCCATGGAGATTTGAGTCATTTGACGAGGTAAAAACATTCAAGATGGAACCTCAACAAAAGTCATTGTTGTGATGATGACGTAATCATAGACTAGGAGTGTAAACATCATGGATTGATAGCATAGTAGTTTTCGTTGTGTTTGAGTCTAAATAAAGATAACTAATTTGCATCGCGGCTTTATTTATTCATAGTTAATAGAAACATGGTTTGGAAGCTCAACAAAAGTCATTGTTGTGATGATGACGTAATCATAGACTAGGAGTGTAAACATCATGGATTGATAGCATACACACTAGACTTGCTCCAAGTCTGCCTCTTGTTGTTTCGAGACAGGCGGCCATGGGAAGAAAACCCGCGAGCGGAAAACCCGCGGGCGGAGGAAAAAGGGAGGGAGGGAGAGGCAGACTTGTTTCCCTTGAAGAAGTTCGAATCATATTATATATTCGGCGCGAAAATTGATTGACAAGTGTGCGGCAGAGATCAGTGATGTACGGTGTCGATTTCACTGTGTTTTCACGTGCTTGCATGGAGGACGAAGAAAGTACCCCGACGAAAGTTCATTCTCGCCTAGATATTTCGCCAAGTTCCAAGAATAAGGTTTGTGTTCAGTGCTGCTCGAGTGCTGTGCATCAGTAGTGAAAGCCGACGTTCGAAGGAAGCTGTTTGGTCCATCGTCCCTAAAAACTAAAGCTTGTTTAAGTTTAGAGATTGTAATCGGAGTAGAACTTGACAGAACATTGCTTTTGACAGAAATTATCTGTTATACAAGACAAAATTCGGCCGCTTATATTTTTGCGCTTTTTTGTGTACGAGGCATAATAGCCATTGATTATAATAATATTCTTTGCGAACTAAAAGCCTTGATCAAACGAGGAGAGAGTCGTATAAATTCTTGCGCGACTTGCTTTTAGTTAATTCAACGTCGTCTTTATTGTTTGGAGACTGATGATTACGAGACGGATTTGTTTCGAGACGGATTTCCACGGGTTTTGTTTCAAGTTATTTAACAGCTTTTTCGTTCGCTTGCTTTTCAAACCTCCAGATAGTCCGATAGTCCTCGCGAAGTTAGGGTAGCCACTTGATCATTCATCAACGCGATAAGTGGAACTATCACACAAGACAGACCGAACGGGCTTCTTCCACTGTGTTTGATTCGCTTGACATGAAATCGAAGGCGTAAGGGGCAATTTCAAAGGTAAAGCTTTTACCAGATCCCGTAGGGGCAGACATAAATACATCGCGTCCGGAAAGATATGCCTCGGCAACTTGCCTCTGCTGATCTCTTATCGTTCTATAACCACATTTATTGGCTCCGTAAATAATAGCATCCTTTATTGATCTCATTTTCGGGCTTGATCACTCTGTGTTACTCGGTGTAGTTCACACTGACCTTCACGTGATGTCACCTGATAATCGATTATTTCCAAATGAGCAATAGGCCACGCCTCCGGTTGAAAACTCAACCGGTGAATTTGGCGCGCTGCAAGGGAAACAAGTCTGCCTCTCCCTCTCTCCCTTTTTCCTCCACCCGCGGGTTTTCCGCTCGCGGGTTTTCTTCCCATGGCCGCCTGTCTCGAAACAACAATCTTCCCATGGCCGCCTGTCTCGAAACAACAAGAGGCAGACTTGGAGCAAGTCTACATACACACGTAAAAACGCGCAAGCTGTTACAGACCTGCAAGCAAGTTGTTACAAGGCTGTTCAACAGGCTGTCGCCGTTATGTGTTCGCACTGGCTGTCCCAGTCTGTTAACATGTCTGTAACAGGTTGTTGACAACTTGTAACAAGGCTGATGACTCCAACAGGCTGATGACAAGTTGTTCCAACAACCTGTTACCGCTCTGCACTCAACAAGTTGTTAACAGGTTGATGCTAACAAGGTTGTAGCAGCTTCTTGAATGAACAGCATTGTTACAACCTGTTAACAGCCTTGCTACGGACCTGTTGCGAACACATCCTGTTGACAAGCTGTGAGATTTTTACGTGTGTAGTAGTTTTCGTTGTGTTTGAGTCTAAATAAAGATATTATATTTGGCGACGAGGATATCGATATACTCCCACGCGATGGCTACAAAGTTAGACCTCATACCAACGCCACAGTTCGATCCACATGCGGATCCAAGCAGTTTAGCCACTCGATGGAAACAATGGCTCAAGCGATTCAACACTTATCTCCGAGCGGGAAACATCACAAACGCAACACAGAAACGAGCTCTACTGCTCTATCAAGCTGGTCCACAAGTAGAGGAAATATTTGAAACCTTATCCAATACTGGAGATGACGACGATTTTAAAACAGCCGTCGAGAAATTGTCAGAGTATTTTATGCCTAAAAGGAACCTCGAGTACGAAATCTATGTATTCCGTCAAGCCCGACAAACTACCGAGGAAACACTGGATCAATATCACACACGCCTTCGGAAACTAGCCTCCAGCTGTGAGTTCGGCGACGTTGATCGTGAAATCAAAACACAGATAATCCAAAGCTGCACATCTACCCGTCTTCGACGAAAAGCACTTCGCGATTCGTCACTAACCTTAACCACACTCCTGACGGAAGGCCGTTCTATCGAAATAAGTGAAACGCAAGCGAAAGGAATCGAAAAATCGCTTGCGTCCGTCGATCTTCGCACAAAACCTCCAAGTGAAATCGACAACAGTCTGAACGCCATTCGACCGCAAAAACAACAGTCTTCTCAACGAGACACTGTGAGCCGTAAATGCTACTATTGCGGATTTGATTATCCTCACAAGAACAATCGATGCCCAGCCCAAGGGAAATTAGAGTGTTCAAGTTGCCACAAGATGAATCATTTTGCAAAGGTTTGCAAAAGCAATCAAAACACAAACAAGTTCTTCTCAAGACCGCAACCAACGCTTGACAGCAAGCCGGGTAGGGATAAAACGTGGATGCGGATGGGGGACAGCGGATGCGGATGGCGGATGGCGGATAAAACGCGGATGAGAAAAGGCGGATAGAGGATAAAACGCGGATGAGAAAAGGCGGATAGAGGATAAAACGCGGATGAGAAAAGGCGGATAGAGGATAAAACGCGGATGAGAAAAGGCGGATGGGGGATAAAACGCGGTTGAGAAAAGGCGGATGGGGGATAAAACGCGGATGGGCAAAATAACGGGGGAACATAAAATAAAATGATATTAGATATAAAACCCTGTAGATATAAAACGAAAGAGAAAGAGAATTTAAAATGTCGGAAGAAATCAAGGTTTAATACGCGTTACATAGTGTTAATCGAAGGCAAGCTGTTTTTCAAAATTTAAAGTTTGTCTATATCTACTGAATATAAAACATCGCTAACGACTCAAACAATATTACGAATTTACGAGATTCTAGATTAGAAAGCACAGTACTGTTCTCATTGTGGCATGAATCAGAGGGTTTTAACAACACGCATTTAATATGGCACTGTTCGTAGTTCTAACACGATTAAAATTCCGGTGATCTAAATACATGACGGAGGGGATAAAACGTGGTTTCGCGAAAAACGCGCAAGCGAATTGCGAAAATACCATGCATTGCACGGAAGAACGTTAAATGTTTGTTTTTTTAGATTTATATATAATTTCGATGCATATCCGGTTAGGCATTAAATTTGAGTTTAAGATACCCATTTAATTACTTTATCAGTCATCGACCGCTTTTGGTTAATTAGCTATAATGCGGTGTTGTTTTTGCTGGTTGTTTTGCTGACGTTTCAAGGTTTCATATATGTGAAATCGCTCCTTTACTTACTTAAACAGGTCTTGGACTTTACGGCATATAATGGCATTGGGAGTCCGTCCGGCAACGCTTCATTCGTAGCCAGCGTTCTGTTTAGGCCATTACTTCCTTCGGTGAGAACCAGAAATTTCTCGAATGATCAATAAAGTTACGCATTTCCTGTTGTTGTTAAGAACGCGCATGCAAACGGAAAGTTAAGTTTATATAAGTGGTAATGACACTGGGCTGAATTTAAACCTTTCCCCTTTGTTATTGTATCGGAATCATGCACTGTATATTTAATAAAGGCATAAGTCTCTTCTATATATATATCAACATTCTGAATAAAAACATCCAAGCAACTCTTCAAAATCACAGACAAACAAGATCATCGGCTTATGTGCCGTGTAAGACATCACCAGCTACGTCACAAGTGAGACGATAATGTATAAGGTGTAAGCTTATATAGGTGTAGTGTGTCGAATGTATAAACGACTTACGTTGATCGGGCTAGTATGTCGACACGTCGACAGGTTCGAAGATGTTCACTACGATGTCGACACGTCGACAGGTTCGAAGTGTTCACTACGATGTCGACACGTCGACAGGTTCGAAGATGTTCACTACGATGTCGACACGTCGACAGGTTCGAAGATGTTCACTACGATGTCGACACGTCGACAGGTTCGAAGATGTTCACTACGATGTCGACACGTCCACAGGTTCGAAGATGTTCACTACGACGTCGACGTCGACAGGTTCGAAGTGTTCACTACGATGTCGACACGTCGACAGGTTCGAAGATGTTCACTACGACGTCGACGTCGACAGGTTCGAAGTGTTCACTACGATGTCGACATGTCGACAGGTTCGCAAGCCCTTCATCCCTAACACAATAATCATCACTGAATAAATAAGTACTGTATGACAAAATGTTTTATAATGAAATCACTTGAATCGTCAATTTGACGATTCAAGTGATTTCATTATAAAACATTTTGTCATACAGTACTTATATAAGTATTGAAACAATAGGTTGAAAACTTGCGAATCTTATTACCAGGCTACTACTGAATACTAACTCTTTATTTGAGGCTATCGGACACTTATAGGCAGTGACAGTATACATTATGTTTAATAAATTCATTGTGTTGACTGCCGACTTCAGTGGAGTTCAGAAAAAGTACATGGCAACAACCATGGTTCCATGGTTTTAGCAATATCGTTTCAGTTACAGAGTTAACGCCACATACATAATCAATAATTTGTAAAAATGCCGTCAAAATAACACAACGATTCAACGACAATTATGAATATAACCTACACATTCAATACAAAGATCGACAAGATTAGGAAGGGATTATGTTTTGACAACAAGGAATCTGGTTATTATAGATCTAGCTATGATCTATGGAAGCCCAGGAGGCTCACAACAACTTTTTATTTTTATGTTTTAACTTTTCACTTTTGTCGTTTCAACTTTTTGTTTTTGCGTTTCAACTTTTTATTTTTATGTTTCAACTTTTTATTTTGTCGTTTCAACTTTTTATTTTTGCGTTTCAACTTTTCATTTTTAACTTTCAACTTTTTATTTTTGCATTTCAACTTTTTATTTTTGCGTTTCAACTTTTCATTTTTAACTTTCAACTTTTTATTTTTAACTTTCAACTTTTTGTATTTTATTAAAAATGAAAAGTGAAAAGTTAAAACACAAAAAGTGAAAAGTTAAAACACAAAAAGTGAAAAGTTAAAACACAAAAAGTGAAAAGTTGAAACGCAAAAAATTTTTCGGTGAGCGTAGACCATGATGCTTTGCGAGGCAAACCAATTTGGCGGACTTACCAGAAGATGTATCTGAAGGTATGTTTTATTCAGTAAAACTACGGCAAAGAAAAATATTTTTGTGGATTAAAAAGTCAGATTGTTACCCGAATTATAATACGTTATAGACATGTATGAACGAATTAAAGAAATGGTGGGGAAGATGAAATCGAACGCGATGATTCTGCGATACCTTGAGACAGAGTTTGCTTGTAGTTGGAGGTCAGCTAAATAAACACTGTAAATGTTGGCTTTTCATGTCGTATCATGGCATATTTTTATATTTTGTCTAAAGAAACAAATATGTTATCCACCTTCAGTTTGTCTACTTTAAAAAGACGTTTAAAGGCTATGAATATTCGCAGGCACGATGAAGGAGTTGGACCTGACGAAGTAATAGAAGCTGTGAGAGTAAGTAAAACTTAAGTGTATCTAACTGTCTGTACTGCTCAAAAGATTTTAATAAAGGTTTTTAATAGAGAGTTATTTTAAAGTCGGATGTAAGACATGGTTCTGCGTACTGGTTATAAACTATCAGTCTATTACTGGGCTATTTGTCCCATTGTACATGCATTACTCACACCCCAGAGTTCACTTGCTGATGAGTGTTGTACATGTGGTAGCTTTTATGGATTGATATACATATAAAACTGTTATCTCTATGATATAAAATACAAAGCTATAATTGGAATATATATTAATATATATATATATATATATATATATAGTTCAATCTACAGACACGGTGTTTCACTGTACAACAGCTCATCAGTGTAGCTTGGAACAATCTGAATGAATTTCATCAATTACTTATACACATGCGATCGTCGGTCATATATATATATATATATGTATATATGTGTATATGTATATATGTATATATGCATACATGCATATATGCATATATGCATATATGCATATATGCATATATGCATATATACATATATACATATATGATCCCGTTTAGGGTGAAACCTCTGGTAGCGAAGACTTTAAGGTAAAAATATACTTTATACTTTATATATATATATATATATATATATATATGTACTATTTATAAACCGCGCAGGAGGGCTTTATCGGATATAAAACACGAGGCGATAGCCGAGTGTTTTAGAGCCGATAAAGCCCGTACTGCAAGGTTTTTAAATGACTTCTAAAAAGAATCACTTCATACGTTCATTGGCGTAGTAATTTTGAAAATTAAGCTTATCTCAGCCGTTAAAAACCAGCGAGAAACTTAGAGCGAGTCTATATCACATATATAGATCCGATACGCTCATGATTTTTCTTTGTGTTTTCCTCATGAATTATTAATGAATTTTAGAAATATATATATATATATATATATATATATATATATATATATATAGACAAGTATCGAGTTTAGAATCATATGAGTAGAGTGCTCAATACCGAAGTAGAGCGGATATAACAAAGAAGACAAACTTGAGTCACTTCATTTAAACATTTATTCACTACAAACTTGTTTCGTATGGCAAGCAAAGCTTACCACACTCATCAGGTGAAATCGCGTTTGATGTTATACTTAGGAAACTTGAGATGTTATATATACATGTTTGGCGTCATAGAAATAGTATTATATTACATAGGTTAGCTATTGGTTGCAAAGCAGGAAGTTTTTTCCTGTGTCTGCAGGCTGACAATAGTTCGTTTCTAGAGTTCAAGGAGCTGAGTTGCGGATAATAAATAATTATAAACTTTTCATGTAGGCATAGGTTGCATTGCTTAGTTTTGTTCGAATAACTCTTGCATTTTTTGATGATTTTCCACTTCATAGAATATTGTACGTCTGATTCCTTTAAAAGCCAAACGTATTTGCTGAGTGCGGTAGAATGCTTATGTTTAACGTTTCTAAAAGAATTAGTATGGTTATTAAAGCGCGTTTTGAATTGGCCCCCCGTATGTCCGACATAGGTCTTCTCTTCTGCGGTATCTTCTCTCGTCACCGTCGCTTGATAAACTACACTCTCTGTCAGGCATTTACCAGAGAGTGGGCACGAAACTTTCTGGCGGCAATTGCATTCTTTGCTTGCATCGGTGATGTTGGTCTGGGGCTGTTTCGCGACTATAGCTTTGTTGTGGGCTGAGATAACGTTCTGCATGTTTGGCATGCAGCTATAACTTAGCTTCAACGTGTTGCGGTTTAGTATCTTGTGCAAGGGATGGCTTTGCGGGAAGCATTCGTCTATGGCTTGAAGAAATTTGTGCCCAATGATCCTTGCAACATTGGCGCTATAGGGTGGGTTGAACCATATAACGCTTCTCCTTCTAGGGCGCTTTGGTT
>JAWNZC010000122.1:685000-1042500 GCA_035771165.1 Paragorgia papillata | reverse complement strand
AAAAGTTGAAAGTTAAAAATGAAAAGTTGAAACGCAAAAATAAAAAGTTGAAACGACAAAATAAAAAGTTGAAACATAAAAATAAAAAGTTGAAACGCAAAAACAAAAAGTTGAAACGACAAAAGTGAAAAGTTAAAACATAAAAATAAAAAGTTGTTGTGAGCCTCCTGGGCTTCCATAGATCATAGCTAGATCTATAATAACCAGATTCCTTGTTGTCAAAACATAATCCCTTCCTAATCTTGTCGATCTTTGTATTGAATGTGTAGGTTATATTCATAATTGTCGTTGAATCGTTGTGTTATTTTGACGGCATTTTTACAAATTATTGATTATGTATGTGGCGTTAACTCTGTAACTGAAACGATATTGCTAAAACCATGGAACCATGGTTGTTGCCATGTACTTTTTCTGAACTCCACTGAAGTCGGCAGTCAACACAATGAATTTATTAAACATAATGTATACTGTCACTGCCTATAAGTGTCCGATAGCCTCAAATAAAGAGTTAGTATTCAGTAGTAGCCTGGTAATAAGATTCGCAAGTTTTCAACCTATTGTTTCAATACTTATATAAGTACTGTATGACAAAATGTTTTATAATGAAATCACTTGAATCGTCAAATTGACGATTCAAGTGATTTCATTATAAAACATTTTGTCATACAGTACTTATTTATTCAGTGATGATTATTGTGTTAGGGATGAAGGGCTTGCGAACCTGTCGACATGTCGACATCGTAGTGAACACTTCGAACCTGTCGACGTCGACGTCGTAGTGAACATCTTCGAACCTGTCGACGTGTCGACATCGTAGTGAACACTTCGAACCTGTCGACGTCGACGTCGTAGTGAACATCTTCGAACCTGTCGACGTGTCGACATCGTAGTGAACATCTTCGAACCTGTCGACGTGTCGACATTGTAGTGAACATCTTCGAACCTGTCGACGTGTCGACATCGTAGTGAACATCTTCGAACCTGTCGACGTGTCGACATCGTAGTGAACACTTCGAACCTGTCGACGTGTCGACATCGTAGTGAACATCTTCGAACCTGTCGACGTGTCGACATACTAGCCCGATCAACGTAAGTCGTTTATACATTCGACACACTACACCTATATAAGCTTACACCTTATACATTATCGTCTCACTTGTGACGTAGCTGGTGATGTCTTACACGGCACATAAGCCAGATCATCTAACACCTCTACCTATAAAAAATCCTATACAATTCGGACAACAAGAATCTGGAACACACTACCCAAAGTACTAACTTTAAGCACTTACTATTCAAAATCATTACATCTTGGCATTGCAAAATACTTATAACGTAGACGATCCACGGACATGGAAGAGCGTTTGTCTTACAAACTCACTATCATGTTGTTTTTAGAATATTGCATATCATATGTGTATGTAAATACATAATGTATGTGTGTATATGTGTACATTTATTTTATATGATTGTTTAAGTAATATTTAAAACATGAGCGCTAGCAGCAGTGTTTTATCAGATTTAAAACACGAGGCGATAGCCGAGTGTTTTAGATCTGATTAAACACGTACTGCGAATGTTTTAAATAGCTTCAAAAACGACCCATTTGGTAAGTTCATTGGCGTAGTAAGTTTGAAAAATAACGTTGTCTAAGCCGAGAAAACCAAAGCCCCAAAGTTTATGTAAATCAGGAGGATTCTTTATCACACATTGATTAAAAACCACCCCCGCTCGCCGCTGCGAAAAGACCCTGGTCCACGCTGGTCACGTGTCGTCTATCAAAATTTCCGACTGTGGGAGGGTCCCCTGCGTATCAATTCTTACGTCGCTGGAATAGTCGAAGAAATGCATGTGATACGTATCTTGTCTTGCTTTCTGGTATTAGATTTTGAAAAGAATTGTTAAACTGGTGACACGATTTTAAAATTGAAACAAGTTGTTTTGACAGCTATTGTTTTTAGTTTACAATGAAGAAAGTTTTTGATGTTCCCATTCGTTTAATAATCGTCAGCCTGGGTGCTTAAATTATACAATATGTAGTCGATTAATCGATATATTATTATTTTTCTATTTATATAAACTCCAGTTACAGTGTACCCCGCAAATTTGATCACGGCTTTCGTCGCTTGATCATGAAATATGAATACGCCGGCAAAGTATATCGAACAATAGTAATCAACGACAAATACACAAAAATAAACAGTACTAAAATAGTCAAATATTTGAAACCAAGATCATTCTATAATGCTATAGTAAGACACTAGACACATTTAATAAGGCAAAGGTGAAATGTTGAAGTACCTTTGTTGTCATCTGTCTGCATTTCTGAATGCGCTGTGTTGTTTACTTAACGAAATAGTACTTTCAGTAGACTTCAAGAAAGCGGCATGTCTTATCGATTTTTCTGCTTCTTTGCTGTGACAAACTTCTTGTCCGTTAAAGCGTGGTTAAAGAAACCCCCGTTCAAGTTAACTTGTACGTATCTTTTAGTTTTGATCGTTTTAAACGCAACAACCTAATACCCGCCGCTTTTCGGGCTATTAATAATAACACGTCGTATTAAATTATAGTCCCTCGCCAACTGTTTAAAATATAATAGGTACGGATATCGACTAACCTTTTTAAAATGAACTTGAAAATTGGCATTTTATATCAGATATATTTATCAATTATCAAGTTCGTGGATGACTGACCATAATTTTGTCCGCATGAAAACTGGTCAAAACAACGCAGCACAGTATAAACCTCACAGTTGATAATGAAGTGGAAGACTGTTTCAAACTCTCAATATAAACAATAAAATACGTATGTGGTTCACCTGTACGTTGTTGAATACCACACGCAAAAGCTACCATAATTATATTTAAGTGAATACGTCCAGTTAAAAGTCTCGCGATTCGAATGCTTAAAACGAATATTCTCCCATCAAAAACACATGTCGCCAGCGCTACAAAGCCAGCAAGATATTGATCGTTGAGTCTTTGGCATTCTTATTAAATTATATCTCGTTTCGGATTGTTTCTCCAAGCCGTTGTGCACCTTTCGTGAGTCGCGACATTTTTGGCCAGATGTTTTGCGTTTTGTATAAACACTACTCCGGTCGGTAAGTCGAGAAAGTTTTTTGTACCACCCTACCCACACTAAATTTATTTTGTACTGCCCATATTTTGGGCAGCACGTGACCAGCCTGGACCAGGGTCTTTTCGCAGCGGTGGGCGGTGGCGGGGGAGCGGAGATAAGACCCTGGGTACGAGGTTGGGACCTGGTACTGATTTCCTTGTGTTTTCTCTTGAATTATTGATGAGTTTTTGAAATTGGTTTTAATTGTTTTGGGGGCGCAGTAATTGGCATTAGCTGTTGCGTTCACCCAGCCTGATACTTGTATTCTGCAATATATAGCATGGTAAAGCTATAATAAATATATAAAATAGGATCACGGTACAAATGAAGTCTAGTCCTTTAGAAGTTTTAAGAATTGTTTCAATAATATTGTTTCATTGTAAATATCTTTTTAAATCATATTATCTCAACTTTAAGTTTATTATGCATGTTTGTTATATAAATGTA
Organism: Paragorgia papillata; assembly: GCA_035771165.1. NCBI lineage: Eukaryota > Metazoa > Cnidaria > Anthozoa > Scleralcyonacea > Coralliidae > Paragorgia > Paragorgia papillata. Next base: position 1,038,933 of record JAWNZC010000122.1, on the reverse strand, counting down.
AGATTCCTTGTTCAAATAAAGATCACTAAGACCCCGTTTATACTAGAACAAATGGTTCCGGATTCACATTGTTTTTTATTCCCATGAGGATGAAAAACAATGTGAATCTGGATACTTTCGATACTTTTGATACTTTTTTTTAAATTCTCTTTCTCTTTCGTTTTATATCTACAGGGTTTTATATCTAATATCATTTTATTTTATGTTCCCCCGTTATTTTGCCCATCCGCGTTTTATCCCCCATCCGCCTTTTCTCATCCGCGTTTTATCCCCCATCCGCCTTTTCTCATCCACGTTTTATCCCCCATCCGCCTTTTCTCATCCGCGTTTTATCCTCTGTCCGCCTTTTCTCATCCGCGTTTTATCCTCTATCCGCCTTTTCTCATCCGCGTTTTATCCTCTATCCGCCTTTTCTCATCCGCGTTTTATCCTCTATCCGCCTTTTCTCATCCGCCATCCGCCATCCGCATCCGCCGTCCGCCATCCGCCATCCGCCATCCGCATCCGCGTTTTATCCCTACCCCAGCAAGCCGCCATCAATCAAAACATTGTCAGATAACAAGGCGCCGTGTAATGAAAGCCAGTCATCATCAGAAGAAGAGTACCTATACACCGTCAAAAAAGAAAGAACAGATACCTCTAAAGACAACCTTAATGCCAAATTAAAAGTCAATGGAGTGAACTTTCAAGCACTTGTAGATACTGGGGCGTCCATAAACGTCGTCGATGAAATAACTTTCCAAAGCTTGTAAACAGAAAGCTATCAAGCTACATCGTCCAAAAGCTCGCGTATACGCTTATGGCTCACAATCACCGCTTCCAATGGTTGGCGTATTCGAAGAAATCGTAGAATCGAAAAAGAAGATTACAGCTGCTAAGTTTCATGTGACAAAAGGAAACAATGGAAACTTAGTTTGTTCCCAAACGGCAGCAGAGCTGGGCTTAATAAAGCTACAAGTCAACAACATCGCTAAAGCGGAAATGGTCAACCAAGACAACGATGCGACCAAAACACAATCGGCCCCAATCAACGAAAGCAACACCCACAATCATGATGATACATTTATTCAAGATCTAACCAGTGAGTATCGAGACTTATTCAGTGGAATTGGTTGCCTCAAAAACTTTCAAATCAAACTTCACATAGACCCCAATGTAAAGCCTGTTGCACAACCAGAAAGGAGAATACCATTTCACATTCGTAACAAAGTAGACGAAGAGCTTGACCACTTAGCAGAAAACGGCATCATCGAACCCTGTACAGGTCCTACTCCATGGGTTTCACCATTAGTTGTAACACCGAAACCGAAAAACCCAGACGAAGTAAGAATTTGTGTGGACATGCGTCTTCCCAACACAGCAATACTCCGCGAGCGCCATCCTATGCCCACTGTCGATGAACTTATTCACAAACTAAATGGTGCTACAGTGTTTTCCAAATTAGATCTTCGCCATGGCTATCATCAAATATACCTCGCACCGGAGTCCAGGAACATTACTACTTTTCGTACTCATAAAGGGCTACATCGATACGTCCAACTCAACTATGGGACATCCTCAGCAGCTGAAGTATTCCAGTTTGCTATAAGCCAAGCCATTGCTGGTATTGATGGTGTTCTTAACATCAGCGATGACATCTTAATCTTTGGTTTTACACAGTCTGCCCACGACACAGCTCTTAGGAATGTCTTCGCACGATTGCGACAAGTTGGTCTCACCCTCAACGAGTCAAAAGGCGCTTACAACAAGCATACCCTCGAATTCTTCGGGATGATTTTTTCTGCAGACGGAGTTAGTCCTGACCCCAAGAAGATAGCCGCCATAGTCAACGCGCCCCATCCATCTAATGTCAGTGGAGTTCGCAGCCTACTGGGAATGGCGAACTATTGTTCAAAATTCATTATCAACTATGCAACCATAACAGCACCTCTACGTGAACTCACCAAGAAGAGTGCCAGATTTGAGTGGTCACCAATGCATGAGAACGCTTGGAAAACATTGACAGCAGCTCTAACTTCTGCCCCAGTCATGGCATATTTTGACACAAAAAAAACAAACAGAACTCACGGTCGATGCAAGCCCAACTGGTTTGGGTGCGATCCTACAACAAGACGCTCCAGGTAAAGAAGACTACAAAGTGATCGCCTATGCAAGTCGAGCTCTCACTCCTGTGGAACAAAGATACAGCCAAACTGAACGAGAAGCACTCGCCATAGTATGGGCCATGGAAAGATTCCATATCTACCTCTACGGTGCAGAATTTGTGTTATACACTGACCACAAACCACTTGAATTAATCTGCAGCAATCCTAACTCCAAACCACCTGCCAGGATAGAAAGATGGTTCCTACGCCTTCACAAGTACCGCTTCACCGTAAAATATCGCCCTGGAAAAGATAATCCCTCTGACTACATGTCGCGACACCCAGTGGTGACAGCAGAAACATACCATCATAGAAATGTAGCAGAAGAATACATCAACTTCATTGCTCAACATACAACGCTAAAGTCGATCAGCCTCGAAGACATCAAAACACAGACAAAGGAAGATGCAACTCTTCAAGCAGTTGCCAAGTACATCAGAACTGGAAAGTGGCATGAGTCAAGAAAGCTCACAGATCCAAGATCGAATCAACAGACGAGAACTTGATATCTACTACAGGGTTCGCAGTGAACTTTCCACCAGCAACGACAACGACCTGGTCCTAAAGTCAACACGAATTATAATACCAACCACACTACGACAGCAAGCTATAGACCTGGCCCATGAAGGTCATCAGGGATTGACCAAAACTAAACAATTAATACGAGAGAAAATTTGGTTCCCATTCATCGACACGGCAGTAAAGAAGATCATAGACTCCTGTATCCCATGTCAAAGTACTACACCAGCTAACCCTCCTGTACCTCTAAAGATGTCAAGACTGCCACCAGCACCATGGCATACGGTGCATATGGATTTCCTTGGTCCCCTTCCAAGTGGAGAGCTACTACTGGTTGTCATAGATGCTTATTCCAGATACCCAGAAGTTGAAATTATACATTCAACAGCGGCACCCACCGTCATACCAAAACTCGACAGAATATTCTCCACACATGGAATGCCTCACAAAGTAATCACTGATAATGGACCACCATTTAACGGACACGAAATAAGAAGATACATGGAGATCCATGGCATACAGTTCAACACAATTACCCCATTATGGCCACAAGGGAACTCGGAAGCGGAGTCATTCATGAAACCATTGCTAAAATCCATCCTAACAGCACGCACAGAAGGAAAACTATGGAAAAAGGAGCTATATACCTTTCTTCTGAACTATCGAGCAGCACCCCATAGTACCACCAAGGTTGCCCCAGCAGAACTGCTGTTCAACAGAACAATCCGTACCAAACTACCACAACAACCCACAACACCCAAACCAATCAACAAGCATGCAGTGGCCAGGCAGAACGACCAGGAAGCCAAGACGAAAATGAAAACGTATGCTGACCAGGCCAGACATGTAAAGAAAATCCAGATCAATATTGGTGATTTAGTCCTCTGTAAGCAACAAAAGAAGAATACATTTTCAACTAAATTTAACCCCAGTCCATACAAGGTAATTAAAGTCAAAGGCTCTACCATCACAGCTAAAAGACATTCGCATCAAATAACCAGGAACATATCCTACTTCAAACCCATAAACCACGACAATGAACAAGACCAATCTTGTGATGATCTGGATGAAGTCTGGGATGACGAGGAAGATGGGAGGATGAGAAATGGACAGGATCAACAAAATGAAGAAGAAGCAAGAAGATACCCGATAAGAAACAGGCAGCAGACAAACTTTTATCATGATCCAAACTCTTCAGTTGTTTCTCATTAAATGACAGTACAAAGCAAGTTTATGACTACCATATATATATGTAACAAAAAACCCCAACAAAAACCACACGTTGAGTTCTGTTAACAACTACTGAAAATAGAATGTGTAATGTGCAACGTAGGGAGAAGTGTGATGATGACGTAATCATAGACACGTGTGAAAGTAGACACTCGCGTTGGGACCCTAGGAGTGTAAACATCATGGATTGATAGCATAGTAGTTTTCGTTGTGTTTGAGTCTAAATAAAGATATTATAATTGTTGTATGTTTTTGTTCAGGTTTATGGAAATGTGTGCACTTTCACGGTTACTGAACATATTGTGTTTTCTGTATAATGAAGCAATCATCCAATAGCAACGTTTGGGTTGAATCGCTCAACCGTACTGTTTAAATATTAATAAACCTAAAACAAAGGATTTGTGCACCTTCGTGTACCTTTCAACATGAATCGTAGCTTGATTGTTGACCGCTTTGAAGTTTGCCGGGTTTCCAAACCATGTTTAGAATAACTATGATTTATCTTATTCATCATGGCTTCCCGCGGGTGGAAAGCAGGTGTTAGTTTGGTCGTGTTATCAATTAGGCAGATGTCCAACTGGGTAAAATTAAAGAGGTGAAAATTTTTTATATGTATAGAGTGTGTATCAAAAAAATTCGAACCCTTAGAAAATGAATTAGCATTCTTTTCAAACAACCTATTGTAGTAGTTTGAAAGCCCTAAAAGCGCTGCGTTATAAATTAATCAGCACATAAGTTAAACGAAGCGAAAAAGCTTTTAAATACTTTCACCATGCATACACTTCAAGTTTTCTTAATTTCTCAGGTGCATGTATAAGACCGTGTGTTTTACGCATCTGTGGGTTCAGCGAAGTGCTAGGGCTTTCAAACTACTACAATAGGTTGTTTGAAAAGAATGCTAATTCATTTTCTAAGGGTTCGAATTTTTTTGATACACACTGTAGAATAGAATAACATAACGATTCCTTGTCAACTTAGCAATATAAGATCGTCTGGATTGCCCCATCGTGCCAATCGCCTAAATCCATCCAATCAGATTGAGCGATTCAACGGATATCTCTAGTCTGATTGGAGAGATTTGGGCAATTGGAACATATAGTCGAAACGATCTATATACAACTACTGATTAAACGTTCATTTCTTTTGTGTTTTCTTCATGAATTATTAATGAGTATTACAATATGTTTTGTAGATATTTTGATAAATGGCGTATTACCGCGATCTTGCCAGTGATGTTACTGGAGAGCAAAACGAGGCATACGTATCCCCTGGATCACAATCGTTACCAGCCGCCAGCAATGATGTTATTCCGCCCAATGATAACAGTTTACCTGTGGTCAATGAACCGAGACAAGACGGCTATGATGAGTTATTTGACCCACCAGTTACGCCAGATTATGAATGTTCCATATGTTTGATGTGTTTACGAGATCCCGTTCAAACGGCGTGCGGCCATAGATTTTGTAAAAGTTGCATTGAACGTCATATAAGGTATGCGAATTGAGTGTAAATGTTCTTCGAGCCTATTTTACTCAGAAAAAACTTTCTGATATCCCAAGTGGGACTCGAACCTACAACCTTCTGGTCGTTGGGGGTTTTATCTATTTATTGTAAAAAGTTTAATTTTTAGAACAAATGGTCGAAGATGTCCCGCGGATAATCTAGAACTTGGCGCCAGTGACGTGAGTACTGTACTGTAGATGGACTATTGATGGTAAAATATATTATTGTTCTTATGTCCAGATGGCCATTTGTATACGTCATAAGGCATTGTTACCGAGATCCCAAATTTCTTCAGAAATGAACTAGCCATGGCAAAATTTGAGAGTTTATAGCTCGAAGATTATACGTCACGAGTTTTTACAGTATAGATATTTTAATGTTTTATCTTATGTTCCAGGTCTTCTCAGATAACTTTGCCAAGAGAGAAATCAACCAGTTTACTGTAAAATGTCGCACAGTGGAGAACAATAAGCCGTGTCCATGGAGTGGAGAGCTGCAGAAAGTTGAGGTGAAGAGTATTGTATGGCTCTGTCTGAGCGGTCTTAACGCGACTTTCCTACAATTTGATTGGTTCTTGAGCGGTCTTGTAATTTTCAAACCAGTAAAGACCGGTCATTACAGAAATCAGAAAATTAGGCAAATCGAGCTAACATGGTGTTTGTGAAAATAGATTTTATCGCGACAAAAATTTAAATACGACAGTGTTTACGGTGACTGAAAGTGTTTTGGTTGTTTACAGTTTTTGCTGAAAGCCAGTTACAGTACTTTGGTTTTGGACTCTCATGTCTTATTCATCATAAGGAAAAATCCACTATTGGGAAAGGTTAATAGGTCTGTAGCATAAGATAGAGCAAGATGAAAAGGTGCATGCATGGTAAGCTGCCGAGAATTGTTGTTATAACGAAATACTGACGTTTCGAGCGGAGCCCTTCAATAGAGTACTGCGCTCGAAATGTCAGTATTTCGTTATGAAATTTCTTTTCATTTCCGCCCATCTTTTCACTTTGCTCTATCTAAAACACTGCCCACGCAGCACTCTATAAGATTGCGTTTTCTGTTTGGTGAATCTCTTACCGATGTTTTAAAGAACTTCATTGTTCTTTTCTTTTCCAGGATCATCTGAAAATCTGTGAATTTGTTGAGTTACCATGTCCGAAAGCTTGCGGTCGAAATATTGAACGAAAGGCGCTTGATACTCACAACAAGAAGGAATGCCCCAAAAGAATTACAACATGTGCTCACTGTAAAACTGAGGTTCAATACAGGATCTACAAAGTAAGATACTATCATTATACATGCGAATAAGCGAACCAGCCAAAGAACGGACCAATTGGCACACCATATTTATATTAACATTTGTTAAGAGAGAAATCAACCAGTTTACTGTAAAATGCCGCACAGTGAAGAACAGTAAGCCGTGTCCATGGAGTGGAGAGCTGCAGAAAGTTGAGTTGCAGAGTATTGTATGGCTCTGTCTATCACTGCTGCGTAGCAGGCCTTTTGGGGAGGCGAGATGAAAGAAGGGCCTGCCGACGTCTATTGTGTTTTTTCCAAACGCCCACTTGCAAACAAAACTGCGCAACCAATCAAAATAGACTATATGTGCATTTAAATAATATGGTTCGGCCGGCGTAAAACTGACTTTAAAACTGACTTGTTGAACTGAATAAAATCTCGCTGACTTTACAACGATAAGCTTGGTTAAACAACTGGGCGATAAAGATTGGAAAGCCGCCATTAATTAATACAGTTTTAGCATGAGATCGGCAGGCTAAATTACACACAGCCTTACAAAATTCTGTTTCCAACGAATTCACAAAAAAATAAAGTGCTTCTCTGAACATCCTCAATTCAAATATTTCAAAGTAACAGCTATCGCCAACAAAATAAAAAAATAAATAAATAATAACCTTGCAATGTTCGATTACGCACAAACCTACAAGTTCGGACGTTAGAGACAATTGAATAAGGTTTCACGAAGCTCCAAAATTTAGACGCGAAAAATGTTTAATAAATGCTTCGCAACTCGCAAGCCTTCTTAGGCATCAAATCAAAACTATTGGAGATAGCTTAGTTACTAATGATTCAAATTTCTAGCGATATTGCAAACACTATAGTCTAAACAACTTGATGTAAACACCACCAGATTAATACTGGCGCGTGTTCTATACCGTTCGAGTCAAATACACGTCAACCAAAATCAATTTAAAAAAAATTCTATTATTGTACCTACGTAGTTCCGCGAATTACGTCTCCGTCGATCGAGAGACTTTTGTTATCACGAATTATAGACTATTAAATCGACTCTTCAGGTTTTGTACTCTGAAAATACGAATCACAATAACAAGCTGTCTAGACAATTCTGTCATTTATTTATTTATTTAACACCTTCCCAACCAATGAAATGTCGCTGTTCGTGTACGAACGGCGTGTGGGAAAATCACAATAGACGCCGGCAAGCCCTTCTTTCATCTCGCCTCCCCAAAGGGCCTGCTACGCAGGCTAGGTGTGTGCTGTTAGCGCGCTGCCTCTCACCAAAAGTTAAGCCCGGTTAGACGGGGTTAGTACTTGGATGGGTGACCGCTTGAGAATGACCCCGTTGTCGAGCTGAAAACTAATGTGAGTAGAGTTGTAGATGATCTCTCCTGTGCTTCGAGGGTTTTTCGCTGGGTTCTCCGGTTTTCCTCCCTCCGCAAAACCAACACTTACATCATGGTAGTCATGTTCAATTGGGGCATTTCGCTCTGTTTGACCACCAGTTGCTATAGGCAATAAAGTTAATAAATCTAAATCTAAATCTAGATACGGCCCTGTCACATGAGCTGTCTTAACGCGACTTTCCTGCAATTTGATTGGTTCTTGAGCGGTCTTGTAATTTTGAAACATGTAAAGGCCGGTCATTACAGAAATTGAAAAATGAAATCAGAAAATTAGGCAAATCGAGCTAACATGGTGTTTGTGAAATAGATTTATCGCGACAAAAATTTAAATACGACAGTGTTTACGGTGACTGAAAGTGTTTTGGTAATTTGGTTGTTTACAGTATTTGCTGAAAGCCAGTTACAGTACTAACTTTGGTTTTGGACTCTCATGTCTTATGTATTATACTCTGGCTAACACCAGACGATTTTATTCATCATAAGGAAAAATCCACTATTGGGAAAGGGTTAATAGGTCTGTAGTATAAGATAGAGCAAGATGAAAAGGTGCATGCATGGTAAGCTGCCGAGAATTGTTGTTATAACGAAATACTGATGTTTCGAGCGGAGCCCTTCAATAGAGTACTCCGTCAGTATTTCGTATAAATGTCAGTATTTCGTTATGAAAATTATTTTCATTTCCGCCCATCTTTTCACTTTGCTCTATCTAAAACACTGCCTACGCAGCACTCTATAAGATTGCGTTTTCTGTTTGGTGGATCTCTTACCGATGTTTTAAAGAACTTCATTTTTCTTTTCTTTTCCAGGATCATCTGAAAATCTGTGAATTTGTTGAGTTACCATGTCCGAAAGTTTGCGGTCAAAATATTGAACGAAAGGCACTTGATACTCACAACAAGAAGGAATGCCCTAATAGAATCACAACATGTGCTCACTGTAAACATCCTGTTAAATACAGGATCTACGAAGTAAGATACTATCCTTTAAAAAAACATTGTTGTAAATTGTAAAACGTCTCCTGATAGGATTTTAACCCATTCCTGTCTGGTTCAAAACCCAGTCGCAGCCAGTCATCTCAACAATTTGCAAATTAACATGGCATTATACCACGAAAATAATACCACTATATATAATTTGAATTGTCTTTACCTTCACTATTCAAATTTTGGGTTTTTGGGCAGTTCATTTTTCAAATTATGCTAATTATTATTAAAAATATTATAATCTATAACAAAATGTTAAATATTTAAACAATGACTTTACCAACAAACTTTGAAGAAGTAAAATGAAAAGCAAATTTCACAAACTCAAATTGAAAAAATTAAAGCAATACAATAAAACGCAAATATTATATTGATTTTTTAAGATTATTAACCATTGTGACGGACCCCCATGATGCGCCACAGCGCGCGGTCATCACTTAGTTTGGAAATTTACAAATTAAAACAGAATTATACAACAACATAAGACCATAATACATCATTAAGATCGTTTTTAAGTCCGCTATTCAGATTTTAGGTTATTCTGCGTGATATTTACTCCTGTTTGCCATTACAACGCAGAGAAGTCTAGGCAAATTTTGTTCGATAATTGTGCTGATCGGCCGAGATGGTTTTCGTCAAATTTTTCCAAATTATTGCTAATCTACGAAATAATTACACTAGACAAATGCTTATACTTACTTTACTCTCGCTTACGTTGGGATACGCGAGATTGATATCCGGATATTCAGGTCAGCGGTCTCGAAATACTTCATGGCATATCGTTATAAAGGTCTCCATTTTCAACCTCGTACCCATTCTCGTCCCCAGAGCCTCTCCCGTGGTGGCGCGCTGAAAAGGCTCTGGGGGAATCCAAACCGGAACACCAAGATTCTTTGGTGTTCTTTCTAAAGCGCATGCGTTTAAGTTCGCGGTTTGGGAGTTGGACACGAGATCATCGGCAGTTGTTTGCAATATAATTTTCCTTTCGTTTTCGATTCTGGCGGTTTGGCTGTCTCGTATTGACTCGTTTGACTTTGGAACAATTCTGATTGCGGTATATTCCGTTCAAAGAAGGTCCCTGCTGAGTGTAGCTCATCGCCACACTTATTCGGTGGGGCAAAAGGCATTAAAATTTACGAGTTCGCTTCAGAGCTTGGCAATACTAGAGCCGCGTCGGAATTTCTTCGTATTTACGGCTTCTTTTAGTGAAGGTAGTTCTCTTTAATATGTTGCACCGTTCGTTTATATTTGACGTGTATATTTCAATGAGATTCTTATTAATATGTACCATGCACGAACAGCCAGCAGTGTGCTGTCTAATATCGTCTATCGCCTATCGATTTCAAATTGCTGTCTGTCTTCTGTGTTTGATTTAATTATATAATGGGAAACGGGTTGATTGCTTTGAAAAATGTTCGATTAAATTGTTCGGATTAGAACTATGATTAGAATTGTGCTTCGTTGTCAGTTTTCGTGTCTCAAATACTGTTTATTTATAAACATTCACTAAGCTCCATCGTTATATAGGCCTTTGAATTTGAACAACCAATCAGATCGCGATGATATATGGATTCCCCCAGAGCCTTTTAACGCGCGCCAGCACGGGAGAGGCTCTGGGGACGAGAATGCCTCGTACCCAGGCAACCTCGTACCCAGGGCCTTCTCAAAATGGCGGGGCGGAGGAGAAGCTCCTGGCAAAAGCTGGTCACGTGACACCAAGACTTGGAATATTTTGATGAATGACTTACACTGTACCCGGGGGGGGGGGAGGGGGCTCGGTACAGTCACTGACAAACAGAGTATAGTTGGCTTGCATATGTAAAACTATTCAGCGAACTATTTAATTCTCGTCCGGGCGTATGAATTTCCGCTACTGGTAACGGATCATCTTTATTTGTTGTGAACCTGCGAGGTTTTGACCAAAATTACCCCCCATGGGCTTAAAATTATCCTGAATGATCCCTTTTTAAAATGAGACCTTTATAACGATATGCCATGAAGTATTACCCGAGCTCTGACCTGAATTCCCGGCTGTTAAAATCCCGTGAGGATCATGGCGTATGACAAGAAGAAAATGGCTTTTATTTGTCAATATATAAGCGAAACCAACGAAAATTTAGGCTCTAACAACTCCGAAAGTAAGTATAAGCATTTGTTTGTTGTAATTATTTCGTAGATTAGCAATAATTTGGTAAAATTTGACGAAAACCATCTCGGCCGATCAGGTAATTATGGAACAAAATTTGCCGAGAGTTGTCGGCGAGTTGTCGGCGTTGTAATGGCAAACAGGAGTAAATATCACGCAAAATAACCTAAAATCTGAATAGCTGACTTAAAAACGATCTTACTGATGTATTATGGTCGTATGTTCTTGTATAATTCTGTTTTAATTTGTAAATTTCAAAATAAGTTATATGATCGCGCGCGGGCGCACCATGGGGGGTCTCAATGGAAAATGATAAAAAATCAATATAATATTTGCTTTTTATTGTATTGCTTTAATTTTTTCAATTTGAATTTGTGAAATGCTGCTTTTCATTTTACATGATCCAAAGTTTCGTGTAAAGTCATTTCTGGTTAGTCGCCGCCATCTTACGTAGTGGAACATATGACGCATTGCGGTCCCAATCCCAAAGTCGACTGGCATAAGCAATCTTGACGTCAGCACGGTCAGATTATCCCAGGGCAGGAATATTAAGTACTATGTGTCGGGGGAGTCGGAAAAGCCGTGAAGCAAACAACAGATGCCGGTTCGTTTAGTTTTCACTGTTTAACAAAAAATACAGTCAAAAGATGACAAGTACACAACACGAGATATTGTTAAGGCATTAAGATTACTATAAAAGGTACAATTTAAGATTTGGAAGTGATTTCTTAGCAGATTTTCTAGTCTGTTTTTTAGTTCATATTATGATCGTGAAGTTTCTTCGTTGTCGGCACTGAAGAAAAACAACGAAACTTAAAGGTTTTACAGCTCAGTAACAGAAACAAATGCAAGAAATTAGCGTCTTAAACCTTATTGAATACTTCTTGTGTCCTTACTTTCGTTTATATAAATTTTCTTAAAATAACTCTTTTTGTCTGTTTTCAATCTACGAAAGCTTATGAACTAGTGGCGGCCATCTTGGGTAGTGATCACGTCATCATACAACTGGCACGCAAAATCAGGCCTCATGCCCAGTGATCTTGTGAGATCAGTGGTCTTCTCTCGCCATTTTGAAAGCAGAGAAGGCCCTGGGTACGAGGTTGGTACCCAGGCTCTTTTCAATCCGCAGCGCGAAGAAAAGAACCTGGTCTATCATGGTCACTCGTGACTACCAAAATCTGGTTGTGACAGATTTGAAGCTTCTTGCCTGAAAGATTTACCGTTTGAGAAAATGAGAAAATACTTCAATCTTGGATTCAAGGGTTCAGCGCTAAGTGGGCGCGATATGGTTATGATTTTCGAATATGTTCACAAAAAAACAGCTAACTTACGAGAGACTCGCGGCGCAGACAAGTGAAGCAAAGAAGCAGGCCGCTTATCCGCTTTGATTCCGATTTATCTGGCTGCTCAGGTTTTTTTGCTATAATGCTATCCTTACACACACTACTTGTTTTGATGTGAATACTACGCAAATTATCAAAGTGTCGCTGTGGAGCGGAGAGAAATAGTCTTTACACCGAGTTGTGGAACGGAGACGGAACTGATTCGTCTCGCACAGTACGAGACAATATTTTTTATATAAACAAGTGAAATAAACAGAAATAATCAGTACTCAAACTTGAAGGTTGATCATTAATTTTAAACGAACAATTATCGAGAACATACATCATACCAAATAAATCGTAAAAATACAAAGCGCTGAAATATTTTCCTCGGCTACTTGTCGCCTTTGTTTATCCAATTTAAAACTTCTGCCGTCTGGGTAAATGTCTTCGAATTTCTCTCCGCTCAACACTTCAATGATTTACGTATATAGTATTCACATCAAAACATACATATTCGAAAATTCAAAAGAACATGCGTATTCGAAAATTATATTCATATCGTGCCCATGCACGAGCGGTGAACCCTTGAATCCAAGAGCGAAGTCTTTTCTCAAACGGTATACCGTATTTACTTAATTTGCGAATGTATTTTTGTGTGAATAAAATGATGTTGTTATTTTTTTGAAAGGATCATTTAGAAAGATGTCAGAAGGTTGAAGTGAATTGCGGGCAATGCAATAAAAAAATGCTTCGTGAAAAGGTGAGGAGTTTCTTGGGACACCAAGATAAACAGTCCTTCTGGTGTGTGCATGTGATACAGTAAAAACCCGCATAAAATAAACTTCAGATTAAGAACCTCCAGGCTGAAATTTATTCAATTAAGTACCCAATATATAAGAACCAGTTCAGCCTGAGAAATATACGAAGGCAAATGAAGCAGTTTCTTATGCGAAAAATTACTAAAGCTCGGAACACACAGGTACAGAGCATGCTTTATAACGGTCCTTGGAAACATACATTAATTAGAGTACTAAGAAATCAGAACCAGAAAAATAATTCTATTTATTCCTAAATGGTGGTATTCTATTGTTCATTTGCTTCTTTATAGCAATAATTAATGTAATACATTGACTTCTGGGTATATTATACACTCTTTTCTAACCACATGCGCGTATTCTAAGGAATCGAAATACACCATATCAGGAACAACTGATTTCGCCATATACTTAAAAACCTGTTAAATTAAGAACCTATCAGCCTGCTATATCTCACTACACACCCAAGATATAAGAACCATTTCAGCCTTACTTGAAAAAATAGGGGTTCTTTTATGCGGGTTTTTACCTTCTACGTTGGTTTCCTTTGTTGATATTTATTTTTGTGATTCGTACATTTAGTTGCTAACCCATGATAAAGAATGTCCCAAAGCTCAGGCTGCTTGTGAATTCAAGAATTATGGTTGCAAGGTATGGTATATTTATTTTTACCTTTAATTTTCTATCACACTCAGGAGGGGGGTTTTTATGAAGAAAAATCTGAGGGATATTGGCTGTTATTTGTTAATAGTTTATAGTGTAATATTTAAAATACGAGCAGCAGTGTTTTATCAGATTTAAAACAGTAGGCGATAGTCGAGTCGTTGAGATTTGATACAAACACGTATTGCAAATGTTTGGAATAGCTTCAAAACCGACCCATTTGGTAAGTTTATTGATTTGGCGTAGTAATTTTGAAAAATAACGTTGTCTAAACTTAACCGAGAGAGTCGAAGCCAAAGTTTATGTAAATTAGGAGGATTTTTTATTAGATTTAAAACCACGGACATGGTAGTGGTTTTCTTTTTGTTTTCTTTATGAATTATTAATTTTCTGATTATGACTTTATATAAATGTAATCGAAAACGATTGACCCTCTGTTTAATAAAACTATTTAAAATAATAATAATTCATGAAGAAAATTCAAAAGAAATGAATGTTTAAACAGGTGTTGTCAATCGGATACAGCATTGATTCCGATTTACAGCATACTAATTAGGACCCATTGACTCAAATTGAGCTTTTTCGTTGTTTAAATAATTTGTTTTTGCCTTTTCTACGACTGCTAAACAAAGTATTCATGATATAAACTCATCGTATTTAAAGTAAGATACATTATTATATGGCAGCAGCGCTGAGAGGTCCGAATACGGGAATCCTGTAGTTTGATTGGTTCATAAGCGGTCGGATATTTCCCGTATCCGCCCGCTCACTGACGGAATCTGCCCTTCGGGACTGTAAGTTTTATAAACAAAATGGCAGTCATGCCAGTATATGCAACAAGATGGATTATAATTTTAGAACTACTCATTGTTGAAATATATCGTGCAGGTATGTTGTTAGAAATTTTATAAGCTTTCATTTGATGTATATATAGTTCGAGTTTCCACGTTTTGTGAAAGTTTTTAAAATATCCAAAACGTTCGTAACATTGTTCGTAATAATATAACATTTATACTTCTCACATGCAAGTATTAGAGTTGCAGATGATTTCTTATTCAACTACTTAACGTACGATCTTGAGCAATATATCAAACAAAAGCAATTGAAAAATACTATTCGGGGTAGAAAGTTCAGGATTCTAGCTCAACGGAAAGTACTTTAAAAATGGGAAAATGTCTGCCATAATGCCATTTTCGTTTACTTCGCAAGAAAGATGGGTCGAGTTTTCACAGAACCTTCACACCATTCATGGCCATACAATAAACTACTTATTGACCTCGCTTGTTCGGTCTAGTGAAATATCGGTCCTCTGTTTTTTTTGCACAGACCTCAACTCGCTGCGCTCGTCTCGGTCCGTACTAAAAAAACATCGGTCCGATATAGGCCTTAGTAAATATCTAGACTTTTTAAGTTTCAGGGAGTCTTTATATTCTTCTTTATCTTCAGGTGTTAACCTTTCCACATCTTGTGATTTCATGGGTATGTATATGGCCTTTCCTTTAGCAGAGAGAGTTCATACTCTTCTCTTCGGTCAGGGGTCATCCTTGCCAGATCGCCCTTTTTCCAATCCGCAGAATCCACCCAGTTACGAAAGGGGTTTAGTTTAAGCGTTGATCGTTCAATCGTTGGAGGCGGTGTTAAAAAATAGGGCTTAGGCGTAGCACTAAGAGCAGGTTCCTGATAATCTTCTGCCTTTGGAGCGTCGGATAGATTTTGCATAGTTTTCTGGAGCTGTGTTTGAAGATTGTTCTGAACGTGAAGCTGCTTCTGCAGCTGATTTTGGAATGTTGGGAAACGCTGTAGCTCGTTGGAGTAAAGTGTGCTCTTTTCATCAGAAGTTAACTGCGGCGCTTAAGCAATACGTTCCATTTTTTGATCGGAGTTATACATAGCGTTCAAGACAGGCGACTGCTGATAAGATTGTTTCGTAAAATAAGACCTCAAAACATCGTTTTCTCCAGGTAGAACGTTAGTCTTGAGACGATGTTGATCATCGGTAGTCGGTTTTAAATCAAGCATAAGATACCGTGAGGGCGAGTCGTTGCTTCCTCGTAGCTCTTCATAAACTCTTGAACATGACCTGGATTCACTTGCCGTGCCAGCATAGAAACTTGTTGCTTGTCCCGAGGAGATTTGAAGAGCACAATATACTGTGGGTATTGAGGCTAATGTTTCTGGTTTCTTCGCCTTGATGGAAAATATTTTGAACAATATAGATGACAGACAAATTTCGGTGATGACTTCCCTTCGTAAATAAACTAGCAATACGTTTATCTCCCCCTGATTGATCCATAAGATCATCGAGAACGATCAGATTACGTTGAGAGACATCAAGAAAATTATCAGAGTCAATGTCAGAGGGTATACCATCATATAGTTCGATACCAGGTATTGTTTTGATCATTTCTAAATACATGAGCTGCCATTGCCCATAACACCAAATAATGCGTTCGGGAGGAGGGTTAATGGTTGTTTTGGCGTTCTCCAGAAGAGTTTTCACCCATACCTTCTTGCCACTTTGGGTACACCCCGCTACAATGCATGTAAACGGGTGCTGCATGACTGTAGATCCATTGACGAGAGGAATCGGTTGTGAGGTGTCGCTCTCAGGGTGGACATTCCTAATATGACGTAGAAGGTGCTCTTTTCTCGATAGACTTTTTCCGCATCTGTTGCAAACGTGTGACATGTTTACACGATGAGGACTAAACACCAAATAAATTTACTATTTGTAAGCGCACCATTAAATTATTTAACTGAGCTTCTGCAAAGGATTTAAACACCAAAACCCCAGAGTCCCCCTTCACCCCTGGGGTACCACATCACCCCCTGGATACCCAAACACCCCCAGGGGTACCCCAATCACCCCAGGGTACCCAAACACCCCAGGGGTACCCCAAACACCCCAGGGCTACCCCAAACACCCCAGGGGTACCCCAAACACCCCCAGGGGTGCCGCAATCACCCCCTGGGGTACTCCCAAACACCCCCAGCGGTACCCCAGCGGTACCCCGGGGTGATTTGGGGTGCCCCTGGGGTGTTTGGGGTACCCTTGGGGGTGATTGGGGTACCCCTGGGGGTGTTTGGGGTACCGCTGGGGGTGTTTGGGAGTACCCCATGGGGTGATTGCGGCACCCCTGGGGGTGTTTGGGGCACCCCTGGGATGATTGGGGTACCCCTGTGGGTGTTTGGTGGTATCCCGGGGGTGATGTGGTACCCCAGGGATGAAGGGGGACTCCGGGGTTTTGGTGTTTAAATCCTTTGCAGAAGCTCAGTTAAATAATTTAATGGTGCGCTTACAATAGTAAATTTATTTGGTGTTTAGTCGTCATCGTGTAAACATGTCACACGTTTGCAACAGATGCGGAAAAAGTCTATCGAGAAAAGAGCACCTTCTACGTTATATTAGGAATGTCCACCTTGAGAGCGACACCTCCCAACCGATTCCTCTCGTCAATGGATCTACAGTCATGCAGCACCCGTTTACATGCATTGTAGCGGGGTGTACCCAAAGTGGCAAGAAGGTATGGGTGAAAACTCTTCTGGAGAACGCCAAAAACAACCATTAACCCTCCTCCCGAACGCATTATTTGGTGTTATGGGCAATGGCAGCTCATGTATTTAGAAATGATCAAAACAATACCTGGTATCGAATTATATGATGGTATACCTTCCGACATTGACTCGGATAATTTTCTTGATGTCTCTCAACGTAATCTGATCGTTCTCGATGATCTTATGGATCAATCAGGGGGAGATAAACGTATTGCTAGTTTATTTACTAAAGGTAGTCATCACCGGAATTTGTCTATCATCTATATTGTTCAAAATATTTTCCATCAAGGCAAAGACACCAGAAACATTAGCCTCAATACCCACTATATTGTGTTCTTCAAATCTCCTCGGGACAAGCAACAAGTTTCTATTCTGGCGCGGCAAGTGAATCCAGGTCATGTTCAAGAGTTTATGTTTAAGAGCTACGAGGAAGCAACGAGTCGACCTCACGGTTATCTTATGCTTGATTTAAAACCGACTACCGATGACCAGCATCGTCTCAAGACTAACGTTCTACCTGGAGAAAACGATGTTTTGAGGTCTTATTTTACGAAACAATCTTATCAGCAGTCGCCTGTCTTGAACGCTATGTATAACTCCGATCAAATAATGGAACGTATTGCTCAAGCGCCGCAGTTAACTTCTGATGAAAAGAGCACACTTTACTCCAACGAGCTACAGCGTTTCCTAACATTCGAAAATCAGCTAGAGAATCATCTTCACGTTCAGAACAATCTTCAAACACAGCTCCAGAAAACTATGCAAAATCTATCCGACGCTCCAAAGGCAGAAGATTATCAGGCACCTGCTCTTAGTGCTACGCCTAAGCCCTATTTTTTAACATCGCCTCCAACGATTGAACGATCAATGCTTAAACTAAACCCCTTTCGTAACTGGGTGGATTCTGCGGATTGGAAAAAGGGATCTGGCAAGGATGACCCCTGACCGAAGAGAGGAGTATGAACTCTCTCTGCTAAAGGAAAGGCCCATATACATACCCATGAAATCAGAAGATGTGGAAAGGTTAACACCTGAAGATAAAGAAGAATATAAAGACTCCCTGAAACTTAAAAAGTCTAGATATTTACTAAGGCCTAGACCTTATTAAAACTAATTATAATGTATTATTATTAATGCTGAAATCTAATCGAAATAAAAATTTTGTTTTAACTCATCAAAAATTGTATCCATAGCGTATGTGCACTAATTATCCCAGTTACTATTATTTTGTTTTTCCGTTCGTCATGCGTTCGTCACGGGTGACGCTATGCGTTCGTCATGCGTGACGCACGCTGAATATACTGAGGCGGCATCCCATGGAGGAATACACGACTCGCCGATATTTATTGTAATAAAGCGGTTTTGAAAAGACAGACGCCGTATACTGAATTTTTAAGTCAAAGTGTTTAATATGCGCAGTAGGTGCTCATCACTTTCCTTGGCTTTCGCTTCATATTATTATCTTTGGGCAAACGAAGATTTAGTATTACATAAATAGTATTTTCAACGGTAATATTCCCGTAATAAACAACATGTACTTAAAGTAAAGCTCAGCTTTAGTTATGTCTGTACGTAGTATATTCACCCTTAGCACACTGACGCGTTTTGAAGTAATATTTCACTCTGTATATAAACATTCAGGTTTAGTGTTCAAATGTATAGTGGCAAGAGTTCTTCTGTGAATCGGTGAATTGTAAAATAATTCCCTTAAGATTAGAATGGGGTTTCTGTTAGACAGAGGTCGACAGGAGATAAAACGCGTAGAAACTATAATAAAACTATTTACTCGCATAGGTTTCATATTCCAATATAATAACGTCATGCGCACTAACTATCCCAATCTTGCCCAATCATGTTACAGGCGTTCGTCAATGCGTTCGACACCATGGTTAGTCACCATCCTGAATATTAATGAGGCGGCATCCCTTTGTTTACCTATATGGGGGGGGGGGGGGGGGGGGGGGGGGGGGGGGGGGATTACTCATGGCTATATTTAGATGCGTCCATTTGACAAGTGCGATAAAGCATTCGCAGCCGATCTGTATCTGACTGCTCATGCTTTATCTATTACATATATGTATATTTAATTATTAACTAGATCTGATCTTATTTTAGGGATTACGATTAAATCTCCCTGCTCATCTCCAGAACGACATCGCCGCTCATTTGTCTTTTGTTGCCGCCGCAATTTCCAATGGGCTGCCAAACAATCAAAACCAGACAACGGCAGAGAAAACCAGAGGAGCTTCATCCAAATCTGAAGCAGGTGCATCAGCAGCAACTGGATCCTCCCTTGACGAGATGAATCGACAAGTAGCCAAGAATGGAGAGACTATTAATCAACTGAAGACCAGCATGGAGCAACTGGAAAGAAAACTCCGTGAACAAAGCAATCGCATGGAACGACAGCAAAATGACCACGGCGCAACAGTTAACACTATCAAGTATAGCATTGTGGAATTGGAGGCACGCATCTGCAATGGTGTTTACCTTTGGCGTATAGTTGGTTATGCACGGCATTTGGAGAATGCTCAGCAAGGAGTAGCGATTGCCGTACACAGTCCGCCATTCTACACCAGTTTTTATGGCTACAAGCTTTGCCTGAGGTATATCTATTTTACAGTTGATTTCATATTACTTTACCGTAGAGTGTCCCGAACTTTGTTGGGAAGTTATCGTGTTTATTTTTGTATTATTTCATTTTTGTCAGCCATGTTAATTTTTGGGCGGGCAGATGGAGCAGGCTATTGTCTGTCTAAATCACGCCCCATAATACATTTCCCATTCTATCTGAATTGTGATTGGTTGTTGGCATACGGACAATTTGTGATAGCTGCACTGAATCCTGACGTCACATACAGATAAAAGTTTTTTTATATGTAAAGATATGACATAATTTCTACAGACAATAGCCTATATATACTCGTTCTACTCGTCCGAAAATCAACATGGCGGTGGCAGAACCGGTACACGAAACACGAATTTGAAAAGATAAACTCTTTAGCAGAAACTTTAGACGTGAATTTTATCGCCACTTTGGTACGTATTAATTACACTTTCATTTTTATTTTAGGTTTGAAACGTTGTTGACATTGTAAAAGTCTATTCTCTGCATTTTTATTCTCTGTAGTTTTGTTGTTTACCAAAAAAAAAAAGCTGGAAAAAAAAAAAAAAAAAGAAAAAAAAAAAGCTTTTTTTTTTTTTTTGTTGTTTAGGAACATTTCCGTGTTGTTAGAAGATACATATCCTATGCATAATAAAATAAATATAGGACTCGGTTATCGCCGATGATATCAAGAATTATCAAGGCCTCGGTTTGTTTATCTATCTCAGCTTTTGGCTTCGGCAGATAATACAAACCTCGGTCTTGGTAATTCTTGATATCATGCTCGACCTCGTTCAATAATTGTTAATTATCTGTAGATGTGACGTCAGAATTTAGTGCTATGGCGAATATGCCAACAATGAATCACAAGCGAAAATAATAATATAAACTAAACCTAATAGAGTTTAATTCTTTGAAAGCTTAGCAATTAGCAAATAAATATTTTACGTAGTGTTTCCACAAAACGTATCTAGGTACTAATAGAGTTCGCTTTACGTATCTTAGGGTGAATCCTAATGGAGTGGACACTGGTTATGGCACTCATGTTTCCCTATTTGTCCACATGATGCAATCCGAGTGGGATGATACCTTGGAATGGCCGTTCTCTGGCAGAATATCTTTATCCATTCTTGACCAAAGTGACGATAACGAGTACAAACGTCACATCAGCGAAACCTTGATTACCAGGCCTAACCTGCTTGCCTTCCAGCGCCCTACGACTCCAAGAAACCACAAAGGATATGGCTACGTGGAATTTGCTCATCTGGAAACAATTCAAGATCGCCAATACGTGAAAAACGATTGTCTCCTGATTCGAGTCCAGGTTTTTCACTGACGACTACTATGAATAATAAACAGTTAAAATCTTTTATTTCAGTTTATTTGTTGTTGTTTATTGTTTATTGTGGATATTTTTGTTTTGCTTTTTGTCATTTTTTTTCTCCCCTTCTATTTCGTGTATTTTCTTTTTCGTGTGGGAGGGAGGATTTGTTTTCGTATTGTTATTTAAAAAAAAAATACGTGAAGAATAGAACTTTCGAAAAACACTATGTTGTAAATAAATTTTATACAAACAATATAAAATACTGCATGAGCCAGCATCGCAAAATTGATTGATTGGTACCACTTGGGGGGACGAAGGCTAATGTTCATGGTGATGAAGGTCAACATGCCTAGTTTCTATTTTTTGGTTGATAGCATTTCCAGATGTGTCATTTTTAGGGGAAATTGAAGATGACACATTGGCAAATGCTATCACACATTTGTTTACTACACATAAAGACCTTTTCAAAAATGTATGTCACCCTTTGTCCCCGAATGTAGTACCAACAAACCGTCTGGCTCATACACTAAAAGGGTAAAAGTAATATTTTTTCGGATTTTCAACCAAGATATATTTGAACTCTTTCTGTTGATAGAAATGACGTCAATGTGGAAGTGCTGCTTAGGCAGTGTGTTCAAGAACAAATTAAATGAACCAAGATTTCGTGAAAGTGATAAATAATGGCTTTTACCGTTTTTCCATATCTCACTTCGAATTATTAGATTTTTTGGGAAAAACTACGTCAAATTTGTTTGAAAAGGTGTAGAAATTTTTTCACTGTTATTTTTTGTGTTGGTGTCCTTCTTGGTATCTCTTCAATTTCTCAGCATTACACTCTCAAATGTTTTGTATTTTATTTTCGAAAATCGTGACGGCGTCGGGGAGATGCAAATTTTTTTTTTGATTTTTGACTAAATCGATTAAGGTTGATGTGTTTTTTTATACCACTGATTTACTACAAAATGATCTTAAAACATAAAAACAAGGGGGAAAAGTAAACAAAAAAAAAAGAAAAGAAGTACTTAAGTAAGTGTTTTAGTATCTAATTAATACCGTAATTATATAACCTTTTTCGTAAATCAACAACAAAGTGAGTTTTATAATGTTATGTATACAAAATATTATTCAAGTGATCAAGTCGTTATATAAAAATTAGTGGAAATCTGTATTTGGAGCAGGAGACAACAACTACTGCCTTTATTTGGGCGATCTAGGCAGACTTACAAGGTCGCACTGCTGTGAATTACCGTTTGAATATCTAGCAAACAAATAAGGTAGGCTACGGGCTCTTTGAAGATATTTGACACATTATTTTCGCCACCTATTACTGTCGTGGCAATAGAAGCGTTCCTAAAATATTGTTGCAATATATTCCTCAAGTTGACCAATTTATTTGATGAAAATTATTGCTAACTTCCTGTTTTGAATTTGATTGGTTTCTGGTTTTTAAACAACCAATAAGAAACAGGATTATTTGGCAAACACCAATTAAATTCAAAACAGTAATCTTATCAAATGAATTGTTCAACTTGACGAATATATATATTATAACAATATTTTACGGAACGCTTCTATTGCCACGACAGTAATAGTTCATTTAGTATAACTCGATAATCCAGTCAAAACCACTAGAAACAATATAAGCGAGAACTTTAAATTATTTTGTCCTTTTGTTTGATTTTGGTCTAGATAATGATGGGTTTTAAGATAATTCATGGTTTGTGTTATTTATACAGTTTGTGCGTACTTAAAGCATTAAGAACTTCCTTGCAGGTACTTTATTTAACATAATACCATGATCGCCTCGGATTCTTTTGTTCTCCGAGGGAATGTCAACCTCGTATTTCCCTCATTGCTCATGCAAGAGGGAAATTTATCCTTTGTCTTCTAATTTTCCCGTGCATGTTGATGAGGGAAAATTAGAAGACAAAGAAATCTTTTGTCTTCTTCTAAATTTCCCGCTTGCATATATTTTCCCTCATCAACATGCACGGGAAAATTAGATGCAACTTCTCTGATCAACCGTGTAAATTTCCTGTCGGTAAGATTCTCAAAGTTTTCCTCGGCGATCATAATATTACAAACTAATAACATGACTTTTCGGGAAATTAGCGATTAAATTTCCCCTTTGCCTCGGGAAGATTTGTAACTTTCACAAATCTTCCCTCGCCGGCGGGGAAATTTAATCGCTAATTTCCCTCAAGTCATGTTATTACATGTGTGTGCGGTTTACAGGGGTATTGATGTGACGTCAGTTTTGTTTTGTTTTTTTAAAAATTGGATTGGCTAGAACGCTTATTAATGAATTTCACAAGCGGTGGCGCGGCAGTAACTCGCGTTTTATGTCGTTTTATCTTTTTTTTCAGATGTCCTGTGTGGAAAAATAAAAAAAGAGTGAAGAAATAATTTTTAAGGAACTGGTCAGAAAAAAAATTAGAAAAAAAATTGAAGCGTTGGCTATATAGTAAAGTGACATTCGAAACGCAATTAAATAAGTAAAACACTGACTTAAACTAAATATCCTGCATGGGATTCCTTTTCTGTGTAGTTTTCAAGCCAGTGAAGTTTTCAAGCCAGTGAAACTGTGTGTAAAGTGCACTGATTGTAGACTTTGTAGCTGTCTGATTAAACCAATGTAAATGTCAATAAAAATACGATAAAGTAAAAACATTAATTTGTTTATCTCAATTGCAGTGGCGGAGAAAGAGGTGCGACTTTTTTCCGGAGGGTTGTGGTTAGGTTTAGGGCCACCGGAGGTTAATAATAATCTTTAATCATCCATCTTAGGTTAGAAAAATACAATGGATTTACAAAATTGGACTATAATATATAGTGAAATGAGCAACATAATATAAAATGTTGGTTAAAACATTTACAAGAATAAAAACAGTATATATATATATATATATATATATATATATATATATATATATATATATTTAACAAATAGATTCCATTTTGCCGTTGTCTGTTCAGTTATAGATGCACAGATGACGTCACAACGTGGTAAGAACAAAAAAGTGGCCCACGAGACGCAGTCGAGTGGGTCACTGATGTTCTTACCACGTTGTGACGTCTTCTGTGCATCTATAACTGAACAGACAACAAAAAAATGGAATCTATTTGTTTTATACAATAAAAATTTAAAAGGTCTTTGTCGAAACTCTTGCCGGATTTTGGGGCATGAAGAAGGAAAAAAGCAAGTCAGCTGACGTGATCTGACGTGACCATGTGTCTGTCCTCTAATAGATCATGGCCAACAACCAATGAAAACACGCATAGCAACCAGGGTATTGTATAAATATATATATATACAAGATAAAAATGAAGGCCAAATTTCTGTAATTTGCATGCACGTGCAAGAAAGGATCTTTTATGTCTTTCTGTTCCTGAAAATATGTAGTTCCGTCCGTTAGCATTGCTCGCTCTTAAATTGTATGTATTATTGATTGCGTCAGGAATTAAGTTACGACAGGGATGGTTTAGATTATTTACTATCCTGTCAATTTCGCGTTTAGTGAGCTATTCTTTTCCAGACCAAGAATTCGAAGACTTCTTGACTGTATCCGCTCGATTTCATTTTCAAGGCAACTTGGAAGACCACCCCAAACGGGGGAGGCATATTCTACAATTGGTCTTACTTTAGATTTGTATAATGTTAGCCCTACTTCCGTGGGAAGGTTTGATTTCCTGCATTCTCTTAGGTGGTATAATAGTCGATTTGCTTTCCGTATAATCTCATCAACGTGTTTGTTCCATTTAAGGTTGTTCTGAAACATACACCAAGTAACTTAAAGGTATTGACTCTTTCAACGATTTCGTCTCTAATTTGAATTGCAGGTGGTTCAGATATTGAACCAGAGAAACACAACCACATATCTTTCGTTTTCTTGACATTAATGACCATTTTATTGGTTTCTGTCCAATTTACGACAGCATCAACAGCGTTTTGAATGTGACTTGTTTTGCCCACACTAACAACCTGATCCTGGGTACAGTCGTCTGCGTATTTGCAAGTGTCTACGTTCAAGTGGTTTGGGACTGCATCCTCCAAGTCATTAATATGTACATTAAATAGGGCGGTACTTTTACGTGTTGAATCCTCCCTGAGAGAAAACTATGTATCCATAGCCAAAAGGACTTTGTAACATTCATGGCAGCTAATTTATGAAGAAAAATCCTATGATCAATCAAGTCAAATGCTTTTCGAAAATCAATAAAGATGGCATGTATTCCACTTTTTCCAGTTTTTGAGTTATCAGTTGCATTACACTATTTTTGTGATATGGAAACTAACGCGGAAACAGTACACTGCAAATTCTTCGAAACTTGTTTCAAGGAAAAAAATACTGGTTTTAAGCAAATATTTCCTTAAATCAAGAAAAATTATCTCGTCCCTTCTACAAGATAATTATCTTGATAAAATTTCTTGATGAGATAAATGTTCTCAAAACAAGAAAGATTTTCTAGACTAGAAATACTAGTTTAAGGAAATATATCCTTGTTTTAAGACAATTATTTCCTTAAAACAAGAAAAATTATCTTCTGGTCCCTTCTACAAGATAATTATCTTGTCAAGATAATTGAATAAGAACATTTTTCTAGAATCAAGATAAAAATCTTAAATCAAGATAATCTGTTTTCTTAAATCAAGATAGAAATCTTAAATTATCTTAAATCAAGATAATTTGTTTTCTTAAATAAGGATAGAAATCTTAAATCAAGATAAAAATCTTAAAGCAAGATAACTTTTCTCAAATCAAGATTTTTTCTTCTTAAAAACAGGATTATAATTTTGAAAGAAAAATCTTGGTCATGAATAGAATACTTGAACTATAATACAATTATATGCTAACTTTAAAACATATATAATTAGAATGTTACATAATAGAAGTTACAGATTGGTAAAAAAGATATAGATGTAGCACTAAATACAGTAGCTACATTACAGTATCCAATCTAAATCATTTACATATTTTAAACACCTTCCTAACTTCCTTGCATGCAGTCTGGATAATGCAATGATATGGGAACTTAAACAGATATGAGATATATTTAAAATGTTAGGTAATAGAAGTTACAGCTTGGTAAAAATGCACTTATATGCTATCTTTAAAACAGATATATTTAGAATGTCAATGGAATCTACAGCTACAGTAGGTAAAACAAATATATGTATCGCTAAAGATCTCCATTACAATACCCATCTAAATCATTTAAACATCTTATAACATCTTCCTTGCAGTCTGGATGCACCGTATTATCACAAAAAATATTTTTTTGCAAGATCGATAATGAGAGTAACCATCCTACATCCTACATTATTTTTAGGTAGATTTTATTTTTCTTATGATTGAGAAATGAATCTTGAAGCAAGATCTTTTATTCTTGAGGGCAAGATAGTTTTTCTTGTTGAGGTAATTTATCTTATATTTAAGAAATAAAATCTTGGAACATTAGACATTTTTTACAAAGGCAAGATTATTTTTCTTATGATTAAGAAATTAATCTTGAAACAAGATATTTTATTCTTGAAGCTAAGATAATTTTTCTTGCTAAGGTAAATTATCTTATATTTAAGAAATATTTTCTTGAAACAAGATATTTTATTTTTCAAGGCAAGATAATTTTTCTTGCCAAAGCTATATATTTTACATTTAAGAAATTTAATCTTGAAACAAGATAATTTTCCTCGAAACAAGATAAAATTAGAATAAGGAAAATTAATCTTGACAAGTTTTGAAGAATTTGCAGTGTAGAACGATCTTGTTGAAACGCATGTTGTCTTTTACCTTTAAATCTTGAATGTTTAACTGCAGTTGTATCTTTTCCAAGACCTTGGCTAGTTGAGACAAGACCGAGATTTGACGGAAATCGTTATCTATATCATTTGGTGGGCGAACTTTATGAATTGGTATGATCAAGGCATGTTTATATAGCGTAGGTATTTACACTGAATTATGCTGCTCACCATGCACAATGTTATGAACGACAGGGGCAAGTTCCTCACATGCAATATTGTTTTAGTACCCATGCAGGGATCCCATCTATACCCTTTGCTTTCTTCGTCTTTAGATGCACGAGAACCATTTTGACTTGGCCTATTGATGGTATAAAGGTGGTAAGGTATCCTTAAATAGATCATTGACGTCGTTTACGTGCAGTGGCGGTGTATTTTCAGACGCAGAGTTCCTCCACGGCTTAGTAAAGGCAGCCTGTAATTTCTCGGCTAGAACTAACATGTCATCATTTAAAGAACTAGTCCGGGATGTGGACGTAGTGTTAGCTCCTGCTACAGCAACAATGGATTTAAATAATTTGTTAGGATTTTGTGCGATAATCTTTTGCTTTGTTATGATAATAAGTAGCTTTAGACACAAGACTAGAGACTTTTTGGCATAAACATTCATAGCTTATTTTATCCCCACGTTAAAGGCGCACTGTCTTGCTTTAATTTGAGGGGGTATTTTTTTTGCCAGATGCTTGGCAAGTTCGTATTATTCTCTTCGCTTGTTTAACGGCCGATTCCGCTTTACCATTTGATTGGTGGTGATATGGGCGTGGGTTCGAATCCTACTCCTGACACCATGTTTCGAACACGACTGTTTAGTGTTTCTTTATTATATTTCTGCTATAAGCTTTCCTATTATAATACACAACTCTACTGTGTTTCAGCACGGTTAATAGTTTCAGGCTATCGATAAAGCATGCAATGTATCATGCCTTCTCCCCAATCTCCGTGTCCGAGCCTAACTAAATGTCAACAATGACGTGTCATATATCATGATCAACAGAAAGTAATGCGAATGGCTAGATTTGTTTCCTTCGTCAAAGAAGACTGAGGGATAATTGCTGTTTTCGTTGAAAATAGAGTAATTCGATCAACTCATTAAATCTTTATTTACCGTGCAAGAAATGGATCAGCTAGTACAAAAGTACCGACTGATATCAAACCATGTCCAGCTATAAACTAAATATCTATAGAAAAACCCTTAAAAAATCATCATCGGTTACATTACATGGTAAAATACTAAATAGCTATAAAATTCAAAACAAGGATATAAGCTAATCTAATAGACGAGTTCAAGGTTACGGACGCCATATTAAAAATAGGTACGCAATGCGTACATGTGACTACCGTTGTTAAGCACAGAAAGAGATATAGACTTAAGATTAGCAATGCATGAAAATGTGTGAAAAGCACACAGACACACACAAAAAAAAGATAGTTTAGTATTTTAAATCATTTTATACATGTATTGCTAATTTGAACATGGCACATACTATACATACATCTTTACTGGCTGTTTCCAAAACAGCATATATTCGCATCATAAACATGCCCCCAAGTTTTACATGAAGTGAACTTGTAAAATTCAGATTTTTGTATGAAGCCTGGATAGCTTATCTGGTGGATAAACCCTAGCTAGAGAACCACTCTAGTGGTGCTTTGAACAACCCAATTTAACTTTTATCCACTGAACAACACTATCACGTACATAACTATTCAGTGGATAAAATTTTATATTAGATTGTTCAAAGCATGATTAGTGCTGTTCTTTAGCTAGAACTTATCAACTAGATAAGGTATCTCAGCTTTGTACAACTCACCCCAGATCATATACATGTAGATTATTTTTGTGGAAACACCATGTAAAATATTTATAGCATTTCAGCGTGTTGACTCAGGCCGAAAGCTTACCAAATAAATATTCTTCATGGTGTTTCCACAAAAATAATCAATATTACATTATCGCCATGAAAACTTTCAAAGAATTAAATTTCAAGAATTTCAAAGAATTTCAAAGATAAATATCAACATTATGTTCCAAAACAACATTTTACCTGCCATAAATATGCTGTCAGTGGCATTCAAGTGTAATGCACATCACTAACATTTTGTGATTCTGCTAGTATTTTAAATAAGACAGTACGACAATACTCAGTATTGTAGTTTCAACAGATATATTTCTTCATTTCAAGGCTTTCAACATATTCACGGTTTCCCAACACTTCACAATAGCTTTTCAATAGCTTTTCAACAATTTATCAAAATATACAATTGGTGGCACTTAGACACCAGATTATAGAATATTTTAGTACTTTCACAAGAGTCAGACTTCTGGTGTATCTACTATTCTGTGGTCAGACCGCTGTAGCAGCTCTGGTGTGCACAAACTTTGGTTTCTTAATTTCATTATACAAGATATTGAACAACACCTAAAACAAGTAAACAAAGCACCAAAGTCAAGGTTTTGTAAAACAGCCAATATATTTTGTCCGCATAAATTTCTTATATACATGTATATAGTGTAAATACAGGGCACTGTGATATATACTTCTCAAACTCATTAATAATTCATAAACCAAACACATAGGAAAATCATTAGCGAGACAAAGGTTTGATATGTGATCAAACACTTGGATAGATCATAGTTAATTAAAATATACATGGTTTGGAAACATGGCAAACTTCAAAGCAGTTAACAATCAAGCTACGATTGTTGTTGAAAGGTACATGAATTTTTTTTTTTTTATTAAATTTGCCACTTAACGTGTGGCAGGAGAGAGGAACAGAACTTTCGTCTCAATTGACACCAAACTCCTATGTGTAGACAACTAAGACCTAGGTGTTGATTTTACGGAGGGAGGAAAACTGGAGAACCCGGCGAAAAACCCTCGGAGCACAGGAGAGACCAACTAAACTCTACTCACATAAGTCCCAAGCTGGCGGAGAACGGGGCTATTCCCAAACGGTCACCCATCCAAATACTAACCCCGTCCGACCGGGCTTAACTATTGGTGAGAGGCAGCGCCCTAACAGCACACGCCACCCATGCACATGAAGGTGCCAAATCCTTTGTTTTAGGTTTATTAATATTTAAACAGTACGGTTGAGTGATTGAACCCAAACGTTGCTATTGGATGATTGCTTCATTATACAGAAAACACAATATGTTCAGTAACCGTGAAAGTGCAAAAATTTCCAAACCTGAACAAAAACAAAAAACAATGACTTTTGTTGAGCTTCCAAACCATGTATATTTATAAGTAATACCATGATATGAGGGAAATTAGTGATTAAATGTCCCCGAAGCCGAGGGAGGTTTGTGGAATTCCACAAACCTCCCGAGGGTGAGGGACATGTAATCACTAATTTCCCGATATATCATGGTATTAGTTTGTAATACCATGATTAATGAGGAAATAGCATTTGAATTGTAAGGACTCGCTTGGGAATAAAGCCATCAAAAATTGATGAATACATGTGTATAAATATGAGGCATATTGGATATCGATTCAAAGTGAGTAAGGCAGGCGAGATCATGGCAGAGAACCGTTTTGCATTTGTCACAGAAAAGGATGTTCAGAATGTCCGAGAAAATAGAACACCTTTGAATACTAAAATACACCATGTGGAGCAGAAACGTTTATAGACAGTGGGCAGAAGCAAGGAATAAGGAGTTCAATGAGTTTGTTGCAGAGGATGAAGAATTCAGACGTGTACCAGATTTGGATTGTCTAACCATAAGGGACATAAACTACTGGCTGAGCAGATTTGCCGTGGAAGTAAGGAAGAAAGATCGAGGTGAATACCGTCATCGGAAGTGTTATACAGTCTGTTCTGTGGTCTTAATCGAATTGTGGAGTCGCTTCATCCAAACAAGAATTTGTTTCGCTCGGCGGAGTTTAAACCTCTACAACAAGCTCTTGATGGAAAATTGTGTACTATATCTTAACTTAAACATGTATAATAAAGTCATTATTTTGTTGTGTGAGACGTTTATTTGTTTGGAAACTACTCATGCATACAAATTAGGGAAAATTTCTAATTTTTCCCCGTTTTGGAGGAAAAATTAGAAATTTTCCCTAATTTGTATGCATGAGTAGTTTTCAAACAAATAAACGTGGGGAATTTAGCGATTAAATTTCCCTAAGAGAACAAAAGAATCCGAGGCGATCATGGTATTATTTCTATTAACTACGGATAGATTAAGCCAACTTTGACCTCAAACGTATCTTAAAATACTAATTCATTTGACAACTGATTCATTTCCTGATTTGTTTGATCTTGAAACACTCAAAAAGTTGTGTTTGATCTAATATCAAAACACCAAGCTCAAAGTTGGTTAAAACACATTTCCCACTCTTAATAGTGTATGATATATACATGTACATGCAGTATAAACATGAGTGATGAGTCACTGACCAGTGAGCACAACACACAATTCAACCAAAATTAAACTTAAATTCATAAAGCGATTTTATCATTAATATTGACAATTTCTTCGACAAAAGAAGAGCTTTAAAACAGGACACAGTTGAAGGCCCAACTTCTAGCGAACTTTATAAGCTGAATATTTCTGGCTTTGAGATCCGATCAAGTATTTATAGATTTTGTATATAGTATATAAGATAAACAACGTCACAGTTGTCCAGACATGTCCGGTGCACAACAGTGGAAGCTGGTGCACAAACTGGTGCACAAAATTTCTATAGCATCAATATCTGGTGCACAGAAAAAGTAATTGAGCAGCTGGTGCACAATTAGGTTATTATTATAACTATTATTCAAACAGTAACTAAGCAAGTCATTAACTAACTTTGTTCAAGCAAGCATCTTGGATTTAATTTATAACAGACTCGCTAAATCAGCCTACTTGGCCACAATCACGCAAAATAGCAATGGATCCCACGTGAGACGCGTGACACACGCGGGGATTAACTGCTGCTGACTATTCAATCAGCGGGCTCGCTGACGGTTGTGGGAAAGTTTTAAGCAGTAGCACTTTACCAGCACTGGAAGTCTAGTAAGGAAAAATATCGAGGCCACGAGAAAAAAAGATGTAAACTAGGACCAACTAATAACAAGACGGATTGAACGCAAATAACAGTAAGTAATAAGTATCTAGTATTATTGATTTATTGCTGAACTTTCGTCCCAAACGTCGTATACTGTATACACAGTCTGTAGTGTAGTGTAGTGTAGTGTAGTGTAGTGTAGTGTAGTGTAGTGTAGTGTAGTGTAGTGTAGTGTAGTGTAGTGTAGTGTAGTGTAGTGTAGTGTAGTGTAGTGTAGTGTAGTGTAGTGTAGTGTAGTGTAGTGTAGTGTAGTGTAGTGTAGTGTAGTGTAGTGTAGTGTAGTGTAGTGTAGTGTAGTGTAGTGTAGTGTAGTGTAGTGTAGTGTAGTGTAGTGTAGTGTAGTGTAGTGTAGTGTAGTGTAGTGTAGTGTAGTGTAGTGTAATGTAGCGTAGTGTAGTGTAGTCTGTAGACTCATAGATGTGACTACAGTGCAGAAATTGAACTGAATCAATCAATCACTTTTTTCTTTTTTCCCACTTTTCTTCCTTCTCAATATTACTATATAAAGCAGTGTTGTGAAAATGTCTGTCTGTGCAGACTGTGTGACACTGTCAGTGTCTATTGTTATACCTGTACCATTTATCTACTTAAATTATTTAATTTCAGTTTGGTTCAAGTGATGTCTCGTTCAGAATCTAATACTGACCATGAGTTAGTTGATTCTGATCAGTCTGAATCTGATGTAAACCTGCAAGACGAAAGCAGAAAGAGGGCCAGAACCCATGATGAAAAAGCGGATGATGTAATTGTCCTTACAAAAAAGGTTGCACAGCCTGCACCTGCTACTGGTGGGCAGTTAAGTATGATGCACTTTATAAAAGATAATGAAAAATTAGGGAAGCAAGTTGAAGATACGCAAAAAGCACAAAAACGAGACTATACCAAATACAAACAAGTTTGCTTGGTATGTGCAAAGAATAGCAAACTAAAAGACAAGTCACTTTCAGTTATTTCTCGTGGCAGCTCTCATCAAATCAAAAGACATCACAGCCGTAATCATCCCTCATTGTCACTGAGTGATATGAAAAAGCAGGTTGTGCCATTGGGACATGTTTCTGTTCCAAAAGGCATCAGAGCCTTAGTTTCTAAAAAAAGTAAGAGTAAAAAGCAAGAAAACAAAAGCATAAGTTCTGCATCAAGTGTAGGAAGAATGATGATGTTAGATCACGAAGACCCTGCACCTAGCATCTCTACACAAACCCAAGATCCAAAACAAAAAAGATCTGTCAACCATCTCTCATGATTAAATGAAACATCAACAGGTACGTATTATCCAAAGCTGCAACAGTAACTGCAGGTATTTTTTCCTAAAACTGAGGCTTTATTTTTAGATGAGGAGGAAGAAATCACCCCTTTAAAAGAGACTAATGAAAAAGACACATTTTGTATGGACAAATCATGTGAGGGAAAAGTCAGTTCATTTGTGCAAAGTGAAATTGAGGGATATGTACATATTACAAAGCCAAATATGGAGGAAAAGTTGGTTAGTATGATAGAGAAATTAACAAAAAAGGTGGATGATCTTGGTACTAAGTCTTCTACAAGTTCTAAGATACACGGAACTGCACTAACCATGCTCAGTGAAGAAAGAAATTTAAAGAAAATTCATTACTTAAAAGCAGAAACATTACTTAAAAGTGCATTAACTGCTGTAAAGGCCAAATCTGCAGCTATTCATTATGAAGATCAGATAGCGTTTGCTTTTTCTATTGGTGCTCAAGTTGGGCAATGTGGCCATTCACGAAAGCTGATCCCTGATATGGTCAAGTGTTTACTTGCTTCTATACATGAGAAAACAAAAGCTGAGTTGTCCAAATGTCTTCCAAGCACAGGCTTCCCCCCTCATTATTACATGGCTGTAGACAAGGCTACAGTTAATAAAAGATCAAATCAAAGTGTCATCATATGTCCAATAATAAGTGGAAAGAAAGTGCCGATTGTTGTTGGAGCACCAGAAGTATACTTGCCAATTGTGGATGGCAAAGTGCAAGGAGGTAAAACTGAAGATTCAGCCAAGCAAGCCTTGGAAGTAATTACCAACAAATTTGGAAGCAAAGCACTAGATTTCTTAATTGGTGAGTACTTTGATAATAATTTTAATACAATTCCAGGTGTTGCTGCTGATGGAGTATATCAAGCAAGAGGGTTTCTAAAAACTATCAACCAGAGTGCCCTTGATGAAAGCTCATTTATAAGGCAAGTTGGATGGGATGCATCACATTGGATAAATCTGGCTGTTACTGATGTGAGAGATGGAAAGATTGGGTCATCACAAGAGTTTTTTCAAGATTTGTTAATCAGACAAATAAATTTGCAGATAATTTGAACAGAGGAAAAGGTAAGTAAATGACATCACTTGTAACATGCAACTGCTTTTATAATTAATGATTTAATCTTTGCTCTATTGCTCAACAGGTAGAAGTATCCTAGAATCCACTGCAAAGGAACTAAACCTAAAACTAACTGTGGCAACTGTGTATTCCCAGACACGGTTTTCAAGTTCTGCATATGTCCAGTGGCAACGACTTGTCAATTCGTACAAGTTGTTTGCTGAAGCAATGACACAGGCATCTACTGCAATGGGGAATGAATTAGACCCTTTGCAATATCAAGTCCGAGGACAGGTAAGCACAGTTTATGCTTACACTAATTATTTAGTTATTGTATATAGTATACTGCATGTGCAGTATGTACTGTAAGTAAATTAAACAGGAATCCTTGGATATTGTTTATAGGATTTTGTTGTAGATCTCCTGTTGATGCATGACGTTTTTGAACCTGTGGCAAGAGTTATGACCAATCTTCAGAGTATATCTGCACCACCATGGAAAGCATACCGTTGGGTTCAACAATTGATTGAATGGCTAAAAGAGGCTTCACTTCAGTGTCATGAAAATGGGGATATGGACTTTTTCCCAAAAATGAAAGATAATGCAGAGGTATTGTTTACATCAGTTGTGGCAATTAGCTGTCAACACCCACCAAAAAATTAAAAGCACTTCGGCATTTGTCGGCAGTTCTGTAAATAATTTTCATTTGATTACTTTAATAAACAACTGTTCAGCACCTTAGGCCTTACGGTCAGGTTATATTTACAATAATTAGATTCCATTTAGACTTTAGCACGCAACCTTTAACTTCTGTTAATTCTTTTAGAATATTCTCAACCATGACCCTGAAAGCGAGGACAAAACATTGAGGCCTGTTTATGAAGGCATCGAGCTGGCAGTAGGTTGGAAAATTGTTGGAACAGAAACTGTTTTGGAGAAGAGATCAGGCAAAGAATCCAATCCACCCAAGAAAGCAGTTTTGACAAACTGGGCAGAACGCACCATAACAGAGTCCTTCCATGATGTAAGCACATTTGCAAATAATCTTGCGGAATCACTTGATCATCATATTGAAAAGTGCGTCACTAATGCAGCAGGAATGGCAGATTTCTTTGATATCGAAAAAATCTTCCTCCTTTTATGTGGTGAGAAGCTTGATGATGGAAGAATTAAAATCAAGGAAGGCGAGCTTGAAGAGCATGGTGTTACTGAGTTCAAATTATTCTTTAAAGAAGTGTGTGCTTTAAAGCACATAGCAGAACTGAATGATGAAGAAGAAGTTGTCAGAGTGTTATACACTAACGAAATACTTTTCACTAAAGCAGGTCCTGTAGCCATGACATCATTTGATATTGCAATGTCAATGGGTGGCTCAGAAGCTATAGTAGAAAGTTTTTATTGTGTTATGGATACCCAGAAGCAGGTCCGTCAGCACCATGTCACCTTGGAAGACAGGACCATATTAGATTGGGCAACAAGCAATGTCTTAAATTGTGAAGATGTTGTGGCAAGAGCAGCCAAATTATATGTTGATGGGATGGCAGAACAACGACTTCCACGTCACCGAGTTGGCAATTTGAAGAGGAAATCATGTAATTCTTTTAAAGCAAGTCAGGTTTTAACTCGTCTCAGTAATGAAAAAGGCCGTTATCCATTTTTATCATAAACATTTTAATTTTCAAAGAAGCTTTGTTTTCTTTGATGTACTCATGATTCATGAATGACTTTATTCATATTTTATTACAAAATCTAGATTAAATACCTTGTTCATATTTACTAAACGATATTGTGCAATGTGCATGCATACATGTACATGTTAATGTTATAGCAAATATATTGCACATAGATTAAAGAGACAATATAAATTTTTTTGTATTTTTGAGCATACAGTACAATATAATTTGTAATTCGGTCTAGTTTGTCAAAACGACATCAACCTTTACACTTTGTCTTTGGTGCACAGGATACCTGATGGTGCACAAATTTATATCCTTTTGGTGCACAGATACAGAAGCAAATATTTTGTCCGGTGCACAAAATACAGACATTCCATACTGGTCTCTAGGTTCAGTTCACGTCCTTAAAAGTGCAATCTATCACTAACATTTAGAATACGTGCTCGTAAATTGGCTTGTTCATCGCTCCTCGCTCTGTATCAATAGGCGCGTGACATACAATTCCTCAACAAACCATCGCGATTTCTTTTAGAATCCTCCAAGCCTTCCAAAATAACATACAAAGCTTTTTCTATGTTTCCTTGAAGTATTACAAAAATTACAAAACGATACGGACCCGAAATCGTTCAAAACAAGCGTAAACCATTCACCCACTGATCAAAAATCGTGAAGTGAGTTTACATATGAAAATATCAACATGTCCTCTCACTTGAGTATCATGATA
Source organism: Paragorgia papillata (assembly GCA_035771165.1). Classification (NCBI taxonomy): domain Eukaryota; kingdom Metazoa; phylum Cnidaria; class Anthozoa; order Scleralcyonacea; family Coralliidae; genus Paragorgia; species Paragorgia papillata. The sequence goes on along the minus strand of JAWNZC010000122.1, from coordinate 1,001,868 downwards.
ATCATCATTTCTTAACACAGACGAATATGATGATTATCATGATACTCAAGTGAGATTCTGTCCCACATTCGGGATTTTAAACTTGAACACATAAAGCTAAAAATCCTTTAGGGTTCTGGTTAGGTTTAGGGTTTCCAGGGGGATTGTGGTTAGGTTGGTGGTGTGGGGGTAGGGAATTCATTTTTAAAAATGATTATTGTCATTTCTAGGACATTTCACAAATGACGATAATCATCATTTCGAGATGAGAGAATATGCTGGAAAATATATGGCGTTTGCCGGCCCCCTTTGACCGAGCTCGCCCCAGACTCTTTGCCCCCTTTTCAATATGGCGTCCGTAACCTTGAACCTCGTCTATTACATAATGGTTTTGCACCCCTTACGTCATGGCGGAAATTACATCACCCTCTGGGCATCACCCATTCACTGCATCACCCTCAATTTATGAAAACGAGGCTCTAGCTATAGCCACGTCGTCGTTTCCACAAAGAGTTTGTCTTCGAAAAACGTCCCTATAAATCACCCTATAAATGAAGTTTATGAAGAAGGAAAAGGTGGAGTTTTCTTGATGGTAAGCACATACCATTAGATAAATGATAATTACAACTAAACAATACCACTGGTACCTAGATATACTCAATACTGCTTTTTAAATGATAGGTTTTTTCAGCTTAGTCGACACAATTCTGCATGCTATAAATGTTGTATGCGACTAGCTATATTTCAACTCAATTATTTTAATATTAATATTGTTGGATTAATTCTTTCTAAAGTCTGATATCGTATTATTAACTATTAAGAGGAAGTGACGACAAACCTGTCTGGTTATACTGTAGCAACGATTGATTATTGTAACGCCTTGGTTATAGTTCCAACATTGACGTAACGGGTACGCAATACATGTACAGTTTATTTTGGACTTGGTGCTTGTGGTATCGTTTCAACAACGAGCACAAGGTCCAACATAATATTTAGTCTTTCGAGTTCTGCCGACCAACTGAACTGGCGTGGAAAATGTATTCATACCAATGCATGTTTCTCGTGAAATCAAATGATTATATAATTAAAGTTTAAAAGATAGTTTCAATATTTGACAGAGCCTATACCACGTCCAGTCTGATTCAAAGCATAAAACGAAAACTAAAGATTGAGTGACTTAAATTCAACCACATGTAACTATATTAACTATAGCCTGGTTTCCACACAATCGCTATACGATCGCTCATCAGAAATGAACTTGGCAATCGCAGCGATCCGCGATCTCGATAACCGTACGCTGAAAATGTGTTAGTACTCGATCAAACTTTATACGAAAATTCTCGATCAATGTGTTCTCGATCAATTTTAATACATGTGTTATTAATTAAATTGTGCTGAAAAATGTTGCTCAAGTGCTGTAAATCAAAGAACAAAGAAAGTTGATAAAGCCAACTTGCAAGTGAAAGGTAAACATGGCTGTGTTTTACATCTTCATCGAAGTTCATCGAAGAAGAAACAAAGTTGTTTTTCTCGCCTTCTCGCTCGCCCGCATCTCTGCCCGCGCTGACGGGTTTAGCGGAAGGCGGGAACAAATAAAGGCCTGACATTCAGGTTACATCGAAGTTGTCATTGCTGTATGTAAGCAGTATTTTGCTTTATTTTTGCTTGTATTGTTTATTATTGTACTGATGTCTTGCACTAAAATTCGATGTTATTAAACAGTTTATATATTACTGTACTTTCATCAAGTGTGTGTTATTGTTTTTTGTATTTCAATGTTTTGGTTCACCAGGACGACACCAGTATGGCTAGCACTTAAATATTTTGGTACACCAGTATGGCCACCATTTCAATGTTTTGGTACACCAGTATGACAACCATTTCAATGTTTTGGTACACCAGTATGGCCACCATTTCAATGTTTTGGTAGACCAGTGTGGCCACCATTTCAATGTTTTGGTAGACCAGTGTGGCCACTATTTTATTGTTTTGGGTACACCAGTGTGGCCACTATTTTATTGTTTTGGTACACCAATATGGCCACTATTTCAATGTTTTGGTACACCAGTATGGCCACTATTTTATTGTTTTGGTACACCTGAGTGTGGCCACCATTTCAATGTTTTGGTACACCAGTATGGCCACTATTTTATTGTTTTGGTACACCAGTGTGGCCACCATTTCAATGTTTTGGTACACCAGTATGGCCAACATTTCAATGTTTTGGTACACCAGTATGGCCACTATTTCATTGTTTTGGTACACCAGTGTGGCCACCATTTCAATGTTTTGGCAGACCAGTATGGCCGCCAAATCAATATTTTGGTACACCAGTATGGCACCATCTCATTGTTTTGGTTCACCAGTATGGCCACCATCTCAATGTTTTGGTACACCAGTATGGCCACCATCTCATTGTTTTGGTACACCAGTATGACCACCATTTCAATGTTTTGGTACACCAGTTTAACTTTTGAAATAAAGCTAAATTATGCTAATTTAGCACAAATTAGCCTTTCTCTTTGCTAAACCATTTCTTGGCACACTACACAGCAGTCGTCTCAAACAAAGATGTCAGAGTAGTCGGACTGTCAGCGAATCAAGGTGTATTAAAAATAATTGGAAACTTTAAACTGAAGGAGTGAAGGACGTCAGAGAACAGTCATGTTTAATAATTGCAAAACCGAGGTTTGGCCGAGTTGTCTCCAGATGATCAGTGGTTGTCTCTTTTGAACGAAGCTTTTATTGCCATTTTATCGATGTTTTTGAATATTTGAAAGACATTTCACTGTTTCTCAGTTGTTTACTTGTTTTTACTTGCATTGTTTATTGTGGTGCCAGTTTATATAAAATAAACACAATCCTATGGTACATGCATTTTAATACTAGTTTATACTATTCATCGTCTATTCACAAATTGTGTTTTGAGATCTGGTTGTTTTAGATTTTTATCATGCAGTCAAAGTTTCAAATTGTCAATGGGTGTTGTTTGTGATCACTAGTTGTAATGAAGTTAATCAGGTGATTTTAAAGAACTGAACGAGGGAATTGTATAATCCCAATCTGAAACTGATTCAATGTTTTGCCCGACCCGGGGGAGGGAGGGCATACCCAGGGGCATTTGACATTTTCAATTTTTTTGTGTCGATAAGCCCCACTGCAGAGCACCCACCACCTGGTAGGCAATCTTTGTCAAATTTTCCCCTGTCTTGAGTTAGAGCACAACATGTTTTTGTTTAGATATTAGTTTAGATTATTTTCTTGCATAAAGAAATTATGTGTTCAGTCTGGTTAGCTGACTATAATAATATTTACTGCCAAAATCAGACTCTTCGACTCTTTTCAATAAAATTTCAGCTACCACAAAGTTAAAAAACAAAAGTCTGGTTGAAAATTTAAAGTAAACAAGAGTTCAAACATGTATTATTCGCATGACAAAAAGTAGCCTCCATAGCGGGCATTCTGTTCTGGAGGAGAGGGTACCTGCCTCCCTTAATCCCTACCCCTCTCAACCCTCTCCCCCAGAACAGAACGATATATAGCATGAGCAGTGCTGTTGATAATGCTAAACATTACGGCCTTTAAAATGAATGACTTCACATATTGTTATGTGAGATCTGTGAACACCATCTAAACAGTTTATTAACAATAACTAAAATATTAAAGTGTAATATGTACACAAAATGTCACAATAACATACATATAGTTCGAGATATAGTTAAAGCAATGTCATGATGGCTCTGTATATGAATTCTATGTTGTCCCAATCTAGGTTGTCCACTTGTCCATGCATGTTAGGGACCGTTCATTATTTATCGGGGGGGGGGGATGGGTGAGAAAATGGGGGGGGGGCTGAAATTTTTGCTACTTCTCTTGGGGGGAACCCTGAAATAATTTATAAATTCTTAAGGGGGGGGGGGGGCATAACGTTTTTGTATTAAACAAGGATAAGAGTCTTTGATGATCAACATTATTATACAAACAAACATTTCTTATTGGGATAAATCATTCAGAAAAGCCTTTAATTGGAATTATTTTGTGTTGTTTTGTAAAATGTAAAGTAAAAGTAAACCATAAGGCTCGGGTATTTAGATCCTGGTTGTGACTTACCATCCTTGGTGTATTGTGTTGGTGTATTGTGTTGGTGAATAGTAGTGGAGAATGGTTAATAGTTTAACGTTTAAGGTGTTAGGGTAATAATTATGATTGAGATTAAGGAGAAGGTTAAGGTGATGATTGGTTTAATGTGCAGGTCGGGTGGGAATTAAGGTTGGGGTTAAGAAGGAGGTTATATTTAGGGTTAAGGTTAGGTTTAGGGTTAATGGGGTAATTGAATTTTGAGGTTTTATAGGTAGGGTGGGTGGGGTTAGTTGTACAAAACGTCAACAACTTAGGTAAGTAAAGTTTAGTTTATTTATAAGAACTATCACATTCTAACGTGCTCCCTTGGCTGAAATGGTGATTTTTCAATCTCAGCGATTTGGGCGATCAGTATGCATTCCAGTGGACCATTAAAACAATGGCCGCGATCAACCATAGCTGCCTTATGACCATTGATCAATAGCTGGGGTTGGGGCCCCCTGCCTTAATGACCGATCGTTATTCATGGCCAGGGTTGGGGCCGAAGAGAAACTATTTCGACCCCCCAAAATATCTTTTTACCCAACAAAATCAAGACCAGAAATTTAAACTACCCAAACATGTGTAAATAAAATCTTTTACCCAACCCAAGGAAAAACTATTCTTATAATTTAACATACCATAATTTTTTTGAAAAGTTCATCAGTTGTCTACTGTACTTGTTCAATGTAATTCTAACAAAGCCCAATTTCCAGCATATCGTCCATAACGTGTTTGAACAACAAAAGGAACTGGATCAACAGTTTGTAGGTGTTCGCTTTCACGTTCATCTCCAGTCTCGCTCTCTGATCCAAATTCTTCCAAAATGAGGTCCTGGTCACTTTCACTATCACTGTCAATGGCCATCTGGTCTTTGTGTTGCTGTTCCAAAACTTCTTCAATGGACCTGGTATGATTCTTCCGTAAGACATCAGCTGTGATTGCATTCAGTTTATCTTTTTTCTTCCCTTTCTTGTTCAACCTGTTTTTGTTAATTCTTGAACCTTTAATTTGTTAATTTCTCCTTGTAGCACCAGGTCGAGCCAGTTATACTCATCATACTTTTTCTCTTTCCTTTGATTCTGCTCTTCCTATCTTGTTGCTCTTGCTCGAATTCCCTTTGCCAATTGCAGGTTTGTAACTAGATGTTCTATGCATGCAACAACATATTCTCTTTTTACATAGAATGTTTCAGAAAATTTTGTATCCTGAAACAATTTTGTAATGCCAGCTCTTGGTTGGCACCAATCATCTACATGTCTAGCAGCACCACTTTCTGTGCATGCAGATGGTTTTAACTGCCACAGGCATATAGTGAAATGGTCTCTCAGGGTCTGGGACAGGCTGGGGTACCCTCTTGGGAGGAAACACAAGAATCCCATCTATCTTCATCTTTCTCACATGCAAATTTGACAAATTCCATGAACAGTTCTCCAGTATTGTAGGGGGTATCAAAAAACTTAAAACGTCACTCAGTACTTCCTCAATATATGCTGGAGCTCCATCAATTCTCTCAACCAAAAGCTTTGATACATGCCATGCATTTTTCTGCATCCTTTCCACCTCCAATTCTTCATACATGTACTCTTTAACTCCCAAGGCATCTATCTCTTCCTGGGCCATACCCTCAAACTTCCTGAATTGTTCCCACTCTACTGTGGAACCATCCACTACAGAGTCACTAATGGCAGAATTGGTCCTTTCTGCTTCACCCTGTCTACTGTCTCCTCTTGATCTGTTGGGTTGAATCCTGTAATCTGAGCCAAACATTCGGCAGCTTTCAGCATCATGAAACTTTATTCAAGGTTTGACACTCCAACTCCTAGGCTCACATCTGTCTATAGGTTTAGCTGTAAATGGAGGACCCCATAATAATAATAGTCACACCATCTATAGGTTTAACAATTGGTAGTTGGAGATATTGGTAGTTGCTATTTCTTTTATGTTTAATCGTTCTGGGTGTCGAGAATCACTTTTACAGCACTCTAAGACCATCTTTTAACAACTCTTATTGTACAGTTTTCTCAGTGTCCGAATGTTTATCTGAAATTGTTTGTCCGAAAAGTATCACGTGGATCCACTAAGGACCCAGGGTCGGAAAGGTGGATCATGAAAATTTCTGAAAACTGTGAAGCAGAAAAATTGCGAAGCTCATTTTTGAAAAATGTAGCGTAACGACTAAGGCCTGGCCAAACGCTTTCAACATTTCATGCAACATCGTTCAACATTGTTGAACGCATGTTGAACGAAAATTTGAACATGTTCAAATTACGTTCAACATCGTTCAACATCATTCAACAGGGTGGCCAAACGCTTTCAACATGTTGAATCACGGTTGAATTCAACAATGTTGAACGATGTTGAATGAAATGTTGAAAGCGTTTGGCCAGGCCTTAGGTATAGTATCGTCTCACATATACCGTAACAACTCAAAACACAACGTAATGAACTTTTTAGAACGTAAGGTAACAACATTTCAGAACATACTTTAGAGTGACTTCTTAGAAGCGTAGCGCAACTTTTCTGAATGTATCCTAACTACTTTGAACGTAGTGCAACTTCTCTGAACGAAGGATAACTTCTGAACATAGCATAACTCTTCGGAACGTACATGCATGCATGTACAGTACATGTAGTGTAATTTTTCAGATGTGGCATTTGCATTCCGGGGATTACAAAAATCACAATTCCCTGTCTGGTTAATATTTTGACACTATATAATAAGGGGGGGGGGCGAAAGATATTCCGGCCCATCCACATAAAATGTTGGGGTGTGTGCCCCCCCCCCCACACACAACCGCTTCCTGCGCCACTGTAGGTAGGTAGGTGGGTAGGGTAGGGTAGGTAGGTAGGTAGATATAGGTAGGTAGGTAGGTAGGTAGGTAGGTAGGTAGGTAGGTAGGTAGGTAGGTAGGTAGGTAGGTAGGTAGGTAGGTAGGTAGGTAGGTAGGTAGGTAGGTAGGTAGGTAGATATGTAGGTAGGTAGATATGTAGGTAGATAGATATGTAGGTAGGTTGTAGGTACGTAGGTAGGTAGGTAGGTAGGTAGGTAGGTAGGTAGGTAGGTAGGTAGGTAGGTAGGTAGGTAGGTAGGTAGGTACGTAGGTAGGTAGGTAGGTAGGTAGGTAGGTAGCTAGGTAGGTAGCTAGGTAGGTATAGCTAGATATGTAGATAGATATAGGTAATAGGTTTGGTGAGAAAATCGAACGAAAAGTTTAATATGTAAATCAGTAAAATTTTGTATCAGATTTATACAGCTACTGATTAAACATAATTTCTTTTATGTTTTCTTCATAATTATTAATGAGTATTACAATATGTTTTGTAGATATTTTGACAAATGGCATATTACCGCGCTCTTGCCAGTAATATTACTGGAGAGCAAAACGAAGCGCGTGTGTTGGGTGGATCACAATCGTTACCAGCCCCCAGGAATGATGTTATTCCGCCCAATGATAACGGTTTAATACCAGTGATCCATGAACAAAGACAAGACGGCTATGATGAGTTATTTGACCCACCAGTTACGTCAGATCATGAATGTTCCATATGTTTGATGTGTTTACGAGATCCCGTCCAAACGGCGTGCGGCCATAGATTTTGTAAAAGTTGCATTGAACGTCATATAAGGTATGCGAATTGAGCCTATTTTACTCAGAAAAACTTTCTGATATCCCAAGCGGGACTCGAACCTCGGAATTTGATCGCCTGTGGGACGGTTGTTGGGCATTTTATCTATTTATTGTAAAAATTTTATTTTTAGAACAAATGGTCGAAGATGTCCCGCGGATAATCAAGAACTTGGCACCACTGACGTGAGTACTGTATTGTAGATGGACTATTGATCGTAAAATCTATTGTAAGGTATTGTTAGCCTTGTTACCGAGATCCCAAATAGAGCATACTTTACAAATGTAAGTGCAAATTTGGAGACCATGTGTGTTATCAGGTGTTATTTAGTTGTGGAGAATTTAGAAACCTCAGCTGTATAGCCGTGGTCGTTATTGAATTATTTTTTGATAAAATGTTGAACTAGTGCACAAATATTTCTTCTTTTTATCCAATTACTAGAAAAAAGTCTATAACAGACCAAACTTTATCTATACTCTATGAAAACACCGAATAATTTCGTCTCCGTTAAATCTCAACCTCAACAGTTGAGGTCTGTGCAAAAAACAGAGGTCCGATATTTCACTAGTACAGACCGAACAAGCGAGGTCAATAAGTAGTTAGTACTCATTGACTGCTTGCTGTATAAAGTTGTATCTAAATAGCCATGATCTATGCCACAATATCTTTTTAATATCAAGGAATTGACCTTTCATCTCATTCGCTTATTTAATACATTAACTGTTCTTTTTCAAAAACAACCAACTAAGTAATTTAGTTTCACTGCCGAAGGTGTTTCAGTTTCATTTTTGATGAATCAAAACCTTTTTCACGACAGCAACGCTAATATAAACAACTGACCCACCTTTTGACTTCATAAAGGTACCTTTTAATCTTTTTTGTTGATCTGCTTAACACATTTTTTGCCTCTCGAGCAACATTTATACAACATTTCGAAGCTGTTTACCGAACAGCTCAGCGAGAAACTCTATGTGAATGCATCATTACGCATGGCGGAAGTATTAGTTGCTTATCCCGGAAGTTTGTCGTTTGAAACATTTCGCTGTAATTTTGTCTCTTGTACAGTGCTTGGCTATATAATAAAACAGTTATACCATTCGCTCTCGTTGTATACGAACTAATAGCCAACTCGGCGAAGCGCCTCGTTGGCTATGAGCTCATGGTATAACTGTTAAATATACATCAATACATGGTTTTGAAGCTCATGGTTTGTTTTATGTACATGTTTTTGTTCAGGTTTATGGAAATTTGTGCACTTTCACGGTTACTGAACATATTGTGTTTTCTGCATAATGAAGCAATCATCAATCACTCAACCGTACTGTTTAAATATTAATAACCAATCGAAAACAAAGGATTTATGCCCCTTCATGTACCTTTCAACATGAATCGTAGCTTGTTTAAATTGTTAAAGTGCCTATGTCATCCTCAGGGACTTTACGTATTTATACTAATGGAACATTCTGAGAAGATCTGTAAAGTGGTTTTCATATAGACAAATTCCTCTTTCGACGTCACTTCCGTCAACTCCGTCAAGATATATTACAAATCTTCGCAGAATGTTCCAATTAGTATAAATATGTAAAGTCCCTGAGGATGACTTTAACTGCTTTGAAGTTTGCCAGGTTTCCAAACCATGTATATTTTCTATTAACTATGGCTGGATTAATTGACACTTCCCGAATTTGCTTCAGTGGGTGCAAACAATGTTGAATAATAATATTAAATAGTGAAAGCAAATTCGGGAGTGTCTTTTAGGGCCTGTTTACAAGGAGGTAGGGTTACCCTAGCACCCAGGTTATCCTAGCATCCTTATAAACATGTAATGTTTATCAGATTAAATAGATTAATAGAAGTTTGAGATAAGTGATTAATTAAGGACCGAACAAGAGAACAGGGAATGATTGATATAGACGAGATATAGGAGATTGCGGGAAAAGTTGTGAGAGCATTGGTAATATAAATAAAGCTAGAAAGCGCACATATTGTTGATTGTTACATTTGGTACCGTGACCAGGATTATGGCAAAAGCAATGCTAGCGTTACCGGAGGTTTTTGGAGATGGGGATTTCGATCTATGGCTTCGCAAGTTCGAAGTCTGTGCCGTCGCAAACGGGTGGAAAGACGACGACAAATTGAAGAGGCTACCGACTCTCCTAACTGGCAAAGCGTTCGTTGTGTTTGAACGTTTACCAGCTGCCAAGAAAGAAGACTTCAAGGTACTTATTAAAACAATGAACGATTCGTTCGGGGGAAGCGATACAGGAAGATATATGGCGATGACAGAATTCCGCAATCGCAAAAGAAAGCCAGCCGAAGACTTGGATGTTTACGCGTTTGCCTTAGAAAGCGCGTTGCGTCGCGCAATGCCCGATGTAGGAGAGGGAGACCGCAATGCTCTGTTGCGCCAACAGTTCATCGAAGGAGTACAGGAAAATCTGCGGATCCAACTTCTACAAAGGCCGGCGTCGTCTTATGAAGAAACCATAACAGTGGCGAAGCAACTTGATATGGCTTCTTCGTTGTGTCAGTCATCGACTTCGACCCCTGCTGGCATCAACGCGGCGATTAACGAGCCAAGCAACAACAGACAAGAAGCACTGATTTCTACATTTGTCGATTTCTACAATCGAGAGCCTTACCGCGAGAGTCGATGAACTCTCAACACAGAGCTGTGCAGTCCACGCGATAAACTCGCGCGAATCGTCGCGTCGACCCCGGGGAGCATGCTTTTCTTGTGGTCAGTTTAATCACCGGGCAGCAGAATGTTCGACGCGCCAAACGCAAGATGCGTGCTACGTGTGTGGCCGACGTGGTCACTTCGCCAGAGATTGCTACGACCGATTCCAAAACCAAAGCAAGCCAGCGGGAAACGGACGAGGGCTGACCCGCTGAATGGCCAAGGGTCAGCCCATCCTAGCGAGGCCGTTGATATCAACAGTGTGTCACCGACGGGGGTGTTCGTCAATGCTGATGTGGGGGGACATGTGATTAAGTGTTTGGTCGATACGGGGGCGACGGTTAGTTTAATAAGTAGTGAGAAAGTGAAACCGGCTGTGGTTAGGGAATGTGGGTTGGAAGCTCGAGGGATTAGTGGTGAAAAACTGAGGGTTAATGGGCTGGTTGATTTATGGTTTAAGATTGGAGATAAGATTGGGCTGCATTCATTTATAGTGGTAGAGATGGAGGATAAGTGCATCATAGGGGCTGATCTTTTACGGAAAACGGGTATGGTGGTGGACGTAGCGAGAGGGAAGTTGTGGTGGGAAACGGGAGAGGCAGATTTGGTCGTGCAGGAGAACGCACCTGTAGTAAACAAGGTGACCACGTTGGTGAATCAGTACAGAGACTTGTTTGTCGACGGGCCAAACGACGAGTTGGGAAGAACTAGCGTGACCGAACACTCGATCAATACTGGAGATAATCGCCCAATTAAACAGCGACCGTACCGAACACCTGTGCATCTACAAGGGGAGGTGAACAAGCAAGTGAATGACATGCTAACACGTGGTCTCATTAGACACAGCGATAGCCCATGGTCCTCACCAATCGTCCTAGCGCCAAAGAAGAATGGAACCTATCGTTTCTGTGTGGACTTTCGTCGGGTAAACGCAGTGACACGAAAAGACGCACACCCGATGCCCAGAGTGGATGACATTTTGGACCAGTTGGGAGGAGCCAAGTACTTCACCACCCTAGATCTGGCTTCAGGCTATTGGCAAGTACCACTACGCAAGGAAGACAAGGCTAAAACTGCATTTTCAGTCGGACTTGCCCATTATGAGTTCAACGTCATTCCCTTTGGCCTGACGAATGCTCCAGCAACATTCCAGCGTATGATGTGTCGTATACTCCAAGGTTGCGAGGGTTGTTTCGTGTTCATTGATGATATCATTGTGTTCGGAAGAACATTCGAGGAACATTTGCAGCGCCTAGAAGCAGTGTTCGCTAGAATCCGAGAGGCCGGACTGAAGATTCGAAGAGACAAGTGTCATTTTGCTAGCCCATCGGTCAAGTTTTTATCCCACATTGTCTCCAGTGAAGGAATCCGGCCCGACCCTGAGAAAGTTCGAGCCATCAAAGATTACCCAACTCCCTCGTCAGTGACGGAGGTCAGAGCTTTTGTGGGAATGGCGTCCTACTATCGACGATACATCCAGGGTTTTGCCGACGTGGCTGCTCCGTTGCATGATGTAACCAAAGGAGGGACTGGTCGTTTTACGTGGACGGTAGAGGCAGAGCATGCATTCCAAACCTTGAAACGCTTACTGTGCACGTCACCAATTCTGGCCATGCCGGATTTTACTCGCCCGTTCATCCTCTATACTGACGCTAGCGATAAGGGACTTGGTGGAGTTTTAGCCCAAGACGTCAACGGTCAGGAAGCGGTGGTGGCATATGCAAGTCGGTCGCTTACATCCGCCGAGAAGAATTACTCCACTACCGAGAAAGAATGCCTTGCAATCGTATGGGCAGTGGCATTATGGCCGCCGTATCTATTAGGAAAGACATTCCTCATCGTTACGGACCATCAATGCCTCACCTTGCTGCAAACCATGAAGGAACCTAAGGGACGTTTAGCTCGATGGATCTCAGCTTTGCAAGAGTATGCGTTTGAGATCCGACATCGACCGGGCAAGCAAAACGCCAACGCTGATGCTCTCTCACGCAGTCCTGTCCTCTCTGAATCCCCGGCGATTCAAGAAGTACCAGATGACGAGATCACCATTGGAGTAGGAGCCACGAGAATCGACCGACGATGGCAACCTTCTGAGCTACGAACCATGCAGCAGCGCGACAGTGAGATCAGTCAAATAGTGGACCAACTGACGCGGAACAATATTCTACCTGAGTTGGGGGGAAGGTGGAGTGAAAATGGTATTCTTCGTCGATATAGACAGCTCTGGACGCAGTTAGAAATGGTAGACGGGATACTCCACCGAAATGTTGAAGGTGCACGACTGCTTGTGGCGCGGACAGATATCAGAAACGAGATTCTACACCTGGCCCATGACGATCCGAGCGCTGGACATCTTGGATTTGCACGAACATTTGACCATCTACAACAGCGGTTCTATTGGCCTGGCATGCGAGAAGACGTCCAACAGTGGCTTCTACGGTGCGCTAAATGTGGACAACGCAAGACACCTTCTCCTGTCGTTAGAGCGCCCATGCAGAGCATCAAGGTCAGCCAACCAATGGAACTGTGGGCAATGGACATTGTGGGCCCACTACCTGTGACTGCTCAGGGTAACCAGTACATCCTGGTAATGTCGGACCACTACACCAAGTGGGTCGAGGCCACGCCTATACCTAATCAACGTGCAGAAACCGTGGCTCAAGAATTCGTGAAGGAAGTAATCTCTCGACATGGTGTTCCGGAGAAAATCCTCACCGACCAAGGTAGGAACTTTGAATCAGATCTGATGAAGAAAGTATTCGAGGTTATGGGGATCGAGAAGTTAAGAACCAGTGCCTATCACCCACAAACGGATGGGCAGGTAGAACGGTTCAACCGGACACTCAAAGCATTATTGACGTCATTTGTTAATGATCGTCACAACGATTGGGATATCCACCTGCCCATGGCACTATTCGCCTATAGGAACAGCCGTCATACATCCACGGGAGTGTCTCCCTTTTTGGCAGTTCATGGGAGGGAAGCTCGAATGCCACTAGATTTCAGCCTTAGTGGTCAGGAATCCAGCACTCACGTCATTCCGGTAGCAGACTACGTTGACCAGGTTCGGCAGGTGATCCACAGGACCCATCAGAAAGTCACTGCTAACATGGAGAAGGCTCAGCAACGTCAGCAGAAGTCCTACGACCAGCACTACCGGGCAGAATCCAGTATATCCCTATCCGTTGGGCAGAAAGTATGGCTCCATAATCCAGCAGTTCCTCGAGGATGTAGTCGCAAATTTCATCGTCCTTGGAGTGGCCCATATATTATCCTAGATCGGGTTGGTGAGGTCAACTATTACATTCAACCCGTGTCTGGGCGCCAACGGTTGTTGGTGGTGCACCGAAATCGGCTGAAGTCATGTCCAACTAATTTACCACCGTGTGATAGTGAACCAGAGATAATCTACACAGCAGCGCCTGACGAGAACAATCCAACTGTGGAGCCACCAGCTCAAGCACAGTCCCCAGTTGTTTTACGGCGATCGACTCGACAAAGAAATCCCCCTGACCGATATCAAGATTATGTTTTGGAGGACGTACAGATCGAGGACGCTCTGTCTTAGAGGGGGGATAGTGTAATGTTTATCAGATTAAATAGATTAATAGAAGTTTGAGATAAGTGATTAATTAAGGACCGAACAAGAGAACAGGGAATGATTGATATAGACGAGATATAGGAGATTGCGGGAAAAGTTGTGAGAGCATTGGTAATATAAATAAAGCTAGAAAGCGCACATATTGTTGATTGTTACAAACACAACAAACGAAAAAACAAGAAATGTACGAGAGCTAGGGTAACCCGGGTGCAAGGGTAACCCGGGTGCTAGGGTAAATCTTTCCTTAGGCTAATTTTGATATACTTGTAAACAGTCCCTTAGGTTAATTTTGGCACAGATACATGTGACAGTTCTGTTTAATTTTTCAGGTCTTCTCAGATAACTTTGCCAAGAGAGAAATCAATCAGTTTACTGTAAAATGTCGCACGGTAGAGAACAATAAACCGTGTCCATGGATTGGAGAGCTGCAGAAATTGGAGGTGAAAATATATTAGTTATATGGCTCTGTCACGTCGTGAGCGGTCTTAAAGTGTCACAAAGACAAAAAAATCGTGAATCTAGTATTGATACCAGTAAATTATAATTTCCAAATGAGGAATACCGGCATTTTCTGTTTCTCAAAATATTGTCTCGTTCTCGAGATATTTAAAGTGCCTATGAAACGAAATTTCGCTTCTTTTGACTGTGAAAGTTTTAGGATGAACAATTAAATGGAAGTATGCTTATTTAGCGTTTGAAGACCGTGCTTTTCCCCCTAAAAATTGAGACATTAAAATAGTTGGCATATAGTTGCACAACTAATGACATCGCTCGACCCAGACCCCAAACTTACCGCAAAGGCGTGTATACATAACGAGAAAATAAAGGGATTTTGTCGTTCATTTTTGTGGTTAGAAACCTCGAATTTTATAAGTGAACTATTCACGAACATGATTTAGTTGTCGAAAATCGACAGTACATTCTTAATTACTCATAAGACGACTATTTATATTTTAAAAGAATAACTCGGTATGAATAAATTTTACACACCTTTGTGAACACTTTCCCATGAGAGTTTAGTTTTCTAAAGAGTGTTTTGAACAGTCTGTCCGATAACAATAAGAATTCATGTAGATCCTTAAGTGATGTTATTAGTTGTGGAATAAAATGTCTCAACTTTTTGGGCGAAAAGCCCGTTTTTCAAACGCTAAACAAACATACGTTCCTTTAATTATTCGCCCTGAAACTTTCACAATCGAAAGAAGTAATCTCAAACTTTACTTTGATGTTATTTTAAGTTTACTTTAAGTTTCTGAAACATGTAAATTAAGTGCCTCGTGACGTCATTTACTCACACATGCAAAAATAAGATTTACAAAATGAGTAATATCTCTGAAACTGAGAGGTAGAAATAATTCAAACTTTGCACAAGAATAGTTATGGGGAAAATACACTCCAATGTTCACATTATGTTGTTTCCATCGATACCGTTTGCAAACAGGCGCCTTCCATTTGTAAAACAAAAATGTTTATTTTTTCTCCATAAAACAACTTTTACTGCAATACATTGACATGAATATTTGTAGACACACAGATATTGTATTTTCAATGTTTCAATCATCATATTCTTTAGAAAAGAAACATAAAATTAATATTTTAATTTTTTAGTAAAAATGCTCGTGTTTCTAAACGGTTTCCTTAGCAACAACATGGTGTGTACAGTGGAGTGTACTTTTATGATAACTATACTTGTGCAAAGTTTGAATTATTTCTACTTCATAGTTTCAAATATACTAGAAATATGTTAACACAACAACCCCTCACCCTCTTTAATACACAAATTTTTGGAGATATCCTTTGGATAACCCTCTTATTAGAAAAGCACCTTCGCGCTCTTTTTCACTGGGAGCCTGGAAATAGCCGTTGGAACAATTCAAAATATAGTTTTAAACTTTTAATAAAAGTATAATATTTGAAATAAAAAAAGTTGTTTAACTCTAATTTTTAAAGAAAAAGGTAGTAAATAACAAAGAGAATTTTCAAGACAATGGTCAGGAAAAAAATTGAGATGAAGAAAAATGCAGGTCGCATCCACGGTTTGAACTCGACCATTTTGCCTGCGAACTGACGATGTTACCACCAGGCTACTGAAGCAAGCGTCAAAATACCACTAAAATATTAGGGTTATATTTTACAGTTCTTTCTTTCCATGTTTTATACAAAGAACATTGCTAGAATATTTGCATTTTTCAAAGGCATTGGACATCTGCCTGGCTGCAACGGCTATATTCATTTTATTGCATTTCATTGGACATTCTATTTCTTTTGATCGACAAAAATTTAAATACGACAGCGTTTACGGTGACTGAAAGTGTTTTGGTTGTGTACAGTTTTTGTTTTGGACTCTCAGGTCTTATGTATTGTACTCTGGCTAACACCAGACGATTTTATTCATCACAAGGAGAAATCCATCGCAAAGCCTTTGTATTATGGACGAGTGAGAAAATCAAACGCATACTTCGGAACCATAAAGTTAAAGTGACCCTTAAACCAGTCCAAAAACTCAGCGACGTTGTCTCAAAGTTAAAAGATAAGAATAGCCAAACGGGTGTTGTTTATTCTATTCCCTGCGGAGATTGTGAAGTCGAATACATGGACGGGCATTTCGAACTAGAAAGAAGGAACACCTACGAAGTGCCTAACTTATGAAGATTGAGAACTCAGCACTGGCTGGACATTCTATTTCTTTTGATCATCGAATTCATGGTCCGATGCAAGAGTCCTAACAAAGGAAAATAGATGGTCACAAAGAAGATGGGAAGAGGCTTGGGAGATTGCAGTAACTAATAAGGCTATTGCAAACAGGGATAGAGGGAGAACTCTCCCTAGTTCGTATTTGCCTTTAGTTAAGAAATAAACATTATAGAACTTTCCATGCATGGCTTCTGCATGTATTGGGTTAATATTCCCCCCTTTTTATAATTCATATATGTTGAATATTTTATCATATTATTGCTGCCGAGCATCAGCGAGGCAGCACACTATTCTTGGCGTTCGTCTTGGGTTAGCTGTGTCTTTACTCGTGCCCAGTCCATTTCCCGAGCTATGTATAACTCGACAAGAATGGCGTGGATTCATACGATGGTTAAACGAGGCCAGTTCTATTGACTAGCACCATTTTTATTTAATTGACTTTATGTACTTCATATAAGGTAATTAATCACATAAAGATCTGACGAATAATACCCTGGATGCCATAGATTCATTTGTATTCTATTCATGCATGGGTTAAATAATTTATATTGGGGTTGGCAAACTTGGGTGGAGTGGCAAACTCGGGTGGAGTGGACAAACTTGGGTGGTGTGGGTAAACTCGGGTGGAGTGGACAAACTTGGGTGGTGTGGGTAAACTCGGGTGGAGTGGACAAACTCGGGTGGAGTGGACAAACTCGGGTGGAGTGGGTAACTTGGGTGGAGTGAGCAAACTCGGGTGGAGTGGACAAACTTGGGTGGAGTGGACAAACTCGGGTGGAGTGGGTAAACTTGGGTGGAGTGAGCAAACTCGGGTGGAGTGGGCAAAATTGGGTGGAGTGGGAATACTCCGGTGGAGTGGACAAACTCCAGTGGAGTGTATAAACTCAGGTGGAGTGTGCAAACTCATGCGGAGTGGGCAAATTCGGGTGGAGTGGACAAACTCGGGTGGAGTGGGCAAACTCAGGTGAAGTGGGCAAACTCGGGTGGAGTGGGCAAACTCAGGTGAAGTGGGCAAACTCAGGTGGGCTGGGTAAACTCGGGTGGTGTTACTGGAGTGGGCAAGAGGGTGTTACTTGAGCCACAGACTGCACAGAGTTGCCTGTGGAGTACGCTCAAGGTTTTAATTTATAATTTAATTTAATTTAATCCATTTTCACTGCGTACAAATGTTAACAAATAAAAATAAATAAATAATAAATAAATAAATAAATAATAAATAAATAAAGAATTAGATAAATGCAGTGGGGAAGGACCAGAAAGCAACAAAGGAACCATACTAGCTAGTCCACCATGAATAATAACAAAATAAAATTAAAAAAAAAAAAAGATAATAAAATAAAATAAATACATGTAAATAAAATTTAAAAAAACCCAACAAATTATACATACACTAAATTGTCCAATTTACACGTGGCCTATTGGGGTCGAAAATCTTAGTCTTATAATCTGTTTACAATTTCTGGTAAACGACGAAGGAGTAGAATTCGAAGTTCTTAAGTCCTGTGGTAGTTTGTTCTATAAGTACAGTAGGGTATTCTAATAAAATATGTTGTTTTAAAGTAAACCGCGTGGCACGCCGTTTTTATGAGGCAGCACTTCACTT
This sequence comes from Paragorgia papillata, assembly GCA_035771165.1. NCBI lineage: Eukaryota > Metazoa > Cnidaria > Anthozoa > Scleralcyonacea > Coralliidae > Paragorgia > Paragorgia papillata. The sequence continues at coordinate 983,562 of JAWNZC010000122.1, read as the reverse complement.
GCGATAGTAACTTCTAGTTCATTAGCATTCTTTTGTAGTTAGTTCTTTTGTATTAGCGTATGTATTCCTTCTTGACTTGTTAAATTTATTAATCTTCTAACCCTGATGATGGACGTTTAGTCCGAAAGCTTGGTTGTCAATTTTTTCGATCCTTTTACCTAAATTTTAATAAACTGCTAGTTGAAACTTTAATACAATTGTGAATTTAAATACCTAGCAACATGACTGTTTTAAACAAACCCTCCGTTGGAGCTATTATAACCCAATAAATGGAGTTAAAACAACTTATGTAAAATAACCCACCCTGAAGGAGTTAATCTAATCCGTTCACCCGAATTTAAACTACTCCTTGAAAATAACAGTGTGCATGGAAGTTAATATGAGTTTGTAGTATAAGATAGAGCAAAGTGAAAAGGTGCATCTTATACTACAAACTCATATTATACTACAGAACTATCTTATACTACAAACTATAACTATCATCTCAGAACTATCTTATACTTTTAGATAGAGCAAAGTGCTCTTTCTTCAAAGTTCTCTATCATTCCACTTTGCTCTATCTAAAACATGCCCAGGTGACAATCTTGTCAAGATCTTGCGAGATCTTGTAAGATCTTGTAAGATCTTGTAAGATCTTGTAAGATCTTATTAAAGCATCTTATAAGATAAATCTTGCCAAGATCTTACAAGATCTTGTAAAATCTTGCAAGATCTTATGATAAAATCTTATAAGAAAAATCTTGTAAGATCTTATAAGATTTTACAAATTTATGTAATTTGAGTAAAATAAATCTTATATCAGATCTTGTAAGATCTTATAAGATGTTTTTAAAGAAGTTTAGAACAACTGTTTTTGAAATGTAAGATTTCAAACTGGTCACCGTATGTAGGTTTATATTTTAGATTTTTTGTAACATCTGATTGTGTTGTCCTTTATACAGATTATATAGAAAAAAAACTTTGACGAGATGTTAAAAAAATCTTACAAGATCTTATAAAAGCCTACAAGATCTTACAAGATTTTGTGTTCAATCTTGTAAGATCTTATAAGATCTTGTGTAAGATCTTGTAAGATCTTATAGGATCTTCTGTTCACTCTTGTCTGATCTTGTAAAATCTTGTGAAATCTTGTAAATTCTTATAAGATACGGTATATCTGGGTTTTTAATACATCATTGTAAAATTCACTTGATATACTATACTGTAGTAATAACATCGAATGCTTCAAGATATTTAATAGGTGTTTGTGGTATATCTGTTAAGCTGTTTTCCGAATCTACATACACTATCTTTTGGCTTGCACCGACCTCCACCGGTTTTAAAAAGGGACGGAAAGGTGTGGAAGAAAATCTGTCAAACACTAACGGATATTGGAAGTTTGTATTTGCGCGATGAGATCCCTGGAGGCTGAGGACTGTGACAAAAAAATTCCTCGCACAAACTGGATATTATTTTATTAAGTATTTGTCTACTGATATTTCAATTCGATTGATATAAAACGTTTGAATTTCAAACAAATTTGACATGATATCGCAAACCTTTTTCGGTGCCATGCGTGTGATCATATACCACGTGGTCGGCGGTGAGTTATAAGTTTGCCTATTGGTTTGCCATGTGAATCACGTGAGTGCATGATACGTCAGTTTGTTCACACATTCTACCTGTATCTGGTCATATGCTCTATCATTTCTCTGGCTGCTGGCAATCGTTATCGACGCACTTCGAAGTGTTCAGTGTTCTTTCTTTAAATTTTGAAACATGCATGATTCCAAGACAACTTCAAAACAAGACACGTGTAGGTAAGTTAAGTATTATTCGTTACAGTATTTCATATTTTATGGCAATTACTATTTAGAAAAGGCTGCTAAGAACATCGTCATAACTCGCTGTTATAGATTTTGCGATGATTGGAACATTAACGACTGTTTTCTTTGTTGGCGGAAGCTGAAAAGATGAAAGAGTGATATTTTGTATTCTTTGAGAACGAGGGAACTTATATAGCATCACGTGAGGATTTCATCAAGGCAGACCCCAAGAATTTGGTCATAGGTGGACCTGTAGATGTTCGACATGGGAACAGAATATTCACTGGGAAACTCGTAAGTCAAGGTAGGGAACTAAATTAAATATTTACTGCTTTGTTTTCGATAGTACACATATGCATGACCCTACGGGGTAATATATTTGGCAGACTTGTACGAAAAAATAAACTAAAGGCAGGATCAATTTTGTTTAATTTTATAAGCACAAGTATTTCTTAGATCAAGCTTGTTATGTTTCCTTTTTATCTATCTCAAACGGCAGACTTTGTCTTGAAATATCGGTAATTTATAGTACCATGCGTTATGCGACGTTTGAACTCACCGCGCTGTCACGGTGCTCGTAGTTATGATTTGCTGATAAATGTTGAAAGCGTCATCAGTGTTATTTCATATATATAGGTCCTTTACATTGTAAGTGAATTATATCGTTGAAGTACCAATATCGTGACATTATTAAGAAGTTAAATATTTTATATATCCCTATAGGCGTTTATTCTGACATTTTAAAATCTATTTATAATTGGTTTTAGTCACTTTTATTAGTCACTTTAATCAGTGTTCCGCTTCTTTGTTTTTGACACTTTACACTGCTTTTAGTTTTCCGCTTGTATATATATAGAAAGAATCAAAGATTTAATTTCCTTTTGATCAGAAAACGTCTTGTCTAGTATTATTTAAGTATAGTTTTTTATGTCGCGTGGAGAGGAATTGCGCCGTGGCGCCCCGCACAAATTAATGACTTAACTGAGGATAATTTATCGCTTAGAACACAAAGAACGCTAGACGACAGCGATTTTTTTCGTTTTATTAGCAAATAAATTGTTTCTAAAACGTAGATATTTTGGACGTCGTTTGGGCTAAACCATGACATGGTGTGCTTTCGCTGTGAGATCAGTTTATTAACAGTTGATGACAGAGTGAGAATTTTAATCTCATTGCTAACTATTGCGTCTTGTTTGCCACGTAATTCAAAGTGTCCGGCCCTTTAGGTCATAGGACTGAAAGGTGGCAATATGCTGCAATGAAAAAACACACTGACAAACAGAGTATATGTAACGTTTTTCTAGAGTGAACCATAAGGTGAACTGACCAAATGTATAGATAGCTGGGTATAATAAAAACTTTAATTAATATATAGTTTTTTTATTTTTCTCCAGTTCACTCGGAAAGTTTGATCTTTGCTAAAAACGTTTTATAAACACCAACAACTAAAATTTAGACAGATAAGTTGATAGACGTATCCACGAACTATTTCTATATTTTCAAGAAGCTTTTTTTTTTCAATATATAAAAGGCTTAAAGTAGAATCTTCCGATGAAGAATCAGACGGCAATGAATCTAATGACAATGATCAAGTCCGAGTATAGAAGAAAAAAGGCTAGAAAAAGTGCTGAAAAATCTTGACAATAATAATAATAACAATAATAACTTAGTGTGAAACAAAGTAAAAGTTTCTTAATTTATTTATCTAATAGATATTGTTCTTTCTGCATTCATTTGGTAGATGTTCTTCGTATCAAGTATGGTGACAAACTCAACAAGTCTCACCAGCAAATCATTGATGGCCATTGATGCATGCAACCAAAAGCGCCGAGATGCCAAGCGGCGAATGGATGCAAAACCAAAAACAAATTAGGAAAATAAGGAAAATGAAAATTAATACATTGAACAAAACAAAACTTATTATTAATTAAAACTGAAAATTGTAAAAATTCTTTATTAAACAACTTTACACTAATGTGGTAGTTCTTGTTTGCTTAATTTGAATTACAAAAATTATATATTTACATGTATATTGGAAAGCAAATGATAACTCATAAACACAAAGTAACTTATTTTACCTGAAATAATGCAAGATCTTCACATAAATCTTGCAAGCTGATATCATTCTTAAATCTGATATCATTCTTATTTCCTTAGATCTTCTAATACTTGAAGACATCTCACAAGATCTTGTAAGATTAGGCAAGATCTTGCAAAATCTTGTCAGATCTTGTAAGATTATGTAAGATCTTGTGAGATCTTGCAAGATCTTGTAAGATTATGCAAGATCTTGTAAGATCTTTCAATATCTTATAAGATTATGCAAGATCTTGTAAGGTCTTACAAGATCTTATAAGATTATGCAAGATCTTGTAATTAAGATATTGAAAGGTATGACAGCATCTTGTTAGTTTTGTGTGCTTTTCAACTCGCAAGGGCTTATAACACGTGTATATCACGTGTAATGATTTTGCAAGTTCTTGATCAGATCTTGACAAGATCTTGATAAGATCTTGCAAGATCTTGCATGATCTTGCAATTTCTTGCAAAGATCTTGCAAGATCTTATGTAAGATCTTACAAGATCTTATCAAGATCTTATTAAGATCTTGTAAGATCTTGGGTAAGATTGTCACCTGGGCACTGCCTACGCAGCACTCTATAAGGCCCGGTTCAAACGTCGAACTTCATATGAACCGATCTTATTTACTATTTAGGTCGACCTAAATCTAACTTGATTCATTATTTATTTATTAACTTTACAACCATGAAAGAATGCAAATATACAGGAAATAAAGCGTGCAATACTTGAACATGATTGAAGGAATGATCAGCAGGACACGAGTCCCATGTGAAGACCAACCCAACAAAAAAATTACATAATAAACGATAAGTAAACACACGATAAAAAACCCCCAACAAACTAATACACAAATTACATAAGAATAAAGATTTAAGAGCAACAACTTGGATTGAAAGAGCGACATTTAGAACAGAAACTTTTCCAGGTGCGCAGTCTATTAACATCGAAATTGGAGTCTAACTTAGAAGAGTAGTGAATATAAAGTTCATGTTTAAAAATGGAAACAGAAGTACTATTACGAACTATCGGAGAGAGATTGTTCCAGAGAAAGACAATTCTGTTGAAAAAAGAATTTCTAAATAGAGAAGTCCTACAAGGATTGACTTGAAGCAAGTTGTTTTGACTTGAACGAGTGCGAGACGAGCGGATAGAAGAAAAAGTAACAAAACAGGAGATATCTAGATCGTAGAGACCTTGTTTACACTTAAAAAAGAAGAGAAGATCCTTAATTTCAAGCCAATATGATATAGGTAATAAGTTAAGCTTTTTGAGACGGTCAGTGTAAGATGATTCATAATCTTGGAGTATGAATTTCGTGGCTCGTCTCTGAACACCCTCAAGAAGTGAAAGGTCACGTGACTTGTCCTGAGGAGCCCAGATTCAAACGTCGAACTTAATTAAGTGGTTTCTGAAAAGATAAACGTAATGATCAGTAGTCCTTAATAATGGCGGACAGAAAGCGTAAAGCTCTTGGCCCGATTCGCACACTTTTCCCCGGCTACCAGCCGTCAAAAATCCCGCCGATTGCTCGGCTACCAGCCGGGCTGTACGGTGGTATACGGTAGTTTCAAAATTATCCCTATGGGCCCCTCAACTTGCGCCCAGGCTTCAACGCCCTACAAAATGCGCAATATATATTTTAGCGCAGAGGAGCGGCAGTTTTACGCAACAGAAAAGCCTAGAAATGGCAAGAATTACACGAAAACATCGCCTTGGTAAGCTCAGGACCTTACAAAATTACTAAATAACAAGAAAAAAGCCGGAAGAAAACCAAAACGCACTAAATAAAAACACATGAACGAGCATAGGACAAAACGAAAAACTGGGGATGCGGCGACATCGATCTCAGCCACTTCAACACTTTACGGACTGTGCTATCCACTAGACTATCAACGTCCTTCATAATATAACAAGTCAAACTTGAGTTTTTTAAAGCGGCGGATTAGGTAACATTATACTTGTATAATAGCTTGGCCGATTATACTTGTATAATAGCTTGCTATATTGTTCTCTTCAGGTATTATGGGAAGGAAATATATTATAATAATTATGAAAAGGGATAACGGGGACACGCGAGTGACTTGAGCGATAAAATGCAGTACGTTTAGTTCATGTGAAGTTCGACGTTTGAATCGAACTCGATCCAAAGTCGAAATTCCCGACAAGCGATGTCGAACTTTATCCTTGGATCGGTCTTAATCAAAACAGTCGAAACAGACTGATTCAGACGTCGATCTTTACATGAACTTAATTGTTGGAATTAGGATCGGTTCATGTGAAGTTCGACGTTTGAACCGGGCCTTAGATTGCGTTTTCTGTTTGGTGAATCTCTTGTTTTAAAGAACTTCATTTTTCTTTTCTTTTCCAGGATCATCTTGAAATCTGTGAATTTGTTGAGTTACCATGTCCGAAAGCTTGCGGTCAAAATATTGAACGAAAGGCGCTTTATACTCACAAGAAGGAATGCCCCAAACGAATTACAACATGTGCTCACTGTAAAACTGAGGTTCAATACAGGATCTACAAAGTAAGATACTATCCTTTAAAGAAACATTGTTGTAAAACGTCCTGCTGATAGGATTTTAACCCATTCCTGTCCAGTTCAAAATCCAATCGCAGCAAGTCGTTACACCAATTTCCAAATTATTAAACATGGAATTATACCACGAAGATAATACCACAATATATCATTTGAATTGTCTTTACCTCTACTATTCAAATTTGGGGGTTTCGGCTCATGTCGGACAGTCTGTTTTTCAAATTATGCTAATTATTAAAAATATTATAATCTATAACTAAATGTTAAATATTTAAACAATAAATGACTTTACCAACAAACTTTGTAGAAGTAAAATGAAAAGCAACATTTCACAAATTCAAATTGAAAAAATTAAAGCAATACAATAAAACGCGAATATTATATTGATTTCTTAATATTAACCATTGTGACCGACGCCCATGGTGCGCCCTTATTTTGGAAATTTACAAATTAAAACAGAATTATACCACAACATAAGACCATAAGACATCATCAAGATCGTTTTTAAGTCAGCTATTCAGATTTTAGGTTATTTTGCATGATATTTACTCCTGTTTGCCATTACACCGCCGATACAACACTTCATGGCATATCGTTATAAAGGTTTCATTTGTAAAAAGGGATCATTCAGGATCATTTTAAGTCTAGGGCCTGTTTATATGGAGGCGAGTTACCCGGTCAGCCGAGTAACTCGGCACATGGCGAGTTCCCGGTCGGTAGAACAAACACTGTTTTTCCCACCGCAGTGTTTATATGAGACAGACGTGTAACTCGCCTTGGCGAGAACTCGGCACTGGCAGCCGGGATCTCGGCAAAGCGGGATAAACATTTCCCCATATAAATACTTTTACCCGGGTAAGTCGGCATAGCGGGATGAATTTTCTATATTCGTTACTTCATGTCACTTTCCTTGATGAGAATCATCTCAAATATTACAACTTGCCAGGTAACTCACTTCCATATAAACAGAACGTAAAGTTTATCCCGGGAAACCGGGTAACTCTGCTGACCGAGTAACTCGCCTCCATATAAACAGCCCCTAAGGGGCTGTTCACACGAGACCGGGTTATCTCGGGGGGTAGGGATAACTCGGGGGCTAGGGTCAAAGTTAACCCTATTTCACATGATAAAACGCAACTACCGAGTTGTCCCTTGCCCCCGAGATAACCCTAGCTTCATGTGAACGCTTCATCCCGAGTTATCCAGAGCAACAGCATAAATGCCTAAGTTGACCCTGCCCCCCGAGATAACTCGGGTGAAAGCGTTCACATGGAGGTAGGGATAACTCGGGGGCTAGGGTTACCCTATCGCTCCCACCGAGTTATCCCTATCCCCCGAGTTATCTCTGTCTCATGTGAACGACTCTGCAGGAAGACTAGAGGAGGTTAGATGCTATGAGTAAAACGTTTTACGTATTTAGTGAACAAAGCGAAGCAGTTTTTAACCATTTATGCTTCGAGAAATGGAGCAATATGTGTGGTATGTAAACTTTGTAGCCGGAAGAACATTTGTCTAACATTTCATGTATATTATTAATAAGTAATAGCATGGTTTCGAGTGCAATTTTGGAAAAACACGCACTCGTGAGTTTTTCAAAGACCTAAAATAGCACTCGTCCTTCGGACTCGTGCAATTTTGATAGTCTTTGAAAAACTCACTCGTGCATGTTTTTTCCAAATTGCACTCGAAGCCATGCTATTACCTATACTAATAAAATGATGTTATTTTTTTTGAAAGGCTCATTTACAAAGATGTCAGAAGGTACAAGTGAATTGCGAGCAATGCAATAAAAAGATGCTTCGTGAAAAGGTGAAGAGTTTCTTGGGATACCGAGTTAAACAGTCCTTCTAGTATGCGATATTAATTAAAACACAGTTGGTTTAAACCTTATTGATTTTCTTTTGTGATTCGTACATTTAGTTGCGAGGCCATTATGAAGAGTGTCCCAAAGCTCACGCTGATTGTGAATTCACGAATTATGGTTGCAAGTGGATGGTATGGTGTATTTATTTTCACCTTTAAAGGGTATTGGCAATAAAAATTAAGTTTGTCTCATTTGAAAGAACTCGTCAAATGGTATAAGAAGACCTTTTACAATTTTTCCGTATCTGTTTTGGTTTTGGAAATATTTCGACCAAAGACAGCGTGCTGTCCGCCATCTTGTTGTAATATTGGGTCTAATTATAATTAACTAGGAAATTGGTGACGTCACAACCAGGGAAAACCTGATGAAACTACTCCGTGGGTGACCAAATTTCCACGGAAGGCTTTTTAAATGTTGTGGGTCAATTTAAAATGGAAATAGCGCAACAAAATCGAGTTTCTAGCTCATAATGTCATAAGGTTGGCAAGATAAAAATTTCACTTTACCCTGGTTATGATGTCACATGCATACCGAAAATAATTCCATGGCGGACAGCAGGCTGTCTTTGGTCCAAATATTTCCCAAACCAAAACAGATACGGAAAAATTGTAAAAGGTCTTCGTATACCATTTGACGAGTTCTTTCAAATGATTATTGGCAATACCCTTTAATTTTCTTTCTCAACTTATTAATAATTCATGAACCGAAAACAAAGGAAATCAGTACGTGTATGATATATAACATCACACTCAGGAGGGTATTTTTTATGAAGAAAAATCTGGGAGATATTGGCTGTTATTTGTTAATAGTTTATACTGTAATATTTAAAACATGAGCAGCAGTGTTTTATCAGATTTAAAACACGAGGCAATAGTAGAGTCTTTGTGATTAGATACCGGAACACGTATTGCGAATGTTTTGATTAGCTTCAAAACCGACTAATTTGGTAAGTTTATTGGCGTAATTATGAAAAACAACGTTGTGATGTCTAAACCGAGAGGAATCATAGCCAAAGTTTATGTGAATTAGGAGGATTTTTATCAGATATAAAACCACGGACATGGTACTGATTTCCTTTTTGTTTTCTTCATGAATATCATGACATGTAATCGAAAACGTTTGACCTTTCTGTTTAATAAAACTATTTAGCATTGTATATTTAATTATTAATGATATCTCATCTTATTTTAGGGATTGCGATCAAATGTCTCTGCTCATCTCCAGAGCAACATCGCCGCTCATTTGTCTTTTGTTGTCGCCGCAATTGACAACGGGCTGCCAAACAATCAAAACCGGACAAAGGCAGAGAAAACCAGAGGAGCTTCATCCAAAACTGAAGCAGGTGCATCAGCTGGATCCTCCCTTGACGAGATGAATCGACAAGTGGCCAAGAATGGAGAGACTATTAATCGACTGAAGACCAGCATGGAGCAAGTGGAAAGAAAACTTCGTGAACAAAGCAATCGCATGGAACGACAGCAAAATGACCACGGCACAACAGTTAACAAGAATAGTATTGTGGAGTTGGAGGCACGCATGTGCAATGGTGTTTACCTTTGGCGTATAGTTGGTTATGCACGGCATTTGGAGAATGCTCAGCAAGGAGTAGCAACTGCCATACACAGTCCGCCATTCTACACCAGTTTTTATGGCTACAAGCTTTGCCTGAGGTATATTTATTTTACAGTTGATTTTTATATTTAAAGGGTAAGAGCAACACAAATTACAAGTACACATTTTTTAATTTCTGATTGTCTTGCGATGGTAATCCAAGTAAACAAAATAACTCTTGTGCCAAACAACATCACTAATTTCGACAAGACAATCTTGCCGTTCGCCATCTTGTTGTAAGACCTTGCCTAATTAACTGACGTCACATGATGAAACTTATTCTTCTGGCAGCTGAACTTCTATTGTATGTTTTTAAAGTGTTGTGGTTTAATTAAGAATGAAAATCGTCTACAAAAAATTTGTTTCAAATATTTTCATATATATATATATATATATACAACAACCTAAGAAAAACAACCAATCTGATTGGCTAAGAACTATGCGTTATTAAAGTACACATGCACAGCTGACGTAACGAAGTCGCAAAAAAATTTTGTTTTATTAAAATTTGATCAAATTACACGTTTGAAGATGCAACTTGGTACAAAATAAAGTGCATTTCAACTGTCTGAGGATTACACATATCACTCAGTGATGAGAGACACGGCCATCAAGTCGTTGTCCGACGAGACAGACATTAAAATTATCGACATAAATACGGTCATTTAATACCTTCGTCTCCGGCGCACAACGCTATCTACTCCATAGCTTCAGAAATTTTCTGATACAATTTCCATTCCTCTTCATGGAAATACTGTTCAGCCATACAAATCCAGGAGATATCAGCCATAAATGTCAACAAGATTTCCAAACACAGAACATATATTATTTCGCTGGTTAGTACGCGTGCTTCTCGGCCTTCTCCAACGATAAATGCTTTCCCAGCTGAATTTGCAGCATAAGAAGCGTCCAAATATACATGGGACAGCAAGATCTCCTCCAGAAGAACTAATCTGTTTGTTCAACGATAAATATTTTGGCTAGAAATGCCGACGAAGACACGAAGTTGGAATAAACTTTCAATTTTGTAAATCACAATCGATTTGTGATGATCATGATTTGCATAAATTATACGTGACGTAACCGGAAGCTGAAAAATTAGCCAATCAGGACAGCCTTATTTCTTCTGTCGCCCAATCAGATTGCTTTATTTGTATAGATCACTTATGACGTAATTAAACCTGAATTGAAAATTTGACCTCCTTTTCAATAGCCCTGCCGGTTCGACGATTAAAAAATATCAAACATTTCTTATTAAAATAATAAAATTTGATGTATAAAACAAATAGATGACATTTTTCCGTGCGTGTGTACTGTAATAAAGCACAGAAGACGTCACGGCGTGTAAAGAACAACAGTCACGCCACTCGACTGCGTCTCGTGGCGTACTTTTTTGTTCTTTACACCCTGTGACATCTGTGCGTTATTACAGTACACACGCACGGAAAAATGTCATCTATTTGTTAAATATATATATATATATATATATATATATAAGTGAGTTATGGTTCACGAAATGTTAGAGAGTGCTCAATACCATATATAGATAGAGCAAAATACAAAGTATAAAGTATAGTTTTACCTTAAAGTCTTCGCTACCAGAGGTTTCACCCTAAACGGGATCATCAGGCGACTGATGATCCCGTTTAGGGTGAAACCTCTGGTAGCGAAGACTTTAAGGTAAAACTATACTTTATACTTTGTATATATATATATATATATATATATATATAGTTCAATCTACAGACACGGTGTTTCGCTGTACAACAGCTCATCAGTGTAGCTTGGAACAATCTGAATGAATTTCATCAATGACTTATACACATGCGATCGTCGGTGACAACCGCATGTGGGACAGCATCGGTGAAATACATTCAGATAGCGTGAAGTGCGCATGCATGGGCCCAGAGTGCTCAAACTATAATAAACTACTCATATAATCTACAATAAACTACAATAAACTATAAACTATAATAAACTACTCATATAAACTATAATAAACTACTCATATATATATATATATATATATATATATATATATAAAGTACAAAGTATAAAGTATAGTTTTACCTTAAAGTCTTCGCTACCAGAGGTTTCACCCTAAACGGGATCATCAGGCGACTGGAAAATATCGGTTAGTGGGCTGCTTAAATGCGTTAGTTGGGGCGTGGGTGTGGGCGTCGAAACGTCCGGCGGATTCATTTGGAGCGTGGGTGTGGGCGTCGAAACGTTGCGCGCATTCCTTTGATTGTTTAGGTTGTTGATCCGAAATCTATTTTTGTGCCGACACGTCGAAACTATTTCTGATCTTTTGTTTAGTAAGAGTTGTTTGTCTGCCTTCATGATGAAAAGTTTTTCGTCCAAACATAAATTGCATCTTTCATCATGAAGGCAGACAAACAACTCTTACTAAACAAAAGATCAGAAATAGTTTCGACGTGTCGGCACAAAAATAGATTTCGGATCAACAACCTAAACAATCAAAGGAATGCGCGCAACGTTTCGACGCCCACACCCACGCTCCAAATGAATCCGCCGGACGTTTCGACGCCCACACCCACGCCCCAACTAACGCATTTAAGCAGCCCACTAACCGATATTTTCCAGTCGCCTGATGATCCCGTTTAGGGTGAAACCTCTGGTAGCGAAGACTTTAAGGTAAAACTATACTTTATACTTTGTATTTTGCTCTATCTATATATGGTATTGAGCACTCTCTAACATTTCGTGAACCATAACTCACTTATATATATATATATTTAAGAAATAGAAAATGGCCGCCCGTGTTTATATAGCCTGATGCAAACACGAGAGTGAGTTGGGAGAATTCGAAAGTTTATGTGAACCCGAGCCGTAGGCGAGGGTTTACATAAGTACTTTCGAATTATCCCAACTCACTCGAGTGTTTGCATCAGGTTATATAAACACAGGGCATCCATTTTCTATTTCTTTTATGAAATAAGGCTAAAAAATGTGCCGTGACATCACAACCGTGTTTACATAGCCTGATATAAACACGGTAATTGACCAATCACAGCGTGCGTAAGACGCAACCTATTTTATAAATATATATATAGTTCAATCTACAGACACGGTGTTTCGCTGTACAACAGCTCATCAGTGTAGCTTGGAACAATCTGAATGAATTTCATCAATTACTTATACACATGCGATCGTCGGTGACAACCGCATGTGGGACAGCATCGGTGAAATACATTCAGATAGCGTGAAGTGCGCATGGGCCCAGAGTGCTCAAACTTCCACAAGGGTAGTGAGCGTTGCATTATCGCTAATAGGTACCCACGGCAACTTCACAGAGTGCTCAACAACACCGAAGTGAAGGAGCGTACATAGTTCAATCTACAGACACGGTGTTTCGCTGTACAACAGCTCATCAGTGTAGCTTGGAACAATCTGAATGAATTTCATCAATTACTTATACACATGCGATCGTCGGTGACAACCGCGTGTGGGACAGCATCGGTGAAGTACATTCAGATAGCGTGAAGTGCGCATGGGCCCAGAGTGCTCAAACTTCCACAAGGGTAGTGAGCGTTGCATTATCGCTAATAGGTACCCACGGCAACTTCACAGAGTGCTCAACAACACCGAAGTGAAGGAGCGTACATATATATATATATATATCAAAGTATGGCTAACTAAAGTTTTCGCTTTACCCAGCTTGTGACGTCACATGCATATCAAAATGTATCCAAGATGGCGGATACTGATTCAGATTAGCAACTTTGAAAGTGCAATTAAGTTGTTTTATTGGAATACTTTGGCTCTAAATAACACGCTAGATTGTATTTTCATGTCATTGGTTTGCTTTTGGAATTTTGTTTTTGTTTTTGTTGCCCATACGCTTTAAGATTTTCGTTCAGAAATTGGTAATTACGTTGTAATCATGATTGTCGATTATCCAATGAAATTGAGAACTTTGAATCAAAGCTAATTTTGATTGGATAATTGGCAACCATGTTGACAACGTTCTTATCAAGTTTCATGCGTAGGTGGGTGTATCTTCTAACAACAACGAAAATGTTTGTTCGTCAACCACAAAATGACAGTTAAAAGTGCGGAGGAGAATAAAGTTTTACAATGTCAACGTTTCGATCCTAAATTAAAAGTGAAAATGTGATAAATACTTAAACTTTCTGCACTCTTAAAGTATCTGTTAAAGAAGTTTCTTAAAAAACTCGTGTTTTGTGGTTCTGCCATTTCCTTTTTAATTTTCGCGCGAGCAGAACGAGCGGGTTGTTATTTGTAGAAGTGACGTCATATCTACATGCGAAAAGTGTGACGTCAGTGCTATCACGAATTCATAAACGAGATAGAGTGAAAAATGCATAGTAATAGAAATGAAACTTGATAGAGTTCGCTCTACGTATTTTAGGTTCAATCCTAATGGAGTGGACACTGGTTATGGCACTCATGTTTCCCTATTTGTCCACATGATGCAATCCGAGTGGGATGATACCTTGGAATGGCCGTTCTCTGGCAGAATATCTTTATCCATTCTTGACCAAAGTGACGATAATGAGTACAAACGTCACATCAGCGAAACGTTGATTACCAGCCCTAACCTACTCGCCTTCCAGCGCCCTACGACTCCAAGAAACCACAAAGGATATGGCTACGTAGAATTTGCTCATCTGGAAACAATTCAAGATCGACAATACGTGAAAAACGATTGTCTCCTGATTCGAGTCCAGGTTTTCCACTAAACGACTACTTTGAATAAACATTTGTTGTTTATTATTATCTCCGCCAGGAGGTTATGTTTTTACCCCGTTCTGTTTGTTTGTTTGTTTGTTTGTTTGTTTGTTTGTTTGTTTGTTTGTCTGTCTGTTGGTTTGTTTGTCTGTCTGTCGCCAGGATATCTCAAAAACGATTGCACTGATTTTCATGAAAGCTTGCAGAAGGGTTGGTCATAGACCAAAGACCAATCCATTAAATTTTGGTTGAATTTAGTCAAAATTTGGATGAGAAACTAATAAAAATCTGACCGCAAGATTCTCCGTGTAGGAGAAATGCTTGATTCCGCTCATTATCTTTATTTTATGCAAATATTTTCGCATAATTTTTGTATGAGTGCAATCAAGCATTTTATTCATACACGCATGTGTTGGTCTCGTGAGCTAGCCTGGTTAGCAGGATGGCTCGTTTTCTTTTTAAACATCTCTAATTATACCCTCTGGCGGAGGTATATGTTATGCGAATATTAATTAGACGATGTTAATTACTTAAACTTATTATGAATATGTAAATCAAGATAGCACATGTATATAAGTCATAGGAAATAATAATAAATGTAGATCTTTTACTGTAAGACTGAAGAGTGTAGAAGTAAACTCTAACATTGGCGACGAAGAAAAAGAACCTGAGCCGGACCGAACAATGAAGTAGTCCACGGTTAAACTCAACAAGTGCTCGTGTAGAATAAGGGCACGGTAGAGAAGAAACGGCAAGATTGATTGCATGTGAGCTCAAGCGTATTATTATTTATTGAGACAATCGAGTTGTCGAACGATGCCTCCCAAGAAAGCTCTCAAAATTGAAGAATTCTTGCCAACCGATGATATACTGGAAACCTCATCTAAATGGAAATCGTGGAGAAGAAAAATCGAACTACAAATGGATTATTTCGGCGTTAAAGAACCGAAGGATAAAAGAATGTGCTTGCTGGTCCATGGCGGCGATCGTATAATGTCTATAGACGAGAACTCTGTTGAGACAGAAAGCGAAGATGCTGACGAATACACAAAGCTGATTGGGAAAATCGAGAGGATATATATACCCAAGAAATCACGGCTTCATGCTCGATTTCGATTTAATAAAGCGAGAAGAGAAGCGGGTCAGACCATCGCGCAATACGAAATTAAATTACGACGCCTAGCTAAATAATGTGAATTCCACAATCATGATGACGAAATGATATTGGACCGTATGATTCTTGATCGCTTAAGACCCGAAGTGGGCATCGTAGCTGGAATAAGTGGACATTCTGTTACTGTGCGATTTAGAAGTGGAAAAATCTTCAAGAGAGATAAATCACATCTTAAAGTTGTTAATAGAGCTGTGGTTCCAAACAGTCAAGAAACACCGACAAAGAAAGTAAGAGTTGAAGAATGGAGACGAGTTGAACTACTGATGAATCACATGTCGAAATTACTGAAACCAGAAGTAACCCATCAAATTTGGTAGATCGTGTCCAGAGAACCAGATCAGGACGAGAGATTAGAAGACCAGAAAGATATGGAGAATGGACTGAAAGCTAATTTGTTAAGTACTGTCACTCGGTATAATTAACATGTTAAGTATTCTTTAAGCATTATTGCATTCTTGTTCACAGTTGAAAAAAAAAAAAAAGTATGTACATTTAGATAGTCATGATGTTAGATTATACAGTATACAGTTCTAGACTGAAAAAAGAAGAAGAGAAGTGTTATGCGAATATTAACTAGACGATGTTAATTACTTAAACTTATTATGAATATGTAAATCAAGATAGCACATGTATATAAGTCATAGGAAATAATAATAAATGTAGATCTTTTACTGTAAGACTGAAGAGTGTAGAAGTAAACTCTAACAGTATATGCAGTCTCTGACTGCCCTCTAGTTGTAGACATTTTTGTTTTGCTTTCTGTCATTTTTTTTCTCCCCTTCTATTTCGTCTATTTTCTTTTTCATTTGGGAGGATTTGTTTTCGTTATTTTCGTATTGTTATTAAAAAAAAAAATACGTGAAGACAAACAATATAAAATACTGCATGAGCCAGCATTCCAAGATTGATTGATTGGTCCCATTTGGGGGGAACATGGTCAACATGTCTAGTTTACATTTTTGGATGATAGCATATATATACATATATATATATATATATTTCTATATATATATATATATATATACACTCGTTGAAATAAATTCTGAACTTCCAAGATATATATGTATATACATTGCTGTATTGGTTTTTATATCATAAAGTTATGGACAGGAGCTTTTTTCATCATACAACAGATCTTTAGGACACTATTTTATCTGTATTGTCAGTTTAACAAAATACAATATACACATGTATATACATATATACATTGATTTTGTTCAGAATTTTTTTCAACAAGTGTATATATATATATATATATATATATATATATAAAACCCAAACAGGCAGTTTTCCAGCATGAGAGCTAGAAATGCCATTACATCTCTATTTAACTTGTTTGATTCTACTAAATTTTAATAATACTTTAATAATATATATATATATATTTTTTTTTATTTTTTTTTTTTTGTTGTGTTTTGTTGAATCACCACGTAAAATATTTATTTGCTAAATAAATATAAGCAAATAAATATTTTACGTGGTGTTTCCACAAGACTTATTTTTATTTATATTACATTATGGCCATGAAACTTTCAAAGAATTAATCGTCGAACTTTAATATATTATATTAAACCTTTTAGGGTCTAAAAAACCAACCATTTTTCAGCCACTTTTTCGAGAGACCCCGCAGTCCAGTTATATTATACCAGTGAACTCGATGTAAGTTAAAATGTGATACCTGGAACGCTAACGTCCAGTCATTCGGGGGGCAAAAAGTGAGGCAAAAAGTTCCAGGCCCTTGCGCGGTTTGCAGGTACGATTCAGTCTCCCACAAAATGTTTTTTACACGGTCACCGGTCTTGAGCGAACTGCGAAGACTCGAAAAGGTTTGAAAAATTATTTATTGAATCATTTTATCACGCTTTGCTAAACGTGCATTTTAAATTTTGATTGGTTGTGCTATGCTGCCGAACTAATTATGCAGTGATTGTCTATTTGTTGCTATAGGAAAAGTCATTGTCTTTACAAAACGTGCACGAAGTTTGTCAGTGAAGAAATTAAATCAAATTTTCGTTATATTATAAACCATATATATTAGAGTTTCGTCACTCCGAAGAGGATACAAAAAATCAACACAAACTTAGTATAGAATATGCCGTTTAGGTTAGTACCAGTTTCATCAGTTCGTTTTGTTTAAAAAGCATTCCGCATTCGTACCGAAAACAACAACTAGCCATGAGTAAACGTGAAAAATAAACAATCAAGTTGTCAGTTTATATTTCTTAAAATATCATTAGTTACAAAAGGCCGTTTAACAAAACTGAACAAGAAATTAAAGGAGCAGAAATAAGAAAATGACATTAGATGTAAGTAGTGTCAAAAGGCCGATCCTGGGACATACCTTAATGGCCGCCAAAAATTTTTTGAAAAGCTTACCCACCCCTTCGAAAATTGTTCGCGACCCCCTCCTGAAATTTTGACATCCGATCCTGGGACATGTTTGAAAAGCTTACCCACCCCCTCCTAAAATTTGTTTGACGATCCTGGGACATGTTGCAAAATGGTTGCCAAGTTTTTGGGAATTTTTGGGATTTTGGGGGTTTTTGGATATTTGATCTCCGATCCTGGGACAATTTCTTAAGTTTTTTTGGGTTTTGGGGGATTAAATAAAGATGAATAGCAAAAGGAGTAACTTATGTCCAGACAGAGAGAAATGTATGTGGGTAGGTTTTACAACATATCCAGGCAAACCACCAAATATTATATACCATAACAAAAGTACACATCCAGAAACAGTTTGCAACTACATACATCCAGGCGAAACAAAAACCCAAATGTTAGTTAGAATAGGAGTATATGACACAGTTTTTTGAATTGAACTATTTTTTTCATAAAAAAATAAAAGAACAAGAATGAACACAAATGAAACAATTAACAATTTCAAAATGGTAGTTGAACATGTCCAGAATCTCATAGAAGAAAATACCGAACTTGAAGAAAAAAACACATTTCTTACGGGACTAACCACCAAAATGTCAACCGTTATTAAGGATCTTGAAAAAAAGAAAACAGAAGATCAACAACACATCATATTTCTTGAAGAAGAGATTGAAAGACTAACTACAAAATACCATAAAAAATTCCCCGAAAAACCCAAAAAGAAATACAACAAAAAAACCTTTACCAACACAACACCATGGAAATACTGAGACACATCTCCAAAACATAAACAAAAAAATTTTAAAATCTTTAACAAAAATGTTAAAAATTTTTTAAACACATAAATAAAAATGGTAAAAAAATCAAAATTAAAATTAAACAATGTTATCCACCAAAGTCCCGAAAGCCACCATTATTTGTGTAGGAGTGTTGGGTGTAAGTTTGAAACACACAGCAAAACAGCATTGAGGTTACATTTAAAGTTTTCTCATGAAATAACAAAAAATTTCAATATGCTCAATAGGTGTACAACTTGTCTCAAAACATTTAATACCAAAATAGAAGCACAAGACCATAGCAAAAGCCATACAAAAAGAGTAAAGACAAACAGATGATAAAAATTTTTAAAATCTTTAACAAAAATGTTAAAAATTTTGGATACGAAACCCTAAATAAATAATGAGTTATTACTATGGTTATGGTAGACCAAGAAGATCATTGGGGGGAGATGATCCCGATATTGACAAAAAAATTAAAGACCTTGAAAAGAAAAGAAAAAATTTGGGTGTGGAAAAAAATTACAAAACTGTTTTTGATCTTAACATAACAAAAGCAGGTAAACACTTTGAAACTGTTGGTGGAAAAAGAAGGTTAATTCAAGCTCGACAAGGTAACTCTGTTTTGTGGCAAGATGACAAAGCCCATGCCCCAACATTTGGTTCGGATTCCATTGGTCCAGGGAAAGATTACATTGAAAACACAGGAGGAAACTATATGTTATTTTGTAACACTGAAATGCAGTTTAATGATGTTTCTGTTTTTGTTGTTTGCGCTGTTGTTGACACATCTGTACCTGACGATTGGTGTTATCTTATTGGAAATGATAATGGTAATTATGACAAGTATATAAGCTTTAAATCCTACTCTTACTCCAAAATGATAATTGGTGGTGTAAGAGATAACACAAAAAAAACTTTTGATATTGTTGGTCCACACAGTATTCTTAGTAAACACTTAATTTCCTGCCATTGGTTGGGGACTGGTTCCTGTGTTTACGTTAATGCTAAAAAGGAGACAGGATCAGATTTTAAATCGGATTTGGCAGATATAGGTAGTCCATTTGGGTCTGTATTTCTAAACAAAAGATTGTCTGGAACCCCATCAAATAATACTCAACTAAAAGGAAAAATTTATGGGATTAAGATTGTTCATGGACCATTATTGACAGATGAGATTGTTAAAATTAATAAGGATATGATGAAGGAATATGGAAACTTCATATGAGTTTTGAATCAAGAGATAACACATGTGCGACGTTTTTTTTAACTTTTGAACCCCAAATCCTGAAACTTGGCAAAAACTTTTAAAATCTTTACCAAGATAAATAATGAGTTATTACTATGGATATGATGACCCAGATTATTCTTACGGAGGAGGAGGTGGTGCTGACGGAGAACCAGGACCACAAGGTGACACAGGTGTAAAAGGTGACAAGGGTGACAGAGGTTCAACAGGATCCCAAGGTTTAACAGGACCAACAGGACCAACAGGATCTCAAGGTCCAAAAGGTTCAAAAGGGGATAAGGGAGATGAAGGTTTGGAGGGGCAAAGAGGTTTGACAGGTGACAAAGGAAACAGTGGAGACAGAGGTGCAATAGGACCAACAGGACCAACAGGATCTCAAGGTTTAAAAGGTTTAACAGGATCTCAAGGTCCAAAAGGTTCAAAAGGAGATAGGGGTCTAACAGGTATGGCTGGTACAGATGCTCATAAAATAGGACCAAAAGGGGATAAGGGAAATGTTGGCAATACAGGACCAAAAGGGGATAAGGGTGATCGAGGTTTGCAAGGAACCAAAGGAGACAAAGGGGATGCCGGTATTAGAGGACCACAGGGTACAAAGGGTGACAGAGGTAGCTTTGGAACAGCAGGAGCAACAGGACCACAGGGAACAAAGGGAGACAAAGGTGACCATGGAACAACAGGTGCAACGGGATCCAAAGGAGACAAGGGTGACAAGGGAGACAAAGGAATGGCTGGAACAACCGCACAAAAAGGGGACAAGGGAGATCCTGGTGACGATGGTGCAAAAGGGAACAAGGGCAACACAGGGGCAACAGGACCCCAAGGCCCACAGGGTGCCCAAGGCCCACAAGGGAGCCAAGGATCAACAGGACCCAAAGGTACCACAGGTTCCACAGGATCGCAAGGACCACAAGGTCCACAAGGAACAAAGGGGGACAAAGGAGATCCAGGACCAAAAGGCGACCAAGGTGATCAAGGAGTTCGAGGACTACCAGGTGGAAAAGGATCAACTGGACTAAGAGGTCTAAGAGGTTTGAGAGGTGTTACAGGGGTTACAGGACCTGCTGGAACTTTTTCGCAGTTGGTAAAATATAAAAAAGATAGTGGAAAAACAAATCATAAGGGAGGAGCATGGGATAACACAAATAACGTTAGCACCCTGCTCTCATTTACAGCAACCCATGATACAGGAAAATATTTAGTCTCATATTGGTTTACACTACAACCTGATGGCCTCAAAATTGATCAACAATCTAAGCAAACTGGTTGGTATGCTTCTTCCTATAGATCATATTTTGACCTAAAAACAAACCTTTACCATGGAAGTGTTACAGACAGATCAAACAAACTTTCGGGTTTAGAAACCATAACCATGGGAAAAACATACAACGAAACCCATTCCCACCATATTTTCTGTCAGGGGATTGCAACTATTAAAAAAGGAACCCAAATGTCTTTGCACTCATATTCTGGTTCTGTTGGTGATGACTATACCTTCCTGTTTTTCAATGTTTGGGATGTTGAAATCAACCTGCTTAGAATTGATTGAAAAAGAAAGAAAGAATGTCTAAGTTCAAAACAAACACCTTATCGTCTTTGTTGTACGAAAGTTTCAGTAAAGAAAACATTACACATATGGATATTTTCAACAAAAGATCATATTCTGTAAAAAATGAAGAGGATCTTCTAAATAAATATACAAAAGCCTACACATATTTGTCAAGATCCGGAAACTTTAACAAATACCTTTTGGAAAGAACAACAGAAATTGGGCCTGTCATTGTTGACATTGATCTTAGTAAAAAACTTAAGGAACCAAAACCACTATATTCTGAAAAGAAAGTCCTGAAATTGGCAAAACTTTTCCAAAAAATATTGAAAGAATTTCTTGTTGACCAAACAAACTTGGACTGTTTTGTTCTGGAAAAGCCAGGTTATTTTAAAGATGATGGAAAAACTTACAAAAATGGTTTCCATCTACATTTCCCACATGTTTGGTTAACACAAAGGGAAAGATTGTACATAAATAAACTTGTACAAGAAAAAACAACCATCCAACTAGACAATGCTGTCATTGCTGGAAACTGGTTTTTGTATGGTTCCAAAAAGAGTCCCGAGTCAGACCCATATCTTTTGAGTTACATTATTGAGGAAAAAAGGGACCATGTGGCAAGTCAATATTCTGACCATGAGCTAATATTTTTACTATCCGTTAGACAAAAACCATACACACATGTTAGCAAAATATCCCCCATTCCAGAAATTGAACAAAAGGTAAGAAATGCAACCATTATTAACTTTGATGACCATACCAAAAAGAGTGAGGAAGAATTAGAAAAATATATTGACCAGATACCAAAAGATATTGCCGAAGATTACACATCTTGGAGGTCTGTTGGTTTTGCTCTTTACAATGAAACCCATGGAGAAGATTATGGTAAAGATCTTTGGCACCTATTCTCCCAAAAATGTCCAGAAAAATATGACGAAAGTGAGTGCGACAAATTTTGGGAAAACCCTGTTGAGACAACTTTTTCATTAGGAACGATAATCCATTACGCGAGTTTAATTTCCAAAGAGAAAAGGAAAAAGCAAACAGTAACTTTAAAAAAATATTTGAGAGCTGTTTAAACCAACTTAACAACTAGCTTTCAAACAAATTTTAACTAGCTTTCAAACAAAATATAACAAATTAATAAATGGAACCAGAACAAAAACCAGAATTGGAACAAAAACCAGAACAAACCATTACAAAAACTCCTCCTCCTGTCCGTGTTAAAAATCCCAAAAGGGTCGCACAAGGTAAAAAACTGGCTGCGATAAGTAAGGAGGCAAAACTAAGAAAAAAAGCCAAAATTGAAAAGGAAAGAGCTGAAAATGACGTCACTGAATCTTTCCAAAGTCCAAACATTTCCACACTTTGTGCAATTCTTGGTACAATAGCTGCTATAACTACCACTTACATTACTTACACCAAATGGAAAAAAGAGCCAGAAGAGAGTAATGAAAAAATTTCAAAGTCGAAAACAGTTTTCAAGGATCTTTCGAAATATGATCTTTAGGGGTGGCAAACGAAACCCAAATTCTTGTCCAGAAAAATTGGACCTAACGAAGGGTCATCTGTGTAACCAAAAAATTTAAAATGAAATTCTTTCCACAATTGGAAAGAAATTCAATAAATATGATTGTCAACTCTTATGCAACAGAATGTGTGTTTGGGAGTAAAAACTGGTTTAATATTGGAAAACTTATTTTTTTAATCTCAAAGGGAAGTTATGAAGGATACAAACTTTGGTTGTTGTATAGTAAATATGATATTAGAAATTATAATGAAAACCATTGTTATCATTTATGGGCAGATTTTGATGTTTTGATGCCAGATGATTTTGAAGGAGAAGAGGAAAATGAAGATGAATTTTTCAATAATTATTGAAACCCATTCCACCAAAATTTCATTCCTGCAAAGAAATGAAGTTTTCAAAATTTTTCCCTATATTAATAAATGAATACAGAGAGAGAAGTTGAATTAGAACCCGGTTATAACCGGTTACACCGAAGTTCAATAACTGGGGAACGAGCTCGAAATGTAATTACTTTCAACCCCAATTCTGCCAATGAAGGAGAAGTAATTTACATCCACATCCCAAAACTCAAACCAGGAACAACATTAGTTCCTGACAAGATGTTCCTCCTGTTCGACTTTAAAAACAAAAACACAAAGTCGTGGTTTAACAACAACCTTGCGAAACAACTCCAAGAACGTTTGGAAGTCAGGTTTGCAGGAGAAAAAGTTTACGACAACACGGGAGAGAGTCTTTTGGGGACATATAAGGATCTGTGGATGGACAAACATGAAAGAGCCAACATGATTGAAGATGGTATTGCAACAGAAAACCAAAGAAAACTCATTTCGAAATCTGATGATGCCTCTTCCGACACATATGCAGCTGTATATGGAACAAAACAGAGGATCAAGTTGGACAAGATTTTAAAGGATCATGGATTATATGCACCCCACAGCATGGCAAATGACTTGCAATACATTATTACTCTACCAAAAGCCACTGCCATTATGAAAGCACAAAGTAGTCAATCTGTGGCTGGTTATTCTTTGGAAAATATTGAGTTGGAGTATGAAACCATTACCAACTTTTCATTGGTCCAGGAAATCGAATCTTCTTACCAAATGGGTCGAGCACTCTCCTTCGAACATGTAACTTTAATGAAAACCACACCATGGGCTGCAGCTTCAACATTAATTAACGAAACCATCAATCTGCCAAGAAAGAGCATGAAGGCGGTTGTAATGTTGTTTACAAAGGCAACAAGAAGTGGGTCTGAAGAATTTGTGTATCCCAATATCGAAAGAGTAAAAATTACCATTGAAGGAGTTCCGAATAGCATTTACTCTCAAGGCATCCCAAAACGAAGATTGTTTGAAGAGGCTGAGCGACTTTTCAGACATACCAACTATCCAACAATCCAAGCTGATGAATTCTTTACAGAAAACCAGTTTGCACTTGTTGTGGATCTTAGGTCAATTAATGACAATGCTGTGTATGGAGATGGTACAAAACTTTTAACCACACAATCTGGGATTATGTTGGAAATTAAGAAAAAAGCAACATCAACAGATCTCAGATGCCATGTTTTCATTCTCTCAGATGGCTTATTGAAAGTCCAAGGAGGAGCATTCCAGAGTGTCAACTATTAAAAATTTGGCAACCCCAAACCCAAAAACTTGGCAAAACTTTTCTCAAATAAATGAAAAACCAAGATCAAACCCAAGACCCAAAACCATTCAACATAATTATTGTTGGAATGACCAGTTGTGGAAAGACTCATTACTTACTAAAAAATTTAGAAGAAAATTACAAAAAAAAATTTGAAAACATAGTTTTAATATGTCCAACTTTTGTATGGAACAAAACATATTTGGAATGGGAACATTTACATGATCCAAGATTTTTTGTTATCCCTTGCGATCAAGATGAGTCAGAAGATTTCTTAAAATATGTAGTTGACTATTGCAAAGGAACCCCAAGTCTAATTATTTTGGATGACTGTGCTTCTGGACAGAGTGTTAAAAACAGGACCAGCGAATTGGTAAAACTTGGTTTTGGAGCAAGACATATGAATATTAGTACAATAGTTGTAACCCAGCAGTTGACAAGCATTGCGAAACCATATCGAGAAAATATTTCAAAACTGGTTACCTTTTACAACCCAAACAGAAAAGATATGCAAGTTATTTTGGATGATTATTTAGACATACCAAAAGAGGAAGAGAAAAAAATTAAAGAAACATTGAAATCAAAAAAATATTCAAAATTAGAGATCAATTTAATCCACCCCTATGACCACAAAATAGTTGAACCATTTGGGGAAAATTTAATAAATTTTTGAAGCTTTAATGAAGATTTTGCGACGTCTTTTTCATGACACTTTGAACTTTAACAAACCTTTAAGATAAATGAGGAACCTAAGAATTTTGTTGAAAAACGGAGAAACAACAATTAAATTTGAAGATCCTTTGATCATTGAAGATACCAAACTAATGGTTAAGGATGCAACAGTTTTTTGGGATTACAATAATTTAACAAGTCCAACTTATGTCATGCATGGGACAAAAAAAATTAGTTTCGACAATGGCTATTGGACTGTTGGTATGATTATGAGGGTTTTAAAGGAAAACGAAATAAAGTCAGAATTACTTCCTTACAGCTGTAAAATCAGATTATTCCCAACAAAAGATCTTTACCTACACAAACTTGGTCCTTTGCTAGGATATCCAGAAACAACAATAATTAGAGCAGGAGCAAACATGGTCAGTCCAAAAACAGTCAACATAAATCTTGGAATGAAATTTGTTTGTATATCTTGCGAGA
This sequence comes from Paragorgia papillata, assembly GCA_035771165.1. NCBI lineage: Eukaryota > Metazoa > Cnidaria > Anthozoa > Scleralcyonacea > Coralliidae > Paragorgia > Paragorgia papillata. The sequence goes on along the minus strand of JAWNZC010000122.1, from coordinate 957,479 downwards.
TGATTGATGGAACTAGGACGTCATTTTCAGGAAAACGGGACAGAACAGCTGCAGTTCTTCCAATTACAACAAGACAATTATTGAAGGGATCAGTTGAAAAATTTGCGAACATTAATTCTGAGGCAATGTTAGACAATGGTGTTTACAATGAGCTTAAATTTAAAGTTGACCACAATGTTGGCGACATTCTTCTTGAAATTTTTCTATGTCCACAGAATTACAAGACTCCATAAAACTTTTCGAAAATTTTAAGACTACAATAAAAAAGATGATTGATCAAAATTTGGAAACCATTAAAGGTGTGTTAAAAGACATGAAAAATTTGAAAACAGATTTAAAAAAAGAAAATAACCAAAACCTGACAAACTTAAAGGTGGCTGTAAATGATCTGATATTAGCTTTAAAGAATTATGTAAAAGTAATTGAAATCCTAAAAATCTTCTAAAACTTTTCTGAAAACTTATAACAAAATTTTGTTATAATTTTTTTTAATATATTAATAAATGAATAAGAACGAGGTTTTAAATGATTTGTACGAGGCAGCTTTGATAACTGTTGCTGCTGTTGGAGTAAGTATGGTTGTCAAAAAATTAACAGGACAATCTCTTGCAGCGCCAGCAAGTTTTAAAGAAACAGCCAAACTTGGGGTTGCAGTTGCTGGTGGATTGTTTGCTGTAAAAATGGCACAGGATAAGGGATACATCCCAAAAAATGTGGACCCAAAGAAATTATGAAAACTTTTAAAATTGGGGATCCTAACAAAACCCAAAAATACAGAAAAAACCATCCTGTAAGCTCTCCAAAAAAATTTGAACTGCAAAAAAAAAGCCAAACTTCTCTTTCCTAAATAAATGGCATCAATGATAGCAGGAGGGTTGTTCAATGCAGTTGCCTTTGCTGGTGCTGGTTATTTGTTTCAATCATTTAACAAACACGGTTATGCTGACGAAGCAAAAAGACATAATTTGGCAACAGAAAGACTTCAAAAAGACAAAGAAAAGTTTTTTGAGAATGAAATTAAAAGAAAGGACAAAGTCAGGGAACTACAAGACGAAATCCGGAATGCAAATTACAACATGCAAGATACTTCAAAAGCTTTCCAAGAACTTCATGAAACTTTACAAGAAAAAACGGTAGAACCAAAACTCGAAGATTATTACCAACCAAACGATGAAATGGAAAAATATATGACCATTACTGTAACACTTTTAGGGGCTGGTGCTGGTTGGTTGTTGGCTGTTGTTGTTTGATTTTTAAAATATTTTAGTAAAAATTTATAACATTTTTTGTTATAAGTTTTCAAAAGTTTTCAAAGATTCTTCCCTTCTTTAATCAATTTTGTAATTTCCTTACACTTTCTGATACCACTCATCTCCTCTATTTTCAAAACATTTTCAACACTAAGAGTATTCCCAAATATTTTGAACCCTGTTTGGTATGGTATGTAAGCATTGTTTTTTGGAGAATAGTTTAAAATGTACCTAATCTCATCAAATGTTCTTAGTTCTGCCAGAGTTGGTTTCTTCATTTTTTTCATAAGATCATCTCTTTGACAAATTCCCAAAATAATGAACATGATGAATTTTACACTAAAAGTTTTTTCTGAAACCAAACCCAAACCTTTAAGACGATCTTTTGTTTTTAAGAAAAATTTCATGATCTCATAACCAACAATTTTTTCTTCCTTTGGAAACAATTTCCAAAATGTTTTTACATATCTTTTCAAAATGGGTTTTGAAGGTTCTCTGTGGTTGAATGCATGTAACTTTAATAACTCCAAACCACATTTTCCACAAATTATGAATCCTTCAATCTCTTCAGTTTTTTCTTTACAACAACTACTTTTGTTTTTTTGGGTTTCGAGTTCTAAAAGACTTTCGTTGAAATCTTTTGGCTCCTCTTCTTTAATTTCAATAATTGGGTTTCCAAAAACATCTAAATATTGGAATTTGGGATTTTTTAAACTTGACATTCCTTTTATTTATATTAATTTTGCTATCCCTTTAAATACCAAGAAAACAGTTCCGATTGAAGCCCCAAAAACTTCTGGCAATCTAATGTCGCTTTTTTCAGCAAGGTCAGGTGTAAATATTCCTGGCTTGTATTTACTTACACCGGTTTCAACAGGTTTACCAATAGGTTTACCAATATCTTTACCAATATTAAGATGTCTGTTAAGTCCCAAAGCCATTTTTGTTGTGGCCAGTGTAAGAACATTGTTGAACCCACTAATTGGATTAATAAGGATTCTCATGTCAGATGGGATTAAAATTAAACCGGGAGACACAGCAAAATTTAAAACAACATTTGTGGACTTAATAGCCTGCCTCATATTTGAAATAGAAACAGTAATGTCATCCTGTGCTATTGTATCCTCCATTAACTTTTTAAACACCTCTTGTGTTTGTAAACTTTTAGCACCTTCGCCAACAATGACCCACCTTGTTTTTGCTTGGGCTCCCAAAACACAGTAAACAAAAGATTCTAATGATTGTTGGAACAGCTTTTGACCCAATAGTGTTAACCCATTGGAACTCTTAGGTACAAAATGTTTGAAATCATATGGTTGTCTTGAACCTGCTGACACCAGTTCCTCATATGTGTTGACTCTTCCATAACTCTTCTTTTCCAACTTTACATACCTGACTTCATATCCGAGGTCTTTCATGTCTTGTGTAAATTCTTTTGCACTTTGTGTTGAGTTGCTTATTTTTTTAACCCAAACGTCATTAGGATTGTGTTGCAAAATTTTTATGACATCTGCTGTCAAAAACCTTCTAAGTTTGTTAGGATGTTTTAAAAACCTTCTTACCTGAAAAACATAGTGGTAATGGACAATGCTTGTCAAAAAAGAAGACCTAAATCTTTCAAAACCATTCTTAAAATGCTTGTTAGAAATACCGCACAAGTAGCTTGCAACATAACTGGCAGCAATAGCTGTAAAATATGGAATAGTGAGGAAATCATTTATGTTTGGATTCCTTGTTTTCATTGGCTGTTGGAATGTTAAATCTGTAGGATTCAAATTTACAATGAAGTTTTCTCTTTCATTTGCAAATATGGTAATTGTGTTTATGTTTACAGAAGCCTTCTTTTGTTTAGAAAATTTTTGGACTGTCCCAAAAACGTCCCACTCCTTTGGCCATTCTTTAGATTCTGTCATTGTTTATTTTGGGGACTTTTGGTAAAAAAATATTGGCAAATGTTGGCAAATCTTTTAAAACTTTTGGAAATAAATGGAAGATAAACTTTTACTTATTGATCTTGAGTTACGAGATATTTACTACAATCCTGTAACAGGTTACCAATCTATGGAGAAACTTTACCAAGCTGCTGTAAAAGAAAATTCTTCAATAACCCGAAAACAAGTTAAGGAGTGGTTACACAGCCAAAAAGTTTTTACATTGCACAAACCCATCAAAAAACCAAAAAAATACCAAAAAACATTCGTCAAAAATCTTGCCGACCAGATGCAAATGGACTTGGTGGATATGGCGAAATTTGGTTCTGAAAATAATGACCAAAAATGGATATTGACAGGTATTGAAATTTTGTCAAGATTTGGTTTCGCTGTTCCTGTTCATAGGAAAAGTACTGTTGCTATGGTGCTGGTGTTAGCAAAATGTTGGAAGAATTTAAAAAAAGATTTGGTAAATATCCAGAAACAGTCCAGTTTGACGAGGGAAAGGAGTTTTACAATGTTGGAGTAAAAACTCTTTTGAAATCTCTAAACATAGAATATTTTTCATCCAGATCCCATAGAAAGGCTGCACTTGTGGAAAGGTTCAACAGGACTTTGAAAACCAGGATGTGGAAATTTTTTACTTTCAAAGGAAACAAGGAGTGGTTAAATAGTCTTGACAAATTTACAAATAGTTACAACAACACCACCCACAGCACTATTAAAATGAAACCCAAAGATGTCAATGATATCAACCAATCCAAAGTTTTTTTTACACTATATGGGACCCCGCCTCTTGAATCCCAAGTAAACCCAAAATTCAAAATTGGGGACCATGTCAGGATCCAAAAATACAGAAAAAACTTTGCAAAAGGATATGATCCAAATTTTACAGATGAAATTTTTACTGTGTCAGCGGTTTTCAGAGGAGTTCCAGTTATGTATAGAATTCAGGATAAGGAGGAGGACATTATGGGAAAATTTTATGGTGAGGAGTTGGTTAAAGTTGTTGGGGAACAGACATAAATAAACAATGGCTGATTTTGAATTTAAAGATAGAGGACCCGCCGAAGATAGCGGGGGAGCCTCTGGAAAGGCAGAAACTTCATTTGGTGGGTACGAAGATTTAAATAAAACTTTTGAAGAAACTTCAAAGACTTTTGACTTTGATACCTTAAATGATACAGATGAAAACTACGAAAATCTAGCCGCCAGAATAGCAAGAGAAAACCCAAAAACAAAAGAGTCATTAGCAGCATTCAGAGCTAGGCTTAAAAAGTGGACATCAAAAAAAAGAGGTATAGACAGAGGAAAAAACACCAAACTAAAAACAAAATTCTTTGCAAACAAATTAGGAACACCAGTGGTTAAAGGTTATGGAAATTACAGTGAAGAATTAATAGTTGGTAGTTCATTATTTTCTGATCCAGACAATCCAAAAGAAGTTGGTGGAGTTATTTTTAAAGGGGAAAAGGTACTTATTAAAGATGAAAAGAATCCTGGTAAATTTAAATTTAACAATGTCGAAAATTTTGGGGAAGCTGACAGAGAAATATTCCAAAATACATTAAAGGAATTTAACAGACTATACATGGAATCTCAATCCGAATACAAACGGTCGGCAGATTATGTTACCACAAAGCAGGCAGGTCTTAAACCAGAAAATATTAGTTTTGAAGATGTTACAAACATTCGCGAAAATGTTGCTAAAGATCTGGGTGACGAAGTAACAATAGAAATGGACAACATTGAAGCCGAAAATGGAGAAAATGTTGGTGATGTCCCAATTCGTAACATTAGAGGAACCATTAGGGCAACAGATTTGGGTGCTGTTGATATCAACAGGAGGTGGTGGAAAGATATGGCTGACAAAGAAAAAGACCCAGTAAAAAAAAGAAAGTTCAGGGAGGTTGAGGTTATGTGCGAAATAAGGGGGGAAGAACTTAGATTGATATTAAACTTAGCACCAAAGACTGACTATGTTAAAAATTTGCTTAGGGATCATGTACTATCCAGATTTGAAAGGTTTAAAGAATGGGCCAAAGATAACATGGGGGCAACGGCCGCAATTGCAATTTCCATTGCTGGGATCATAACAACTGTGGTGCTAGCTGGAGGAAAAGGAGTTGCAGCGGCAGCAAAGGCAACAGGAGCATTGGGTAAAGCACTAGCAAAACTTGCAAAAGCCGCTTGGCCTGTATTGGCACCAATTCTTAGCATACTGGCAACTGCATTATCATGGGGTGCAAAGGGATTGGCATGGTTAGCGAAAAATTTGTGGGTCCTTGCAATAGGTTTGACATATTTTGTTTACACAGAGTACAAAGAATATAAGAAAAAATAAAAATAAACACCATTATAAATGAACACAGAATATGCAACAATGAATGACGAAAAAAATGACGAACCGCAAAACTTGACACTTAGGGAAGACTTGATCCGTCTATCCTTTGCAAAGGAGATCAAATATTCGGAAGCATATCTGAAAAAAGCTTCGATGACCCAACTTGAAAAAATTAAGCTAAATTATGAAAGAACCCAACTTGACAAAACAACTTCTCTGTTAACAGAAACCCTCGTAACCAAATTTTCAGAATTATTGGAGCAACTGGATTTGGTACAAGATGACGAAAAACTCGATGCTGAATTATCTTCAAACAAACTTTTCTGCGATGATGTTAAATCAATGGTCAGAAAAATTTCGCCATATATTCCAATGATTGGTTTGTTAACAGGAGGCATCATTATTGCAAAACATGTGTGGGATAGGAAACCAACTCCAAATAAAAATGAAACAGTACAAAATGATGAAAATATTAATGAAAATTTCGATGGTGGCAATTTTGTTGATTCCAATAACAGTTGAACTAATTTTACTTAAATTTTTACTGTTTCCATAATCTTGTTAGGTTATGAAAAAATAAACACAAATGGGAAATTCAAAGTCAAAGCCAAAAGAAAAATATAATAAAAATCATATTACAAAGAAGGGCTTCCAATTTGGTCTAAGTTTTGGCAGGGAAGATTTGGTTATGGAAGGAAATGTCCAAATAGGGTGGACAAACAAAACAGTAAAAAATTACACAATGGTTCCAAGTTGCAAAAAATCGTCATCTGTGGAATCTTTAACAGAAAATAAAATAAATGATGATATTAACAAGAATTCAAAACTGGTACCAACAAATTCGACAACAGAGGATAGACAGGAGGAACCTAATCCTTAAGAAAAAGTGGGTTCAACATGAAAAAGATCGTTGGGTGCACAACAATGTAAGAAATGAACATTATTATTGAAATTGAATAAAAAATTAAAATTAAAAGATATAATAAAAGAACATGAATCCAATTATTAAAGTTATCATAGAATTTCAAGATAAAAATGAAGACACTGCTGAAGCCTCACAAAAACCCCAAACAGAAAAAGAACTAAATGAGGAAATTAAACTTTTGCAAGAAGTACTCTACAAAAAGCTAGAAATTCGAGAGCAACAACACAAAACCCCCATACACAGGGAGATGCTAGCATCCATGGCATCATTCAGAGGAGTCAAAAACACACCCTTCCTAACAAAAAAAACACTTTGCGAGAAACTTGGCTTCCCAGATATTCCAAACAAACCTGTGGGACACAAACATTTCAGAGACTTTGAACCTGTTAAAATCCTATTTACAGCTTTAGAGGATGGAGAAGAAGTGATGTTTGAAAGTATGACCAAAGCAGCCCAGGCTTTAAAAAAAACAAGTGTTTGCAGCATTTACACCATTGTTAGAAACAAACAAACTGTTCTGTACAATGGAAAACTCTGGACTGTAAGCAGAGTATAAACAGAATAAAAAACATGTTAAACACAAACAAAAAATCTCTTATTCCAAAAATAAGAAATTTTAAAAGAAAACCACTATAATAAACAATGACATATACAAAATCTCCTGAAGAACTCAAAAAACTTTTCCAAATGCGAATGCAACTTAGAGAAAGCGCAAACAAAAGACTTCAAACAATTCGGGAAGAAACACTACCACAACAACCATCCCTCAAAGAACTAAAACAAATAGGTAGTAAAATGGGTGTAAAAGGCTCCTACAAACTCAACACAAAAACACTGTGCGAAAAAATGAACATCCCACTAGTTAAAAATGAAGTTTACGATAAGTACCACAGAAATGTAATAAGAACACCAGTTAAAATAACATTTACTTCTGCTGCTGGCGAAACAATAGAGTTCCCAAGTATTTACAGAGCTGGACTATGTTTAAAGAAAAACCCAAGTTTCATTCCTTATTACATTAAAAAAAACAAGGAAGTTTCGTACAATGGAAAACTATGGTCAATAAGTCGTTAAAAATTTCTAAAAAACACATACATAAACAGGACTCTATACTGTTTTCTTGTCATTCCTTTTTAAAATTTCTATCCAAAGTTGGATAGAATTTTTTTCATGAAGTTTTCAGAAAAAGAAGTTTTTGGTTTAAAGAAATAATTTAAAATTTTTTTCATACACTAACTAATAAAGGAATGACGAAACAAACTAATGACCCTAAACTATTAAAGATTAGGGAAAACGCACGTCTCAGAAAACAAAGGCAGCTGCAGAGAGATAAGGAGATGAAACCATTTAAACCTGAAAGACTTGCCATGCTCCAAGAAAAGGAAAAGGCAAAGGAGTTAAAGAAGGAGGAAAAACTTATTAACCAACAAGATAGGTTAAACGATGATTTAACTAAGTTCCAACAAAAGACACACAAAAAATTAGAGAAGAAGGAACAAGCAAAATGGTCAAGAGAGATCAGACAGGAAGAAGCAAGACGATACAAAACCAAGTGGGACAAGAGGTGGAAAGGGGCTGGTAAAAAACTGAAAAAAACCCGTCAAGTCCTTGGTAACAAACTCTCAAAAATTTTTGGTAAGAAGTCAAAAGCCATCAAAAAACTTCGCCAAACAGAACCCCTATTAATTAAAGATTTTGCAAATGGAAAGGCGGCTTTGTATGAAATCTCGGGTCAAAACTACAAAGATCCAATAGTCTTTCTGGAACAAACAACAGCTGGGGTTGAAAAACTTGTTAATGGGATCGAAAATTCCAAAAAAGTAAAAACAACACTCATCTGTAAACTTGTCCACTACGATTATGTGGAAGGACTTGAAGAAGTGGATCTTTTTTACTTTGGATCCAATATGAAAGCCATGACAACCGAGGAAGACGTAACGGAACTGTACAAGGAATCAAAAAGGGAGATGCTGGAAAATTTGGCAGCACACCAGAAAAAAGGTTCGGGGTGGTCCATAAGATCAGTTGAGTCTCTACACATATCAATAACAAAGTACAAACCTTTAAATGGTAAAAAGTACCAGCAACTTCCAAAATTCATTAAGGACAAAAAAGCCATTATCAACCCACAAAACACCAAAGATGACTATTGTTTTCTGTACGCAGTTGCCATTGCCGAAACTTTAAAGGAAACTCCAAATGCTCAAAAACTTGAAAGAATTCCAGTATCAATCCAGTTAATGGTTGAAGACTATGACGTCACAGGCCTAACATTTCCTGTCAAAATTAAAGAAATTTCCAAGTTTGAAAAGCTTAACAAAATAGGTGTAAATGTTTTAAGTTGGGATGATGAAATCAAAAAAGTTTTCCAAATGCAAATCTCAAGGTCTGAACATGACAAAAGAGTTAACCTATTTTGGTGGAATGACCATTTTAGTTGCATTAAAGACAAGGGAAAGCTCCTAACAAACCAAAACGACAAACACCAACACAAAAAGTTCTTCTGCGACTTCTGTTTAAACCCTTTTGAAACAGAGAAGATATTAAATGAGCACAAAACTATTTGTAGAACCCATGACGCCCAAATCCAGGAATATCCAAAAGAAGGTGTCGACAATATCATGGGATGGGGTGGCAAAGATTTCAAAAAGACTCAAGATGTCCCATTCATCATAGTGGCAGATTTCGAATGTATGCTGAAACCTTTAAGAACTCAAAAAAATGATGAGTCAAAAAGCTATACCCAAAAATACCAAGAACACATTCCGATCAGCTATGGTTTCAATATCATATGCTCTGACCCATCTGTGTTTCCTGGCAAATATGTAAGCCACACAAAACAGTATGATTTTGAAGATATTGGTCAAATGTTTGTTGAGAGTCTTGAAAAAGAAGCAAAAAAGATTTGGAATACATATCTCAAAGAACCAAAGAAAATTATTATGACAACAGAGGATGAAAAAAACTTCAAAAATGCAACAACTTGTTATGTTTGTGGTGGAATGTTTGTTAACAAAAAACTTAAAAATTTAAACCCAAAAAGTCTGTGGAAGTCAAGTAAAAACACTCCAAAATCCAAAGTTAGAGACCATGACCATTTAAATGGTAAATACCGAGGTGCTGCCCATAACGACTGTAATTACTCAATGGCAAGTGCGCGACACATTCCTGTTTTGTTTCATAATTTTAGTGGGTATGATAGTCATTTGCTAGCAAAATATTTGGGTATCTCAAATGGGAAACTTGGTTGCATTGCAAAAACAGAAGAGGAGTACATCAGTGTCAACAAAACCCTTTGGATGGATGGGGGGTGGAAAAAGGAACTAAATGCTGACGGAAGTCAAAAGAAGAAGTGGGTTCCTTTGGAGTTACGATTCTTGGACTCTTTAAAATTTATGTCAAGTTCTTTGGCAACATTAATGTCAAACTTACCAAATGATGAGTTCCATTACACTGAAAACGGTTTTAAAGACCATCCAAAAGAAAATGTGGACCTGTTGAAACAAAAGGGTGTGTTCCCGTATGAGTTTTTGGATAGTTCAAAAAAGTTGGACTATCCACAACTTCCACCACACGAAAAGTTCCATTCCAGACTTACAGGAAAAAATGTTGACATTGAAGATTACAAACATGGTCAAAATGTTTGGGAGAAGTTTGAATGCAAAAGTTTAAAGGATTACATGGAACTGTACCAAAAAACAGATGTGTTGGGACTCTCTGACGTCATCCAAAGCTTCAGAAAGATGTGTAAAGAAACTTACAAACTGGATCCCATGTGGCACTACACAACTCCTGGATTGGCTTGGGATGCCTTGTTGAAAATGACGGGTCAAAAGTTGGAGCTCCTAACAGACCCCGACATGTATCTTATGATTGAAAAAGGCATTCGTGGTGGGATTTCTACAATTACCCACAGATACGCAGAAGCCAACAATAAGTACATGGAAGAATATGACCCCACAAAAGAAAGTGTTTTCATTCCATACCTTGACAAAAACAATTTGTATGGTAATTCAATGATCCAACCATTACCAGTTGGAGGGTTTGAATGGGTTTCAGAAGAAGAGTTCAAAGACTGGAAAAACTATTTAACAGCAAAAGACAAGGGGTGTTTTTTGGAAGTTGATCTAAAGTATCCAGAAGAACTCCATGATCTTCATAACGAAATGCCATTTGCAGCCGAAAGAATGATGATCAACAAGGTTGAAAAGTTGGTACCAAACCTAAATGATAAGAAAAACTATGTGGTACATTATGAAGCCTTGGAACAATTTTTGACGAATGGGTTGGAACTAACAAAGATCCATAAAATTATATCATTTACTGAAAAAGCTTGGATGGAGCCCTACATCATGTTAAACACAAAGTTAAGAACAGCAGCCAAAAATGACTTTGAAAAGGATTTCTTCAAGCTCATGAACAACTCTGTGTTCGGTAAAACCATGGAAAACGTCAGGAACAGGATCGATGTTAGACTGGTGTCATTTGACGACCAACTTGAAAAATTGGCAAAAAAACCAACTTACAAAGGAAACACCATATTTACAGACAATTTGGCAGCAATCCACATGAAAAAAACCAGAGTAAAATTAAACAAACCCATCTACTTAGGAGCTGCCATTCTAGACAAAAGCAAAATATCTATGTATGACTTTAACTACAACTACATAAAACCAAAATATGGGGATAAGGCAAAGTTGTTATTTACAGACACAGATTCCTTATGTTACGAAATCAAAACTGATGACTTCTTCAAAGATATTTCTGGAGATGTTGAAACCATGTTCGACACCTCTAACTTCCCAGAAAACCATCCAAGCGGCATTAAAAGAAAAAACAAAAAGGTCCTTGGAATGATGAAATCAGAAACAGGTTCCAAACAAATCTCAAAGTTTGTGGGTTTGAGATCAAAAGCTTATGCTATCAAAATGGCAAAGGAAAAAAATCCAGTAACTGGGTTATGGGAAGAAACAGAGGACAAAAAGTGCAAAGGGATTGCAAAGGCTGTCATCAACAACAAAATCAAATTTGATGATTATGTAGAATGTTTGTCAACAAGAAAAAACATATTAAGAGGGATGAACACCTTTAGAAGTACCAAACATACCATCCACACCATTCATGTAAACAAGATTGCACTAAATTCTGAGGATGACAAAAGGGTTATACTGGATGACAAAATTTCAACACTTGCTATTGGTCATTGGAGAACATTGTAGATTAAGTTCAAAATTTGTATTCGAATTAAGGATACAAATCTTTGCCTTCCCCCAAAATCCCAAAAATTCCCAAAAACTTGGCAACCATTTTGCAACATGTCCCAGGATCGTCAAACAAATTTTAGGAGGGGGTGGGTAAGCTTTTCAAACATGTCCCAGGATCGGATGTCAAAATTTCAGGAGGGGGTCGCGAACAATTTTCGAAGGGGTGGGTAAGCTTTTCAAAAAATTTTTGGCGGCCATTAAGGTATGTCCCAGGATCGGCCTTTTGACACTACTGATGTATATTATGAAATATCAAGTATCAATACGTCTTCAAACTCGTACAAGAATAGCTTTCTCACTCTTGTTCTCACCTTTTCGGCTGACTGTTTTCATCCTAGCCAGCAAAAGGACGTCTGTTTTCTCAGCCTATTTTCATCCCTAGCTTAATTTACTGTATAGTTTTGGACTGCTATACAGTAAAAAAAACAACAACAGCGCTGCACAACAATGGGAAACCATTAAATGCACGTTTAGTCTGATAAATAATTTTTTCAAACCTTTTTTCGAGCCTTCGCAGTTCGCTCAAGACGGGCGGCCGTGTAAAAAACATTTTGTGGGAGACTGAATCGTACCTGCAAACCGCGCAGGGGCCTGGAACTTTTTGCCTCACTTTTTGGCTCTTCGTTAGCGTTCCAGGTATCACATTTTAACTTACATCGAGTTCACTGTATTATCACAGAATAAGGATTGACCAGAAGTCCAACTCGAGTGACAACTTGTCCGCATTTCTTCAATGCGCAGGCGCGATATTTTACGCCATCCGACGCCATCCTACGCAATTTTCTACGCCATCCTGCGCAATCCTGGCAAGTTCCCCCGGCAGTTTTAACCTCTTTTGAAGGTCGAAACTGCCGGGGGAACTTGCCAGGATTGCGTAGGATGGCGTAGGATGGCGAGGAATCAAGATGCGCGAAGCGACATGCGCGAGGATAGAAACTTCAAAGGTTCCGACGCGAGTTGGACTTCTGGTCGTATTTCTATTCTGTGGTATTATACCATTGAACTAAAAATAACTGGAACGCTACGTTCAGTAAACTGCGCATACAAATCTTGAAGCCAAAATTTGACTCCCATGAAGCCAGTTTTGACTCCCAGACACGCACTTCCACGCGTGTTTCTACTTTTTTTGTTTTGGCCGTGTTTGTTTTTTTCGTGGAAAGGCTGGGTATGACTTGCATAATTTGGCTTCAAACTTCCGGTTGAACGTAGCGTTCCAGTTATTTTTAGTTCAATGTATTATACAGGTCAGTGGCTGTACGAGCTGTCAGGTTGAACGATGGAAACAAGTATTCTTTAATCCCGATCGTGTTTATAATATTATTTCGTCGCCACATCAAAAGAGCAATCACTATTTTCGAAGAAAGACAATATTGCTGATACAAATGGCAAGTATTTTTAACATGACTTATAGTAAACTTGCAAGTGTGATCTATCACAGTTTTTGTGCGTTATACGGAACGATTGAAGAGTTGACAAAAGGTTTTCAACTCGTTGGGCGATTTTATATCGAGTCAGGCGACTCAGGCCAACACGTGTACTATATAAAACTGTTTATGAATTAGGACCGTGGTCTTCAAGTGACAAACATTACTCTTCGGAAGGCAAACAATTGTCTTTGGAGGAAACTTACAAGTATTTATTTCACAACCGGTAGCATCATTTCACATTTTTAATGCCATCAAGTGTATTTAGCAGTACACACATGTACTCATTGACTGCTTGCAGTATAAAGTTGTATCTAATAAACAATCCAAGATTTCGAACTAGATTTTTCTATTTAGCTTTTAGATATGTGCCATACATGTCAGGTAAATAACCTCACTGCCTTATTAATAAGAATAACAAGTATATATTTCACAACATCTACAGGTAGCATTCTTTTACATTTTTAAAGCAATCCAGTTTATTAGCAGTGCCTATTTAATAAATATTAGGTTGTTGTACTGTAAGTTGACAAAGTTGTATCTAATAAACCATGATCTGACCCACAATTTATTTTCTTTAATATCACGGGATTGGCTTGTTATCTCATTCACTTATTAGTTATTACGTTCACTGAACTGGCCTGTTTACAAGGAGGTAGGGTTACCCTAGCACCCGAGTCAAAGTTAGGGTCATCCTGCTGCCCAGGTCAACTTTATTAGACCTGGTTACCAAGCACTAATAACAAGTAGGCAGGTGGCAGGTAGGCGCATTATCCCTACCAAATGCATTTACAAGGACAAAGCATAACCTGGCTACTAGGGTAACCCTGGCAGCTGGTTTACCTACTTAGTAGCATCCTTGTAAACACAACAAACAAAAAATGCAAGAAATGTATGATAACTAGAGTATTATGAGTGCTTTAGACCAGTGGCAGACACTAGGGGGGGGGGGGGGGGGCGATCGCCCCCTCAATAATTTTAGCTGAAGCTTTCATTTTGAAAAGTGGAAGCACAAGAATAGAATATGTTAACGAAACAAAAGCATGCGCAGAACGGAGTCATAGACAAACTATGCATAGACTGATCAAATTCTGATATTTATTTATTTTAAAAGAAATATGTGGATTTCACTCGCTTAGCGAATAAATTTTACATTGTCATTGGCGTGTTAATTAAACCACCTTGCAATTCCATTCACAAATGTAGATAATCATCTAGAATATTTTCTCTGAAATGTTTTTTTTTTTATGCTTAGCATGTGATTTATAACAAAATGCACCATTAAAATAGTGTTTTGAAAACCTAAAATTTTTTACAAAATGTGTTCTCAGAATGCTACAAATGCCATTCAGAGATACAAATTTTAAAAATTTTCCGAGGGGGCATGCCCTCGCACGCCCCCCGAAAATTTCGTCAAGTGTCCGCCACTGCTTTAGACACTTCCCAAATTTGCTTCAATGGGCATGAACAATGGTTTGAAGTCGAGGTTGAATATCAGGGATGATAGTGAATGCATTACAATTTCATGTCAACCTCGAGTTTGTGCCATTGTTTCATAATAGGCACTATTTATAGGCTATAAATTCTGTTCTAATGTTCAGCGCAGATACATGTACGCTATGCGTACCTTTTGTTTGTGTTGGTGTCCCGTTCGGTTTCTCTTCATTTTCTCAGCATTACACTCTCAAATATTTTGTATTTTATTTTCGAAAATCGCATCGGGGGATACTAATTGTTCTTTTTTAATTTTTAATTAAATCAATTAGAAAGAGTTTCTGTTTTTTTTTTATATGTATGTTTTTTTTTGCTATGATTTACTACAATATGATCTTAAAACATAAAAAGTCGGAAAAAAAGTGAAATTAAAATCTGTTAAAAGATTAAGTATTTAAGTAGTATTTTTAGTATGTAATTAATACCGTAACTATAAAGTTTCTTTCAACAACATCAAGTTCAGTTTTATGTCATGTATACAAAATAGAATTCAAGGCAGTCGTTAAAATGTGGAAATCTGTATTTGGAGCAGGAGACAACAGGTCTCACTGCTGTGAATTACTGGTTGATTATCTATCAAACAAATAGGTAGAATACATTCTTTTTGAAGATATTTGACACCATAGGCGTAGAGTTTTGTTTTTGTCCAGGGAGGCTGAAGTGCTGAACAGGGCCTTTTTAAGAATTTTCCTGTGGAGGTCGTTTACAAAAAGGGACTAGTCTAGGGGGGGTCCAGGGGCATGCCCCCCGGAAATTTCTGAAATTTAGAGTCTTGGAAATGCCATTTCCTGCATTCTGAGGGGTGTTTTTTTAAGAACACTGAAGGTCATGAAATGTCATAAAAACTAGTTAAAATACAACACATTTCGACAATTTTTCGATGTTGTGTTTACTGGGTTGACTTATCACTGTATATGGGTGCTTTTGGCTGACAGGAATGAGGCTGTAACACTTACTTTAGCCTAACGGGTAACCTATAATTTGTGAATGGTGATTGATGAGTTGGTTGCTGCAAAATGTCTGGGGGGGGGGGGGGCTCAGCCCCTCAGTCCCCCCCCCCCCCCATACTCTACGCCTATGTTTGACACATTATTTACGCCACCTATTAATTTTTAGTATTAATCAATAATCTAGTCAGAATCCCTAGAAACAATATAAGCGACAATTTTTAATTATTTTCTCTTTTTGTTTGATTTTTTTTGGTCTAGATAATGATGTGGTTTAAGATCATTGATGGTTTCGGAGTTATTTACAGTTTGTGGGTGCGTACTTAATTAAAGCAAAGCAGGTACATTATTTAACAATATTAAATAATATTTAGCTTCAAATTTGAACGCATTTTCCTCCACTATTCCAAATCTTCGATGCCATCTTTGTTTATTTTATGCGACAAGAGCCTGGGTACGAGGTTGGAAAATTTCATCCGTCAAAATCTGCTGTAGAACGTGATTGGCTGTTTTCAATTTATATTGTTTTTGATTAGTTGATTGGCTCTAAAACTTTGCACTGTACTCTACTGCTCTCAGCCAACCTCGTTGCCAGGGCCTTTTTTGAAATTAAGAGGGCGGGAAAAGGCCCTGGTATGCGCTGGTGGACTCTGCATTAATTTCATTGGTTGATTGCATTTCCCAGGAAACGTAATATGCATAGTCTTGTGCCAGTTATAATAAAATAGCTTCAACAGAACCGCCAACCGGACCAATGAGCCCACCATTACAATGAACTTCTCCCACGGGACCGCTATTACTCCGAATGATTTTTCTCGCCCTCCCAATTTCAAAAAGCCCCTGGCAACGAGGTTGGCGGAAATTTTTTCCATGTATACAGTTGAAGCTCTCGTAAGCGACCACCCTCGGGAACTGAAAAAAGTGGTCGTAACTAGAACTGGTCGCTTACGAGAATTCGTTCTCGTATGCGACCACCCACTGAAATGGCTGAAGTTGGTCGCTTACGAGAGATTGGACCAGAAAAATACTGCGTTTCTATACTGGAAACCAACCGGAAACAGCAATACTTTATTGTTATGCATTTTATAATCAGATTACTGTATTAAAAGTTATCAAATTGCTTTTTAAGCGCAGTGTTGACTGATTGCAAAGGGGCTTTCAAGGGTGGTCGCTTACAAGAGCTTAAAAACAAAGAAAAAGCTCAGTTTGTGAATCTGAAAGGTGGTCGCGGTCGCTTACGGGAGTGGTCGCTTACTAGAGCTTTTAGTAACAGAGTTTAATAGGGAATTTAAACGGGGTTTCGTGAGGGTGGTCGCAACTAGAGCTGGTCGCTTACGAGAGTGGTCGCAAGGAGAGCTTCGACTGTATTAGCATTTTTATTGCGTTAATTTGTGTGGGGTTGACAGGGGTATTTACCCTGCGAGTCAGAGCCCCTTTCTGACCTACACAGGCTTTGGGGGGGAAGTGGGTTCTGCCAACAAACTCGATATTTCTTTTTGAGCATGCGTGAACGGTTGCCAAGATACTATTTTGAGCCCAGGCTCTAACGTGTTACTTGATATTTTCCTGCTTGCGCGTGTTCCTAAACTAGAACTTGTTGGACCAGTTCAAAACCTATGACTGACTCGCCCCAAACTCGGGGCGAAGATCGAGTTTGTTGGCAGAGCCCACTTTCCCCCGAAGCCGGCGTAGGTCGGAAAGGGGCTCTGACTTGCAGGGTAAGCACGGGTGATGTGTGCTGTTAGCGCGCTGCCTCGCACCAAAAGTTAAGCCCGGTTAGACGGGGTTAGTACTTGGATGGGTGACCGCTTGGGAATGACCCCGTTGTCGAGCTGGAAACTAATGTGAGTAGAGTTGTAGTTGATCTCTACTGTGCTTCGAGGGTTTTTCGCCGGGTTCTCCGGTTTTCCTCCCTCTGCAAAACCAATACTTACATCATGGCAGTCATGTTCAATTGGGGCATTTCGCTCTGTTTGACCACCAGTTACTATAGGCAATAAAGTTAATAAATCTAAATCTAAAAGAGGTATTAATGATAAAATGATACATTGCGTGGTAGAAATTTTATGTAATTTTTTTTTTTTTCAGAAGCCATTTGTGGAAAAATAAAAGAAAAGAGTGAAGAAAGAAATTTTTAAGGAACTGTGTACCGAACTCGTGGGATACATCAAACTCACACAATAAATAAAAGGTTCTTTATTAATAAACAAACGTACTAACTTCGCTCACTTCGAATTCTGTCTTGATGTTTTCTGCGTCACGTCTCACTCTCCCTCACTCCTCGTCTCAAATTACAATTATCTAAGTCCTAATTTTAATCTCTGGGGGCGTGTCTACTAATTCCCCTAAAAATCAAAACTCCCCTAAAAATTATATGTTTTTAATTTTTACTAAACGCATTTACGCAACAATTGTTCAGTTATGTCTCAACTGCATGTTCTCAGCTAATGCTTGGAGTCTGATCCTTTCTTCTGCAACTTTTGCTGCGCTGCGTTTCTCTCTCGCTGTGTCTTGAGTCTTTCCTTGTGGTTCCTCTTCGGTTTCTTCTGGTCGTTGACGCTTTATCTAGTCTAGTGGGCATATCAGCTGCAACGGTCGTTCAATCTGGTTACCATCATGCAATAGCTTGGATCCTCTTATAACTCCATCTTTACCTCTGATATGTTTCAAAACCTTGCTTTTCTCCACACTCCCCGGTTATTTTCTTCACCGACAACAAGGACAATCTCTCCAATCTCTAGTCGTGTCTGAGCCTTTACTTTGTTGACACGATGGCTTTCCAGAAGACTGCACATATTCATGTTGCCAACGAGAGCACGACATGCTGTCTGGCGCGGTTTTTAGTCTTTGGTGTAGTTTAGTCAACTCGTCGTCTTCCATCTCGGTTTCTTCAGTGGTGTAGGAGTCTTGACCCCACATAATTACAATTGGGTGTGGGGCCTCTCCATCTTCTTCAACATAGGTTAAACAGGGGTGTTGGTGGCACAGTGGTTAAAACAGGGGTGTTGGTGGCACAGTGGTTAGTGCACGTGCCTTTCACCTCTGCGACCTGGGTTCAATTCCTGCTCTCAGCAGTTATCTGATTAAAATTTCACCTTGGCCGCATGTGAGAAGAGTGTTTCCAGTTTGACTCTACCAAACACCACAGGTTTCCTCCGGGTACTCCGGTTTCCTCCTGTAGAAACACTGGACCAATGAGGGATGGCCCTTACTGGACCTCTAGGGATAACAGTTAGCTATTAACTGATAGAGCTATCCAGTATAAATAAGATTAGTTTAGTTTAGTTTAGTTTTACCTCTCTATATCCATCACGACTATCTGGAGTTGTTCAAAGTTAAGGAGGGTTTTTCCAAGCGTTTTGTAGAGGGTCTTCTTTATGTCTTTTATCAATCTTTCATAGATTCCTCCCAACCTGGAAAGATTGAATTGCCATCGCAACTCTTGTCTGGCAAGGTGATCCTGCAGCTTCTCGCTCTTCCTGAGTTACTTAATCCACGCGGCAGTCGCTTGGAAGACTCTGGCGTTGTCAGAGATGCGTCGTCTTGGTCTGGTCTTTCGAGTGATAAACGCATTCAATTTTCCTTCGAACTCTTCTGCAGTCTGCGTCTTAGTTACCTCGAGATGGACTTCCCGGGTGGCTGCATGCGTAGGTGAAAACGAGGATGTATGTTTTTCCTCTCTCTTTCTTATTCACGTCATATAACAGGGGTCCAGCAAAGTCCACTTCCATGTCTTCGAATGATCGTCGGCTTGCCTCCACGCGGAATCTTGGTGATTGTGCTGTCACTGGGGCTGAGTACGGCTTTGTTGCAAATACTTTACACGTGTCGCATCGGTTTATCTCCTTTTTGACAATCGATCTAAGTCGGGGGATCCACCAGTTTTCCCTCACCGCTGACATTGTGCTGGCTACTCCAAGATGCTTTATCTGTTCATGAGTGTGTCTGATCAGTTTCCGAACAAATAGTCCGTCGTTTAGGAATGTCGGATTGTGGCCGGTAATCCTTCCAACGCATATCAAATCTCCAGTGCCTTCATCTTTGTCGAGGCGCCAGCCAGAACTCTCAGTTTCTTCCGTTGGACAATACTTCCACTCGATATTCATATCCGCTGTACTCTGGGCAATCTTTCTCACTCTGTTCGCAACGAATACCTCCCAAGCCTTTCCGGGATTAGTGATCCAATACAAGGCCACCATGCTATCCATTCAGATCGTGTGAGATGCAATTGGCTATCTTCGGGACATGACTTGCATTCTTTACCATGTTCGCAGCCATATGACCACTAATCAGCTCCAATCTAGCAATCCACGTTTTACGCTTAGAGATTCTAGACTTCCAGGTTAACAATCCCTTGACTCTTCCAGTATCCAGCTCGACTACTGCGATCGTTGCAGTTGAACACGCCAAGTTGCTTGCATCGGCAAACTGGTGTAGGTGCCATAGCTTTAACTCCGCTGCCTTCTTGGATGATACTTCTTGGGATTTTGATACTTCTCAACTGCTCCGTCCATCGTAGCCATTCCCTGGCTAAAGTTGGTGATACTTCGGTGTTCCACCCTTGTTTTTCGTCACAAGCCTCTCGGTATATGCGTTTCCCTTCAGCCATTGTTAATACTGATGAGCAATGTATCTTCTCTCTGCTCCAACAATGTCCTAGGATCTTGGTCGGGTTTGACATGTTATCACATTCCAACGCTGGTAGATTAGATTCCCATTTATATGGACTGGAAATTTCGCACTTTCCAAGATTTCAGTAGCCTCACTTTTGAACTTTTCCAGATCTTTAACTCCGTTTCCTCTCTTCATAAGATTGTCCACATATGTGTTGTCTCGTAAGTCTTGCAATGGTTCATCAAACACAGTTGGTTGGTTGTCACATAGTCCCTAGAATTATATTGTCTGGAGATGCGGCGAACATCAAAGCGGTTAACAATGAGCTACAATTTAGGTTGAGGGTGGCAAATAAGGTGCACAATCTTTTGTTTTACGTTCATTAATATTTATAAAGCAACACTGCTATTGGTTGATTGCTTCATTATACCAAAAATACAATTTGTTCAGCAAGCGTTAAGGTGAAATAAGGTGCACAAACGTGAACAAAAACCTAGAACAAAGACTTTGGCCGCGTTTCCAGACAATTTATTTCTAGGGACTATGGTTGTCATAATGGTACTGCAACGTAGCGTTGAGTATGAATGGACTGGCCTCTGCACCGAATGGTATTCGTGTAAATCTGTATTGCTTCTCTTTACCATCTACATTAAACAAAAATCGAAATGCGTCTCTGTCCTCTTCTTTAAGACCGACTTGTAAGAAGGCTTTTGTAATATCTCCCACTAGTAGATCTGGTGACATTCGAGCCCTAACCATGATGTCCCAAAGTAAGGGTTGTAAAGCAGGACCGGTATGCATGCACTCATTGTCATTGAAAATACGATAGCCTGGGAAATTCTTAATAACTTTATTTATCCAAATGACCACAAAAATATCAATGTTCACTAGTACGAACATACACGTCAACAACATAAATTGACAACTTCAACGCGCGGCAAAAGTCAGAAGTCTCCGCCCTAATATTAATTATGCTAATCATGCAGTTTCCATGACGCTCATTCACACTGTTTGCCAAGGGTTGTGGTTTTGCACTTTCATCAAAAAACATTCTGACTTTCGTTGTTGTGGCTTCCTGCCTCATTACTGGCTTATGAGGCATGTAGTAAATTCGTTCACCAGTAGGCTTGATTGGAACTTTCTCTAATGCCCTGGTCCAACTGCTGCTTGATTACCCCTGTGTATTCTGCTTGTAGATGTTCATGCATGATCTCTCAGCTTTCTTTCTAACCCCTGCAGGCGTTTGCGGCTTTGGATTTCATTGGTCTCCGTCAGCTGGCTTCCTGGTATCCAAGGCACGTTGACTTCGCAGGGGCGCAACTAGAAAATTTCGAGGGCAGGGGTTGAACGCAAAAAAGGGCAAAGTCATTCAGTATTCTAAACAATTTGGGAGTAGAAGCCAAGCAGAGATTCTATTTGGGTCTCTGAAACAGCATTTCCTGCATTTTGAGGGCGCTTTTCTCGTATTTTCGGTTGCGGAAATTGTTATTTTGGTCTCGCATTATTTAAAATTTATCATAATTATATTCAGCCTAGCTGCCGCCCAGGCCCACTGCTAGAAGCCTCTGAGTCTCGCCAGATTTGCGGAGAATTGTATTGCGTACTACAACAGACGATTAATTTTCTGTCAGTATCTAATGTCTAACCTAGTATTAGAGGTCCCCCCCCCCTAGTTGCGCGCCTGCTTCGTCTCTGCTATCAGACTTCCTCGTTATACTTTCTCGAAACTCTGTCTGGACATCCTTCTGATCATTCTCTCCCCAGTCTTCAATGCCTAAGACATCTAGGCTGTATAGCTTCTCATAATCGCTGGAATTTCTGACAAACCGGCATTGGTCATGGAAATAACTACCACCTAGGATCAGTTCATCAGTTTCCTCTAGATAGTATTTGAGTTTCGCACTGATTTATTTTTCAATATCATTTTCCAAAAGATGGGATGGGGGATTGGGGATGAGAGATGACCACAACCCCCCGGCAACCGTAAACCTAACCACAATACCCTTGTATAGGTATAGAGATCATATAAATACTAGAGGGGGCATCCTATCTTAATGTCAGTCAACCGCGGATAACCAATTGAAGGCCGCCATCTTGGATTTTTTTGGAGGCAAACATTTGGCGCGTTGGTTGTCAAAGGACTGGGTCTAGTACATTTGCCAACCAATTGACTGAAAATATCATAGGTAATGGCGGCTGCCATATGGTTACCAAATTTTCCCGCCAATGCCCCCTCTAGTATTTATATGATCTCTATGCTTGTAGCCAGTAGGTCTAAACCTAAACCAATCTCGTACCCAGAGCCTGCAGATTCAACACAGTCTCCGGAGGAGATTCATAATAATGAAATGTTATATAGCACTTGTATTCATCATAATCATGAATCCTTGTATTCCTTATAATCATGAAACCCGAACGTCAACTCTCCCACATGTGTGATGTTAAGCCCTAATCAAACGAGAACGCAAGTCATCGCAAGTTGGCAGTCACGCTATCTCAGCCAGCCGCTCTGAATAGTTTCCCGAAAATATCATGTACCGTGACAAAGTTAAAAACACTCATGAAACCTTTATTTTGTTAATTTGGGTGTTCAAACGACCGCCACAGAAATTCTGACTGCCAACTTGCAATGACTTGCGTTCTCGTTTGATTAGGGCTTTAAACTAAAAACATAACAAGAAAGTACCCAGATTTTTTCCTGAGGGTTGTGGTGAGGTTTAGGGCCACCGGGGGGCTGTGGTTAGGTTTAGGGTTTCCAGCGGTTGTGGTCTGGGGCAGTGATGTTTTTCAGGGGGAACGCGGGGGAATGGGCCTACTGAAATCTAGTGGTTATAATCTGTCCGGCATATGGATGCTGACATGATCAATAAAAACCATAAATATTAAATTTTCTGAACAGTCAAAAAATCGAACAAAACACAGAAATACGAACCGACAGTGTTTTAAAGGCATCAAATATCAAAATATATGTGGTCTTACAATGATTCAAAAGGTATAAGAGCAAAGGCACAGCTTGACAGGGTTGCAAGAATTCATAAAACAAAGACGAATAAATACTAAATATAACCTGAATTTTCGTCAGGAGTTTCCATCAATCCAAGCAAAATTTTGCTTTCGTTTGAAACATATTTCCTGCTTCAATCTATTTTTGCCAGCAAACATACCTCAGACAGAAAGGACAATGATTCTAATACATACTGACTTCGTTATATCACGGTTAATAGAAGGGAGACTGGTTAGGCTAGCTGTACCACGTGACAAAATATGCTATTGTTCACTCAAAATTCGTGTCACGTGATGCGCTAGCTGCATTGATTCAAAAACACAGTGTTGCGGTCTAGAAAATCCACGTTGAAAGTATTCCGTTCTGCGACTTCTGTTAGTTCGTTTTGTTGTAATAGTGCTTTCAAATACTAGTTTGGAGATATGCCTGGTGTGAACTGGTAGTTTTTTGGTTTCACGAGCAGTAGAAAGCAGTGTATTTCACTCTTTAAATCCCGGTCGTTCGCAGTCTGATGAGTGGTGAGTGACGAGCTCGCAAAAGGCAAAATCTACACAAGAATGGCTTCGATTAATTTGCAAAATAGAGAACTAAATCAGGAGTTGAATCAACTTATTGGGAAGAATAATGTTTACGTTTGCGAAGTCAAATTGCACTCCTAGAAGTAAGTATATTTAAATATTCTGTTTGTTTGCGCGTCTTGTTATGGTCACAGCCAAGTCTGGGCTTTCTGATATAGTCCATGTCGAATTTATAAAACTGATATTGTTTTTAATTCCCAGATGGTAAATGATAAGTTTTGGTTGTTGGAAGTATCCTACTGAGAATTTGTCCACGTCGAACTGAGGAATCAGTCAATAAACAAGGCGCTCCATCTTCATCGTATTCCAACTGCAAGTGGGAATAAAACCTATTAAAATTGCCACTGTTGAGATGCTCTATGATCATTGAACATTTGAACTACTGGAACCTGATGGAACTCAGATAACTGAACAAATGCACAAAATGTTTTTGCAACTGCTACTATTTAATACAATATATTTGCAAACTTGCATAAATATTTTAAGGCACATTGCTGTTTTAAAAATGAGATGTAGCTATGCTTACTTGAGTGTGGAAATTGTTGTAAATATGTTCTTTCACTTGTTTACGTTATTTCACTCAGGAAAGCATCCTGGGGTGTTGGTGGCACAGTGGTTAGTGCACGTGCCTTTCACCTGTGAGTAGGGTTTGGTTCCTGCAGGGTGCAGTTATCTGATTAAAAAAATTCACCTTGGCCACATGTGAGAAGAGTGCTTCCAGTTTGACTCTACCAAACACCACAGGTTTCCTCCGGGTACTCCGGTTTCCTCCTGTAGTAACACTGGACCAATGAGGGTGACCCCTTACTGGACCTCTAAGGATAACAGTTTAGATATAACTGATAGATTTATCCAGTATAAATAAGGTTAGTTTAGTTTAGTTTTAGTTTAGAGTTTCCCAAAGTATGAATCAAGACTATACAGTACAAAATAGTCTTGTATGGCGAGAACTGGTGAGATCACAAGATGCTCTAACTTGAACTTGAACTACTCTAGCTTTGATATTTGTAAATAACTAAGCAAATTTGAAGTATATACTGTATAAATGAATTGCATTTTAAATATTAATTAACATTTTAAACTTTGTAATTGTTTGCAAACTTTAACAGAGTTTATCAAATAAAGTTGTCATTCTTTATTATACCTCATTATGCAGACAATGAATCAATGACACCATCAGACCTGTCTATTGGATTCAGTCCTGGATCAGTTCAAAAGCCTATTTAATAAGTGGTTAATTAAGTTATTGAAGGCAGGATTTAAATTAGGAAAATACCCTAACCCAGTAATAATTAAACACCCAAGGTTGTTTTCTGAACACATTTTATATACTGTACTTGTTCTAAAATTCCTACCAAGTATTGCCATGGGTTTACTAGGTAAGCTTTCGTTCAGCCTGAAATTATTAAACTGGTTCTAGGCTTCTAGCCCATTAGCTGTGATATTGTTGGAATGGTCCTCACCATGCACAGATCTTTTGTTTTTCCAGGTTTTTCACTTATTAACTCATTCCTTCCTGAGCTGGCTACCAGACAATTTTATTTATAAGAGAGAGGACCCTCAAGCCCCATTTACACTACATTCAGTTTTTGGTACAGTTTGGATAGAAATGGTACACATACCAATTTTACCCATGCTCAGACTACCTTATATTTACAAGGTCCAAGCACAGATAAAATTGGTACGGGTACCAATTTAACCAAGCCCTGCCAAAAATGAAGCATAGTGTAAATGGGCCTTCACAGTGGGTTAACATTCAAATGACAGTTGTTACTACAACAGTATAATAAACATCCACATATATATGGCAAGAACATTCCAGATAACCTTTTTGAACCTGATATTTTAAATAGGTTTAAAAAATAATTTTAATTGAATGGTACACTAGCAAAGTGTTCACCAAACAAGGACAATACCAAAATCTTATTTGATCACTAAAATCAAAACAGCATTGACTTCAAAATGGACCAGTAGTTGAGAATATTAAATATAAACAAATATTTTATTAAAAAAATCCAGTGATATTTTGGAATAATTAATTTAATAGCAAAATAATTTATTAGAATTCTTTGGAAAAAATTAACACCCTGGCTATACGTTACTATCAAGTTTCTACTAGAAACTAAACTTAAGCCAGTTTAGTAAAAATATGTATGTGGGTTCTTATATAAAATAGTGGACGTTTACTGTATGTATCTGTATAAGGATAAATTATCAAGATTTCTTGCAGCTTAGTTTTTAATAATAATACAAGTTCACACTTCACACACAACTGCGGGATTTGAATATAAACCCTTGAAAAGATTGTAGACGCTTAATATCCTGATTCGTCTTTCGCCAAAATAATGTCAGAAAAGCTTTGAATGTTTGGAGTTTGTATGCATCGTATTAATATACATTATAGTTATATTTGCGCAGTGCGCATATTAAACTCCTCCGATTTCCTTCGAGAACCGTGGTTCGAGATATCCTTGAATTCACTCTTTACTTGTCCGGTTTTAGTGGCAGTGATTGAAATATTCATGTGATACAAATTACCAACAATAAACATCCAAGAACTCACTCGACTCTGCGGCGATCGCCTTTATAAATGGCTTCAATCTCGGCTTCAAATGACGATAAAAATCACGTTTCTCTCCTAAAGCGACTGTAAATTCTTCCACATGTTGCCAAAGGACATGTTCAAAGCCCATATTAAGTTTCATGTCAACAAATTAGCTTCGGGTGACGGAAAAACCTCTTGTTTCTATCAAGTGCTGATAACTCCCTATGTACCACCTTTCAATGTTCACGAAGCAATGTAGCCTGGTACCCTGGCCCAATCAAAGAATATGGGCCAGGTAACCACTAAAGACTTCTGCTTTTCTATTGGTTGAAATTTCGCGCGTTTTTAGTGGCTATGAGTAAAACTGCAATCGTCATAAGTGGATTTAGCCCTGATGACGCGAGAATGAGATTAGTGGTTACCTGGCCCTTATTTCTTTTGAAATTGGGCCAGGGAACCAGGCTAGAAGCAATGCAGCTTGCGCATCACGTGACACGTTTTTCGATGGTTCCCGACATCATTTTGGCGCCCCTTTGAAGTTCGCCGGCTAGCCTAACCAGTCTCCCTTCTATTAACCGTGGTTATATCAATTCAAATGAAGTTCAACTACAAAAAAATAAAAAATTCTCGCTGGGCCATTGTCTGTTTTCTACTAGGCCGGTGACTGTGCCTCGATATTCTTAAGTTTGGCTGGACACATCTAAAGAATAAGATTTATTTAGTGGAAATGCAATTAAATGCGATGCGGATGTGAAATCAACTAATTGGCCCCGGAGTTAACAACCAGTTTGGTCAAAAATGGGGGTGTGCTAAATAATGACGTCATATGTCGTTGGAAAAAATATAAATTTTCGAAATGTGCAAGTTAAACATTTCTTCCAGATAGATCTAGATAAGTGGACAAAAAAACTCAATTGCACTGATTACTCTCAGTCATTCGTTACGGAAATATCGTTGACCAACGTTTTTGAAAAATGCTGACTAAGCATTTTTTATCTATTTTGTATCTCTAAATGGTTCATTGTAACTCGTTTATTTTTCTACCAGCAAAGCTTCTATTGAGAGACCATCTTTAATAGAATGGTCTAAAATATTTCTTTTGCTCTAGTACCTTAAATTCAGCACTCAAGTCTGTCCATTAAAGGATGATAGCTTTTCTCTTAAAATGGTAATCGACAAACTGTGGAAATCAAGTTAAAATTAAACGTCCAGGAGAAAAACAAGAAACGTTGCTAATTATTTCTTCATTTCTGCCTCAACTATTTTAATTGTCCAGTTTTTAGGCACCTCAGAAGGTCATTGTACTACAAAATAAGCTTTTAGTTGTTCTTTTGCTTTGATATACTATTGATTGAAGTGGCATTTTGATACTACGCTTAATTTTTAAGGATCTGGATGATTCATTGAATGCTTAGGAGTGTGGCAGAAAATCTAATTTTTGCTTGCTCTCCAAATTTTACTCCACATTTTTAAAAGAAATTTACCATCTTTTGATGCACACACTGGAGTGCCGAATTAAAGATACTAGTGCTATGTAAATCTTTTAATTAAGCCTTTCTCTAAGAGATGATCTGTTAACAGGAACTTTACTGGTAGAAAAATAAAGGATTTCAAATGAACCATTTGGACATATAAAAAAAAACAAAAATGCTTAGTCAGCAATTTACAAAAACTTTGGTGTACGATATTTCTGTAACGAATGACTGAAAGTAATTAGTGCAATTGAGTTTTTTTGTGTTCTGCATTTTTACGCGTGTATATGGCCGTTAAAACCATATATATATATATATATAAGATATTCAGGTTCGATAATCGCAAAGGTCCGTTAGCTCAGTCGGCAGAGCGTGGTGCTGATAACGCCAAGGTCGAGAGTTCGAGCCTCTCACGGACCAAGGTTTTTTTCTTTCTTTCGAAAATCTTTTCTTTCAGACCTATAACGCTAAATACGACGTCAGTATCAACTTACTGTTGTCTAATATTCTTTTTACAACGAAATAACATATTACTTCGAAAATTAACCATATAAATTAAATAATTAATATTATATTATACAAGTACATTGACTAGAACCCAGACCTCTAGAAAAATGGCGGCAAATTATCGCATTCTGATTGGTTAAGTGCAAATTGACATCAGTAAAATTCAAAATGGCGGTCTATTTTAAATTTTATGCTGGACAGGTTTTCGCTTTTCCAAGGACTTGTGGTACACTATCAATTGAGAATACCATTTAAACATCTTCAAATAGAAACGCAGAACACCTAAACTGGAAATTGTTGTTGTCAACAGAAGAAGAAGACGTTTTTAATATCTTGAATACGGAGCGAATTGATTGGCGAGGTAAAGTATGTAAAGTTATATTTAGTAAAGTTTGATGTTTGTGTGTGCTTCCAATTGCTTGCAAGAAGATTTCTTGTTGAAGAATTAACTGACTAGAATATCGGTATCGAGGTTATTATTCACCGATATTCACTGAGCCTGAGGCGAATAATTGTTTTAGTATAAATAGTAATACACATTTTCGTACTTTTAGGAATAACATTTTCTTTAAAATTGTTAATTTCCTCGTCTGTCAGACAATTTGGCTGGCGGCCATTTTGAATAAACGCTGTAGGTGATTATCGAGAATTAATCCGAAGTAACTCGACCAATCAGCGCGCGTGATTTTCTATAATCACCGGTGTATTTATACTAATAGCAGCTAAAATCATGAATATAATACTACAGTAGCTGAGTAGCACCGAGAGGGGAGCGCATGGGTCTGGGTACGAGGATGGTCTGGAGTTGCAAGCCTGTTAACAACTAAGTGAACTAACAAGTTGTTAACAAATTGTGATTTTTAATACCAAGATGATACAAGTTTGTTGTTGTCAACCTTGTAGCAACTTGTTAAGTGCAGATCGGTAACAAGTTGTTCCAGTCTATTAAGACATTAACCTTGTTACAAGTTGCCAACAACTTAATACAGCCTTATTAACAAACTGGGTACAACCAGTGTGAATGCATCCTGGTGATGGCTTGTTGGAACAGCCTTGTAACAACTTGCTTGGCAGAGTTGCAGATATAGAACAACCCAGGTATTTTTTGCATGTGTATAGGGGTGAGATTCAGTAGTGTAGTTGGTGGGGAGGGGGGGGGGGAGGGTAGTGGGGGGAGGGTTGCTGTAATAAATGTAATTAGTATGTAACTATACCACTGTGTTCTTGTGGGATTCTGGTTGTTCAGCTGTTTTCTTAATGTGACACAAGTCAACACAATGTTGGTATTTCAATCTGAATCAACATATGGATTGAAAGGTGCCTGGGTCAGGCATTCACTCAGGCTACTGGCAAAGTGTGGAGAGGTACGCCAAGGAAGATCAGATCAAAGGCTGAATGTGGTGCATACTTCACATTGGTGACTATATTTACAATATTTACAACTATATTTACTATATTTACAATATTTACAACTATATTTACTATATTTACAATATTTACAACTGGGGAGCACGGGTGGCGTGTGCTGTTAGGGCGCTGCCTCTCACCAATAGTTAAGCCTGGTTGGGCAGGGTTAGTACTTGGATGGGTGACCATTTGGGAACAGCCCCATTCTCGAACTTGCACCATGTGAGTAGAGTTTAGTTGGTCTCTCCTGTTCTCCGAGGGTTTTTCACCGGGTTCTCTGGTTTTCCTCCCTCCGCAAAATCAACACCATCTGGGATAGGAGTGGCACCCACCCCTGCCTTAGGGTAGTAGCTAAACGAAAAGAGGGGCCTTCAGCTCCTCCGACTGCGGTCGACCTGTATGTATGTAAGACAGTTGTCAGTCATATCTCATCTGACACTACTCATTGCAGCAAGTGGTCACACCAATTTGCAAATTAACATGGCATTATACCACAAAGATAATACCACAATATATCATTTGAATTGTCTTTACCTCTACTATTCAAATTTTGGGTTTTCGGGTCTTGTTGGGCAGCCCATTTTGCAAATTATGCTAATTTATGCTAATTATTATTAAAAATATAATATATATTAACAAAATGTTAAATATTTAAACAATGACTTTACCAACAAACTTTGAAGAAGTAAAATGAAAAGCAACAATTCACAAATTCAAATTGAACAAATTAAAGCAATACAATAAAACGCAAATATTATATTGAGTTTTTAAGATTAACCATTGTGACAGACCTCCATGTGCGCCACAGCGCGTGGTCATCACTTACAAATTAAAACAGAATTATACCACAACATAAGACCATAATACATCATTAAGATCGTTTTTTTAAGTCAGCTATTCAGATTTTAGGTTATTTTGCATGCTATTTACTCCTGTTTTCCATTACAACGCCGACAAGTCTAGGCAAATTTTGTTCGATAATTGGCTGATCGGCCGAGATGGTTTAACTTTTCGTCAAATTTTACCAAATTATTGCTAATCTACGAAATAATTAAACCAGACAAATGCTTATCCACCAGTCAGTGGAAAGCCCCGCAACCCCTCCCTACCCGGGGAACAGCGGGCATTAGACCAAGGTCATGTCCCAATAAAGTATAGGTTAGTTACCGAACCCGAGGTAACTACGTCAGTTATTTACCGAGGGCCGAACTTATGTACGAGTCAAATCCAACTGCGATCATCCCCCGCCCCCGGGCAAACCCCGGGCATTTGACCCAAGGTGAGCTGCGTATAGGCGGGAATTTGACGCAAAGCAATCCCACCCGGTCGGGCATTTGACTATTGAAAAAAGTTGGTCAGCGGTTGCACGTTAAAAAATCTCCTCGTTCTAGCCATCCCTTCAATCTCTGCATGATCTTTTCTGTCGATATTTAATATTCCACGTGAACATTTGAAAATGCCGTTGTTTAAAGTCTGGAATGCAAAGAAGGACATTGAAAGTTCATGGTAGTGAATTTTTTGTTGTCTATGAATGAAATATTTCAAACAAAATCTTTTAATAGAGCCTTGACAGTCCCAGACAGTGGGGGCATTTGACTGTGTTTTCGGTCCGCATAGTGGGGAATTTGACCAAAATTTTTCGGAAAAGTCAAATTCCCGGGGGTTTGCCAGGGGGGGATGATGACTCACACATTAGTTCAGAATCACAGAGGTTGCCTATTAAAGAAAACTGAGATATACTATTAAGTTCGTTATCACAGACGTTGTCTAAAAAACACTTCGATCGCGATGATAAATCCTTTATCACATTTGTGACCATGGATTAAAGCTTATTTTCCCAACCACGCATAAATCATGATCCGAGGTGATCGTGAACTAAACCCCGCTATAGATCGTTTTCACTCACGTGATCTGCCGCCCACATTTCTCCCTCCTCGCCAATCTCGTTCCCAGAGCCCACGTTCCCCACCCGGGAAACGAGAGACTCTGGGATAATCCGTTTCACATCGATATTTCATTGGCTAATGAACATGATTGCTCTTCTTGCGGATAACAAGAATTCTGTGATGGCGTGAACGTATTATCCACTGATCTCGAAATAAAACTGGATTAAGTATCTATTGTTTACAAAATGAAGCCGGAAGTCACCCATTACTAAGGGACCAAGTGATGGTCTTTCTAGCGTCTTCTGGCACCGATATAAACATTTTGTTGAATGAGATGCTGAATCTTTGAAAGAAAATATAGTTCAATAGTCTTTTTTGGTACAGAAGACGTTTTAAAAAGACATAAAGACATTTTCCAGCATGTTTGGTCCCTTAGTAATTACGGATTTCTTTTGTTTAGCTGGCTTCATTTTATGAACCAGTGGACAACAGGTTGCACTATCCAGTTTTATTTCGAGATCAGTGGTATTATCCCAGAGCCTCTCTTCCCCCCCCTGGATAAGGGGAACGTGGGCTCTGGGAACGAGATTGCCTCCTCGCTAAAGAAATTCACTCCCGCTCCCCCCCCTGTCGCAACGAATCTGCCGCCCACACTTCTCCCTCCTCGCTAAAGAAATTCACTCCCGCTCCCCCCTGTCGACATCGTGGGTAGAGCAGAGCTGGAAGGAAGCCTGGCAAGGTGTCGACACCTTCCTGCACAACTTCATACCCGAACCAACTTGCCTGGAGCCGCCTGGATGCCATCTGCCGCGCCAGGGTCAGGCTGAACCGCCTCCGTACTGGATGGCCCTCCATCCTTCACAAGATTCGAGCCGTGGAGTCCGACTCCTGTCCTTGCGGCTACCCCCAGACGGTGGATCACCTGATCTCCGCCAATCTACAAGTCGCCTCGTGGCCGAGACGGCCTGGCTGAGCTCGACGAAAAGACCATAGGCATAGAGTGGCTGTTATTAACGGATGTTCCTGTGTGACCAGCTGGTTCTGTTCAAACGAACGACGACTCACGTGATCGGTGGCGCCCCATTGGGGCGGTGAAACAATACGAAATATTTGAATAAGAATAGAGCTAAATTCCCATAGGATAAAGATGGTACACCAATATGGCCGCCATTTCATTGTTTTGGTACACCAATATGGCCGCCGTGACGTCAGATGAAAACGATCTATAACACATCTCACACATCATTAGGTACTCATAGCACTGACTACAATCACAACACAATAGTGGTAAGAAAACGCTTTGCTGAACCAGAGCCAGGAATTTGGTTCAAAAAGAGATAGTACATTCGTTATAAAATTTAAAACATTAGATATCTAACCCAAATTAAATATGAACAGAGAAAACACGGATGGCTTCTGCATGGTATAATGTTAAACTTGACAAGCTGAAGAAGATCATATCAATGCGGCTCCATATCAATGTCCATATTGGATTTGACAGTGATAATATGAGTCTGCACGCAGGCTAACTCTTCCAACGTTGCACCTCGAAAACGAATCCCCAATATATACCCCCGCCATAGTCCCCGGTCATAGGTGATACATAACTAATATTATTATACAATGCTGATACAATCTCGACTGTGATTGGCTAAAAACCTACAGATAATTCTTGATGTCTGTAGCTATGACGCGCTGGCCAGCGGTTTAAACAAAACAAACATGGCGGCCGTCCTTAGGAGTGAAGATCAGAAGCGGATTAATCCGGCGGATTTGGCACGTTTTGTTGACGCTAAAACCACCAAGAAAAAACAAGCAAGCTACACATACAGCTGTTAGAGTTTAAAGCAGTGTTTGAAGGAGAAAATTGTATTTGAAAGCGAAAAAAGTTAGCGAACCTCGAACTGAAGACGGTATGAATATTTACTATTTTACCTAACTTTGTAAAAAACTTTCTAAAGGCTTCTACATTTATAATTGTATAATAAAACAATTATTGAATTCGGTTATCGCATGATATCAAGAATTATCAAGGCCTCTGTTTGTGTTATCCGCCTCAGCTTTCGGCTTCGGCAGATAACACAAACCTCGGCCTTGATAATTCTTGATATCATGCTCAACCTCATCCAATAATTTAAAGCCCATATCGTTATAAAGGTCTCATTTGTAAAAAGGGATCATTCGGGATAATTTAAGTCTAAGGGGGATAAATTTGGTCAAAAACTCGGTAAATTATAAGAAATAGAAGTCATCCATGCATCACCGGTGGCGGCTATTATAAGGGTGGACCACGATGAGTATACTACAAAGTCAGTCAATCACTTTCAAAATTTACGAACGTGCAAAAAAAAACCTTGATCAAAATGCAAAGCTGTTCAACTTTTTGTCCAACTCCAAAAGCAAAAGGAGCAAAGAACTTCACTCAGTCACACGGCTAACACAACTCACCGGAAGCATGATTTGTAGCGGAAGTAAAAAGTGCAAAAATGCAAAATCGTGACAACCCCCAAAAAACCCCGTGGACACTGGTGTTACCACAAATTTTCGCTATCACAGTTACAATTTCTCACCATGGGAACATACAAGGAATCACTGAATTGTTCATATAGCTATGCAATACTAAGGTCTGAATTGACTGCGGGATCTCAGCTAGCTAGGCCAGACAGTCACCTTGGAGGTTAGAAAAGTCAAATATGCATGCTTTGCCCTTCGGACAGAGGGAGGTCGTTTTACTACATTCTAATCTTTCAGTCATCATTGCTTTATTAAAGTGCTTATATCACTTGTGGGGTTTTAACGTACTTGAATAGAGCAAAAAAAGTTAGTTAATAAGTTATTTTGCCGTTTTTGATTGACTTTAATAGTTTCTGAGATATAAGCCTTTAAACATGCCAATTTCGGCTTTCCCCCCAAAATTTCCGTCGTTCATTTTTAAGCACGGGGGTCTGGGACTTGGGAACCTAAGCCGACTGTCTTCTTAGTTGGAACTCTCGTGCGTACTGGAAAACGGGTGTGAGCTCGACATTTCGATTTTTCAGTCAAATATATGTGTTTTTGTGAATCAATAAGCCGAAACGTAGTTGTTTTGGATTGACTCGTTCCTGAGTCCCAGGCCCCCAAGGTGTTAAAATGAACGACGGAAATTTTTGAGAATTGGCATGTTCAGAAGCCAATATGTCAGGAACTATTTGACTAAATCAAAAACGGCAAAATAACTTATTAACTGATTTTTTCTGCTCTATTTAAGGTGGCTCCATACAGTCAGTTTCTTGAAAAAATGGAAAATACAAGTTTGAGAGTCCAAAACACGTGCATAAACAATTCGGAAAAAGAATAAAACTAAATGTTATGCATAGTTAAACAGTCGGACAATCAAAAACTGTTACCAAATAAATAGCAACAGTTGTTGTTATGGCAACAATGACATTTCAAAATGGCTGCCAATTACCCTTCAAACTAATTTAATTGGAAAAAAACTTTGGTGACCCCCAATTTTTTTTTAATTAAAACTTTTCTTGAAGTATGAGTAGTCAATAGGCCGATTTAAAAAAAATACTGTAGAAAGAATAATAATTTGTTAATTTTTAAAAAATTTCGTTCTACAGAATTTTTTTTAAATCGGCCTATTGATTACCCATACTACAAGAAAAGTTTTAATGAAAAAAACAATTGGGGGTCACCAAAGTTCTTTTCGAATTAAACTAGTTTGAAGGGTAACTGACAGCCATTTTGAAACGTCATTGCTACTATAGCAACAACTGTTGCTATTTATTTGGTAACAGTTTTTGATTGTCAGACTGTTTAACTAAGCATAACATTTAGTTTTATTCTTTTTCCGAATTGTTTACTCACGTGTTTTGGACTCTCAAACTTGTATTTTCCATTTTTCAAGAAACTGTATGGAGCCAGCTATACGTTAAAACCCCACAAGTGATATAAGCACTTTAACACTTGCTAACATTTTGACGCCTGTTGGTTCACACAAGTCTGGGATACCTTTAAAGTCCTAAGTTTGTCTTATTTGAAAGAACACTTAAAATGATAGAGTAACAACTTCTGAAGAGTTTCGTTTCCATGCTTCGTTCTTGAGATAGACGGACGGCCAACCTCGATTAAAGTGTCTCGAAAACACCGTTGATGGCATTTTTTGTTACAAGCAGGCAACCATGCTAAATCGAATCGGATGGTGTATACTTTGAAGGTGAGGGTGTTGGCAGCCGTAATTATTGAGTTACATACTAAAATTTAGAGCTTTTTGAAAGCACAATATGATGGATGGGATATCTGTAAAGTCTGCCTATTTTACGTTTGTGTTTTATTTGAATGGCTAATTCAGAATGCTATCCAATTGAAATTGAAACTTTATTTACCCACGGTAAAATCATCAGGTGTCTAAAACTATATACAAAAATGTTGAAATCATACAAAATACATTAATACAATCTATTGCTAATACACTAATACATGCTATTATTAATTAAACCTGTTTTCCATGAATGCCGTGCCCATCTTCAATATAAGAATTCAATAACTGTCGAAACTCGTTCAGAGAGTTAGCTTGCCTTGCCTCACAAGGTAAGCTGTTCCAAAGGACGGCACCACTATAGCTAAAACTATTCTTAAAATAGTTGGTGCGCGGTAAAGGAACAGCTAGTTTGTTCACAGAGTCTCGTAGTGAATAAGAAGTTATATCGCTACGATTCAAAAATTTAGAACGTAAATAATGTGGGGTAAGACCGTTTAAAGATTTAAAGACCATCAAGGCTTTTTGGATTTGTTGTTGTGTACTTAGATTATTCCACATTAGACTTTCAAATAGACTATCAGCATTGGTATCATAGTTTGAAAAGGTCAACACTCGGGCTGCGCGATTCTGAAGTTTTTGCAACTTCTCAGATAAAGTTTTCCCACAAGTTCCCCAAACTACACTACAATAATCGAAATATGGCTGAACTAAAGAATTGTAGATCCAATCAGCGTGCCTGAAGTTCTGATTATTCTAATTCACATAACTCACAATCATAAACAAACAAGAAATATGGCGTGAATACACCTAAATGTAATACTTCGAAGCAAAGCCACGGTAAGCTTGCCAAGAATCAGAAATTTGTTAGACTTGGTAGCTACAGGAAAGTCTCATACTCGTAAATTACTTCGTTTTATTTTGGTAGTTTGCTGACACCGCCATGTATCTACTGTTATAAAGCTGAGCTTTTGTACTACAGTATAGTGTTGCTCATAATATCCTTAGACATTTAACTCACTGGTTCAACCGTTCTATCCGGTGATACACGGAAGGCAACCTGCCTAGTCATCTTGATGAATGTCTAAGCTACATTTATATGGTGGTTGCCTGCTTGTAACAAAAAGTTTTCACATTTTTGTGGCTGTTCCTCTAAGTGTTATATTTAGGCGAATTTGCGCTATGTTTCTTGTTTGTTTATAATTGTGAGCTATGCGAACTAGAATAATCAGAACTTCAGGCAGAGGCGTAGCCAGAAGGGGGCCCCGGCCCCCCTGGCAAAAGTGCTGCCCCCCTGAGAAAATTTGGCTTCATATGCCTCAGTTAAGCTGCCCCCCCTAGGTTTTTCCTGGCCCCCCTTGACAAAAAATCCTGGCTACGCCTCTGACTTCAGGCACGCTGATTAGATAGCATTCTGAATTAGCCAATTAAAAAAAAACACAAACGTAAATAGGCAGTACTTTACAGATATCCCATCCATCACATTGTGCTTTCAAAAAGCTCTAAATTTTAGTATATAAATCAATAATTACGGCTGCCAACACCCTCACCTTCAAAGTATACACTATCCGATACGATTTAGTATGGTTGCCTGCTTGTAACAAGAAATGCCATCAAAAGTAATATTTTGAAGCCTTGGCCGGCCACCTAAGATATTTCAGTTTGATTGATATACATTAAATTAAACATTTTGACGTCATACGTGCATATGACTTATTGAAAAAGTTATATATCTTTGCTATTATCAAATATAATCGCTTGACAATCTACATGTGTAGTGTTCTGGGCGAAACACGCGCAGACGCTTCCTTCGAATTATTTCGGTTTGATAATAGCAAAGATATATAACTTTTCTCAGTAACTCATTATGCACATGTGACGTCAAAATGTTTAATTTACATATCAAACAAACTGAAATATTTCAACAACGAAGCAAGGAAACGAAAAACTTCAAAAGATGTTACTCTATCATTTTAAGTGTTCTTTCAAATAAGACAGACTTAATTAGTAATTATTTAAAAAAATCCAAACAACGGCTAACGCCAAGCTGCTCAAACATTTTATCTAAAATAGCAAGTTACTCTTTTCAGTTAGCTTAAATTCCCTCAGCTTGCTTTTTCAGAAGCCACTTCAGGTCCCAAAGCCTCGACGTCGCCATTCTTTTCGACAGTACCCGAACGCTCAACGGGATTTTCCGAGTCACCTTCGGTCGATGTTTTAGCCACGGTCTGCTGAGCTGACTGCGTTTTCTCTGCTTCTCCGCTGTCGGGATTTTTTGCCTCTTCAACTGAAGTGTTTTTCTCTTCACTAGCCTTCGGCGTGACATTGTCGGAACCTGCTTCGCTTCCAAAAGTCCTTTGCGCTTCTTCTTCCGCTCTTGTGAAAACATCTTTGCCATCTGTAAGTTCTTCGCCTTGAGAATGGGCAGTCTTTTCGGCATCCCTTGCAGCAAACTTGTCGAACATGTTGGCTAAAATTACAAATAAAAACAACTTGAGGATGTTATACGAAGCTGAAAGATGTTTTCGACACGAAAGAGTAACGCAGGCACTGCGGATTACATGTAATCATCCGAATTTTTGAACTTGCTTAATGTTCCTATAAAAGTTTGAAAATCAAGTTTGTCTTATTTGAAAGAACACTTAAAATGACAGAGTAACACCTTTTGCAGTTTTTCGTCTCCTTTAAACATAATCATTTAAAAATCTACATGTTTGGTGTTGTGGGAGAAACACACACACTTCCTTCGAATTAATGTGGTTTGATAATAGCAACGATACATCTAATCTCCTCCGATAACTCATTAAACACACGTGACGTCAAAATGTTTGCATGTCAAACAACCTTGGAATATTTCAAAAACGGAACGAGGGAACGAAAAACTGCAAAATATATTACTTTGTCATATATTAAGTGTCCTTTCCAATAAAACAGAATTCATTTCCGCTTCATAGGCCTTTAAAGTGGTTCTCTGATGAAAATATTGTTGGCAATGTTTTTGCATAATCCTAAAGATATTATATGGTACAGTAGTTGGTAATCGTGCAAAGTTTCATTTCAAAATTCGTTGAAGAAAAGGTGGTATTTTACGTGTAAAGTTTGTATTTTGGAGCACCGCCAGCCATTAAAGTGGCCGAGCTTGAGAAGAATGAGTCGAGGAAGCTTATGACGTCATAGACTCAATTACAACAGTGACCCTTTATTGAGTCAATCATAGTCAATCGAGATATGGTCTGGAAACTCGGCAAACTTCAAAGCGCCTATAATGAGCTGTGATTTTATGTTGAACCGTACCTTACACCGTGCACATCCTTTGTTTTAGGTTTATTAATATTTAAATAGCACGGTTGAGTGACTGAACTGAAACGTTGCTATTGGACAATTCGTTCATTATACTAAAATACAATGTGTTCAGTGACCGTACACCGTGCACAGAAATGCATAAAGTCAAACAAAAAGATAGACCAAAGACTTTAGCTGAGTTTCCAGACCATATCTCGATTGACTATGAGTCAATGACCTTTTACTGAGTCTAGGACGTCATAAGTTCTCCTTAACTCCTTCTTCTCAAACACGGCCAATTTAATGGCGGCGCTCCAAAATACAAACTTCGCACGTAAAATACAACTTTGTTTTGGGGAAT
Organism: Paragorgia papillata; assembly: GCA_035771165.1. Lineage (NCBI taxonomy): Eukaryota > Metazoa > Cnidaria > Anthozoa > Scleralcyonacea > Coralliidae > Paragorgia > Paragorgia papillata. The sequence continues at coordinate 918,001 of JAWNZC010000122.1, read as the reverse complement.
TTCGAAATGAAACTTTGCACAAATATCAAGTACCATAATGATAATATCTTTAGGATTATAAAAGAAAATATTACCGACAATATTTTCATCAGAAAACCACTTTAATATTTCAAAAATAAAGCGCAATGCAACTTACCGTAGACTTTCACTTCTTTTTTCCTGTACTCGTCAAGACTTTTTTTAGCGACCAAATAATAAGACCGAGCATCTTTATTCTTCGGATCAAGCTTTAAGACTGTTTGAAATACTGCCAAAGACTCGTCCAAATAATGCAAGGAAAGTTGAGCCTTTACGGCAAAAAAAAATAATAGTGTCATAAAATAATCGAATCAATCCTGACATCGCTCAATTTTTAATTCATAGATGTAAAACATCCTCCTTTCAGAAATCTTTTTTTAATAGAACATCAAGAGTATGGAACACTTTAGCAAACGAACTAGATAACTTCTCAAAACCTAATCTTACTATCTTCAAAACAGTCCTGCTTAAAGGGTATCGGCAACAAAAATTAAGTTTGTGTAATTTGAAAGAACTCATAAAATTGTAATAGAACATCCTTTACAACGTTTTCGTATCTCTCTTCGTTTTCAAGATATTTCAATTTGTTTGATATGTAAATGAGATGGTCTCTGACGTCAGGTGTGGGGTAAAATATTTTCACATGTAGCAAAACCAGTTATATCTCTAAGTTTGTTCATCGAAATCATTTGAAACTGTGCACATAAAAACTCCTTGCGACGCTGAACATTTCACGTTAGATATGTAAGTGATTTTGCTCTGTATGAAAATATTTTACCCCACTCCTGACGTCAGAGACCATCTTATTTACATATCAAACAAATTGAAATATCATGAAAACGCAGAAAGATACGAAAAAGTTGTAAAGGATCTTCTATTACAAGTTTATGAGTTCTTTCAAATTAGACAAACTTAATTTTTGTTGCCAATACCCTTTAAGTCTTATTTCTGTGCTCTTTCTATCACTTACGATCCTCGTGATCCGCGTTCCTGGAAAACAATATGCTTATGATAAGCATAAAGGTCGCGCAAACTGAATTTATAATTCAGAAATCAGATAATAAATGGCACAAGCAAAGAACCATTTATTTTCACATTTCTTAATTATAAATTCAACAGTACTAATATACACCATTGTCTAATCTAATATGGACCGACATCACCAAGTGCCTCGCGAATTGCCGAATTCTACTATAATAGACGATTGAGAAGCTATTTCATAAACTCGTGTATCGTGTTTTACCAGGGGTTACAAACACTCGAGAACAACAATAATCAATCGGCCTATTGCCTCGTAATTTTCAGTGTTCACGGCTCGCGTTTGTAAAACATTGGAAAACAATAAAAATCACTCGGCTTGCAGCCTCGTGATTTTCACTCGTGTATGATATATTACATCAAAACCCTAAAGCCCTGATCAAACGAGAACGCAAGTCATCGCACGTTTTAGCTTGTGCTTGCTTGTGTCTCGTTTGACCGCCAGCTTGCAATGACTTGCGTTAGCTTGCGACTAATTTGATCTTGTTCAAATTTCATCGCAAGTTTTCTTCAACTTGCGAAACGTTTGAACACAAAACACAAGTCGATGCAAGTCTTTCGTGCTCCGTCGCCATATAAACTACCATGAGAACTAGCGAAAAGGCGTGGGAACTAGCGGAAGTGCAGAACTTGCGACGACTTGTGCCAACGTTTGACTGGTGGCATCGCAAGTCATCGTAAGCTAACTTACAATGACTTGCGTTCTCGTTTGATTAGGGCTTAATACTATAGTCAGAATCCTGGTTTAGCGCCTACATGAAACTCTTATACTCACCCTTGCTTTTCTGTATAAGCCTTTGATATTATTTTCATCACGATCTAATGCCTACAAAAAAAAGCCGAAATAAATTTAGATGTTATTTACCAAACATATACAGTAGTCGGCTTGACTTGGGAAAATGTGCCGAGAATTATTACTAAACGTCGCACAATAGACGAATATAATTAAGACGAATTTAATTAAGACGAATTTAATTCGAATTATCTTCGTCGGTAATGTCTCAATTAATTCCAAGCGTGACCATCCCCTCCCCGGGCATTTGACATTTTTGCGTTAGAATACTGCAAATGCCCCACCATGGGGTCAGCATTGCTGTACTCAAAATCCCTACAAGGGGTCTTGAAATTGATGCAAATTCCCCACCCATGGGAATTTAAAGAAGCAGATGTTTATATTGTCAGACAACTGAAGCGGCCGTGACCATCCATATTATTAAACATAAACATATATTTATAAAATAAAGGTCAGAAATTACTTTCAAACGTTAACGTCTCAACTAAGTTGTCCAAGCCTTTTCTCCGAAGCCAGGAAACCACAAACGGCACATTATTATTCTCTTCAAACACCTGTAAATCCGCCATGGTTGATCGCAATCGCATGTGCATGGCGTATTTTATAATACGGTTAAAGAACGGTAGACATGCGACATTTTTGGCGCTTGTGAGACAGTGGTATTTTTATGGCAAAAATAAATATATCGTAGTTTTATATGAAAAAGCTAGAGAAGTGGACGAGCATGTATTAGTATGAAATATGTGGCGTGCCTTTATAAAGTATTTCAGCTCAAAACTCAGAAAAACTAACATTTAAAGATTTTTGGCTTCATCCATTCATAGGGCCTGACTTATGGAGTTAGCGTTACAGTTTACTTAGAGTCCAATGGTTCGCGGTCGCACAATAATTTTTCCAATTACCGAGAATAGCTTTGATAACGAAATACTGATGTTTCGAGCGGAGCCTTTCATCAGAGCAAAATGTGAAAATTATACTCCCGGTATAATGTTACCTTATCACAGCTTACAATACACTCGTGGTTTTTGCCAAGTTTTAAATAGCAAATTGCCATGTTCAAATGACCAGCAAGGATCATGGGAGCGTATTCATTCATCCGTTTATCGTCGGTCATAGTTTCCACCAATGAAACCAGCCTGGTGAACTTGCTGAGCGCCAAAGAATACTTGTTTTGCTATATGGGGAAAACAGAATTAATTAACAATTATTCGCCGAAGGCGAGGTGAATATCGGTGTTTATTACATGGCTGGGCTTGTTTTCGGGTCATTATGCCGAAGGGCGCACGCTGATTGGTTGCTGAGAGGTCCGGAAAAAGCCGTAATGCCCTCTCGGCAATGTGAGAGGGCATTACGTCCTTTTTAATGACCTGCAAGTTTTGGCGGGAAAATTACTGAGTTGATTTGAATGAAAATAAAAGCGAATTAGATATATTCGTTGGAAAATTTTGAACAATAATACGTCCTGAAACATCAGTGTTTCTTTTTATAAAAACTTATTTAAAAGCGCGAAAAATAAAAGCCTAACAGGTGTAAACATGAAGCGAAACGAACAAGCTCAAAAGTAAGAACTAAGGTGAACAGCGACACCTGATTAAGACAAACGTAGAACTAAAAACAGATAAGAAAACAAACCAAAAGCCAAATAATAAAAGGCTTATTAACCTCGTTTTCTCGGTCTGTACGGGAAAGTATTTGCCCTCGGTTTCTCTCGCACAAACCTCGCTCCTTCGTCGCTCGGTCTGCACGAAAACCTCAGGCAAATACTTTCCCATACAGACCTCGAACTCGGTTAATAAGCCTTTAATAATAACCGTTGTTCTTTAGGAACAACGTTTTCTTTAAAGTTGTTAATTTCCTCGTCTGTCGCATTGACAAATTGGCTGGCGGCCATTTTGAATAAACGCTGTAGGTGATTATCGGGAATTAATCCGAAGTAGCTCGACCAATCAGAGCGCGCGATTTTCTATTATCACCTGTGTATTTATACTAAATAAGTTTGTAAGAGTTAAAACGGACTGTTTTTTTATTATCATGTGGCTGACTTATCACTTGTTTACAACTTATTTTACAGTCAATATGGGAATACCTTCACTTCTGCAGTTCGTTGCGTATTACTGTATTTCTGTAGGCGCTAAGCCTGAGAAACTTTTTTGTCGAAAACTGTACATAAATAGTATAATTTAGCTTTAAATGGCATTTAATCATAATACAATGGATATTTATCCCAAATCGATACGAACAGATGAATATACATCAAGAATTAGCGACTTTTATCGCTAGACTTTCCTCGCGCTTCAGTATAGCGGCTACAGAAATACAGTAATACACAACCAACTACAGAAGCGGAAGTGGGAAGGTATTTCCAATTTGACTGTAATACGTCTAATGGCATACGTTGATTGGTTGCTGAATGGTCCGAAAAAAGTCATTTAGACTGAGGGGCCGTTTACATGAATTGAGTTTCAATCCGGATTGAAATCCCAAGTCAATCCGTGTTTACACGGGAATTGGGTTCCTGGATTGAAATCCGCGGGAAATCTGATATTTATAAATGTTATAGAAAACACGCATGGGTTGTTCGTCCTAGTCTTCCCAGTCACATTTTTCATTCCGGAATGATATTTCGCACCACCTTTACATGATTCCGGAACGAAATTTCAATCGGGAATGAGATTTCAATCCGGAATGACAACTGGATTGAATTCAACAACCGGATTCATGTAAACAGCCCTGAAGATGAGCAAAAAGACAAGTCTGTAGAAAGCTTTACTTTAAAGTATTCTGTGCCTTTGGCCTTGACCAGCTTGGCACTTTCCATTCTTTCTTCCGACGTTAATTCATACGGGGCTTTTATCTACAATACACAAAAGAAACAAGATAAAATACGCGCGTCAATGATCACGTGACTCAAACAAAAACCTTAACATTAATCAGTAAGAAGCCTGGGAAGGAATTGGTAAAATGTTATGGGATTGGTTACTCGTTCACATTATACTATACTCGACTGCGTCTCGTCGGCCACTTTTTTAAATTTTTTTATTAGATCTTACCACGTTGTGACGTCATCTGTGCATCTATAACCAGTGCTGTAAAAGTTACATAATTTTTGTAACTAGTTACAGTTACATCGTTAGAAAAGTAACTAGTTACCAATAAAAGTTACAATGAAAAGAAAGTAACTAGTTACAGTTACAAAGTAACTCCAAATATTTTGTAACTAGTTACAAAGTCACATTCCTTTGTCCATGTTACTAGAATCAACAAAGAAATTACTGGTTTTTAGATGCCAGTACCATAATTATGTTTTTACAGCTAAATATAGTTGTCACTAAGCAGAAATAGTCAAATTGTATATAATGTATCTTTATTTTTATATCAAAACCATTTTTTATCAAGAAAGAATGACATCCTCAACTGAAAATCAGTAACTATAGTCACATTTTTAAACCAAATATTGTAACTAGTTACAGTTCTTTAAAAAAGTAACTAGTTATAGTTACTTCTTCAAAAAGTAACTAGTTATAGTTACAGTTACTTCTTCAGAAAAAGTAACTAGTTTCAGTTACAGTTACTTAAAAATGTAACTAGTTACTGTAACTAGTTTCTTGTAACAAAGTTACTCACAGCACTGTCTATAACTGAACAGACAACGGCAAAATGGAATCTATTTGTTAAACAAATTTCAGTGTACCTGTTCAAACGATTTAAGGTGCACTTCATACTTGACAGGTGCATTGGCAGCGATTTCCCACTCGGCTCGTCCTGTGTGTCCAAAGGCGTATGACGCATCAGCGCTTATTATTGAAATTTCGCCTTTTTTCATTGTCTTCAAACCAGCCTCAATAGCAGGAATAACATCGCAATCACCACCTAAAAAATAACAACACCCAATAACTGAAAATAATATAAAAGTTCAGGTTAGGTGACCCATTCATCTTATTTCTTTTTTATAATTTTATAAACAATATATAATGCCTAGTTCCATTTGCTCCAAGACAAGAGCTTTAATTTACATTTAAATCAAGAGCTATCTCCATCTCTCTTTTCATTTGTTTGTTTGTTTGTTTGTTTGTTTGTTTGTTTATTTATTGGTTTGTTTGTTCATTTATTGGTTTATTTATTGGTTTATCTGTTTGTCTGTTTATTTGTGTGCTGCTTTGTTTGTTTGTTTATTTATTTGTTTGTTTATTTGTTTATTCGTTTGTTTGTTTATTCGTTTGTTTATTCGTTTGTTTATTCGTTTGTTTATTCATTTGTTTATTTGTTTCTTTATTTCTTTATTTGTTTGTTTCTTTATTTGTTTGTTTGTTTACTTGTTTGTTTGTTTGTTTGTTTGTTTGTTTATTTATTTATTTATATTTGTTTGTTTGTTTGTTTGTTTATTTATTTATATTTGTTTGTTTGTTTGTTTGTTTGTTTGTTTATTTATTTGTTTGTTTATTTTGTTTGTTTGTTTATTTATTTGTTTATTTTGTTTGTTTGTTTGTTTATTTATTTATTTGTTTATTTGATTGTTTGTTTATTTATTCGTTTGTTATTTATTTATTCGTTTGTTTGTTTATTTATTTGTTTGTTTACTTGTTTGTTTATTTATTTATATTTGTTTGTTTGTTTATTTGTTTACTTGTTTGTTTGTTTGTTTATTTGTTTGTTTGTTTGATTGATTGATTATTTATTTGTTTGTTTATTTGATTGTTTATTTGTTTATTTATTTGATTGATTGATTGTTTGTTCATTCATTTATTTATTTGTTTGATTGTTTGTTTGTCTTTCCATCTATCCTTTCCATACCTATCTTGTGAAATTATGTCAGCAAAATGTCAGCCAAGTATATTGTAAGTTTCCTACCTTCCCCAATGCTGAATTGCAGATCACGTTCATCAAAAACTCTGTCACCATCTTTCCCGATTATATGAACTAAAATGAGATCACAGTGTGTGAGAGAAGAAAAGTCTTCTGCATGTAAATAAAATATTATCGAAATTGTGCTTACCATCAACAGTGGCTCCTTCCTTAACAAGTTCCTTTCCTTTGCCTTTTTTCTTAATTTTTTTAGACACTAGTGAATCAAATGTCACCAATTCATTATTCCAATAAAACAGTTCAATTTCAAAAACTAGTGTTGCATTTTCAGGAATTGTAGGTGGTCTGCCTGCTTTTCCATACGCATATTCAGCTTTGATAGTTAGGCTGCAGATCTCTCCTTTTTTCATGGTCTCCACACCAAATTCCCACCCTGGAATGACTTGCCCTACAATAACACACTTAAATGATTATAAAACCCATTTGTGCCTGATCAGTTTTTTCATAAGATCATCTAGACTTTGGAACACACTTTCAGATCAATTTGATTCAAACAAAAGAAATTAACACATATAGTCTCTTTAAAAAATATTTAAAATCAAGATACTCTGTTGCTCTCCAGAACACATTCAATACTGATATTATATCTACCTGGCGCTCAATATATTTAAAATGTAGTTCTGTTAGAGATCTTGAATTGCAGAACTTCAGAATTTGTTGTTAATATTAACTGTGCGTGCGTGCGTGAGTGTGTTAGTGTAATGTATTTGTGAAGTCAGTATTTGTAATAAGTGATATAATAAGTGATATAATAAGCGACATAATAAGCGATATAATAGTACAGTAGATGTGATATAGTAATATGTATATGACAATATATTATGTAATTTGATATTTGTTAATTTTTAGGGCAAGACACCATAACTAGGGCTGAACATCCCTGTTGTGTCTAGTTGCCTCGTGTGCGTAAACACGAAAACCAAATAAATAAATACATAATGTTCATTTGTTCATTCGATTGCTTGCTTTCTCACTCACTCACTCACTCACTAAATCATTCACTCATTAAATTACTCACTCACCCACTCGCATTCACCCATTCACTTGCTTGCTCACTCACTCATTGTTCATTCCTTCACTTATTTTTTCATTCACTTCTTCCTTCCATATTTGAACTTCATTTCATTTTTATCATTTTATTTTTATTTTTTCATTCACTTCTTCCTACCATATTTGGAACTTTTCCTTCCATATTTGGAAGTTTTCCTTCCATATTTGATTTTTTCTAGACTTTTAAAATTTATTTGGGTACCATGGGTGCCTTGCATGCAGGCCTTAGAGTCCCATTCACACCTTTCCCCTTTGGATCTTATTAATTATATTTTTACACTATCTTTCATCATCTTGCTACGTAATACTATTATTGTTGTATTGTTTTAATGTTAAGTATAAATGATCCAAATAAACTTCTTAAAAAAAAAAAGCCTAATGCTAGACAATTTTACATGTCAAAGGGAGAACCCTCAGACATTGTACACAGCAATGGTCTAAATAAAACTATTGGATTATTTGGATAACTAATAATGTGTATATACCAGTAGAGTGTGATACTTTATATGAATTATGCATGGTTCAATTCTTGCTGTGACCATCCATATATTCCCTGCACCTACCCCCCCCCCCTGGGACATCTGCAGGACCAGACGATCAACACAATTTCCCACCCCCGGGAAGTTCAGGGCTGTTTCCACAGGGGGGATGGTCCCACCAAGAATTGAACCATGCATTATGCAGACCGTGCACAGTGCTGTATCCAGAGAGAATAATGATTTTTAACTTAATATATATATATAATTATATATTAATTATTTTATATTTGTTTGTTTATTTGGCAGACGCGGATGGACTCGTGTAGTCATCAAAGTGAAACTAAGATGTCTGCTACAATATATTTTCAGGTAAAGAAATGCAAATGCCATGGCAAAAGCGTAGTTCTGTAAACCAACTATAACAAGACCATAAGTTCCTTACCTCGACCTAATATAAATTCAAATAGTTTTGCGCGGTCTCTGCTTGAATCAAATTGCTGGCCATCCAGAAGAGTGCCGACATAATGCACAAACACTGTCGCTCCTTCACTCGGTGTTTCAATACCACTGCCTTCTTTTTTAATCACTTTAATAATCCCGCCATCTTGTGCATCACTTATATCTACACCAGCACTTACGTCTTCGTCCACGATCATACTCTTTCCAGGTTTTTAACGTCTTTGATCAGAAAATGAAAGGGTCGATCCGCTCTGCAACATGTGTGGTGTGATCAAGAGGGTTATGGTAGGACTGTCTAGATTATTAGGGACCGTAGGTGGTATCGCAGATATTTTAATTTATCCCAATTTTTCTAACAACACCCCACCTACCCATCCCCCAAGGAAAAGTTGCGTCAAATTCAAAAATAAATCCCGATAATTAACAATTATTGGACGAGTCTGAGCAAAATATCATGATTTGTCAGTGGCGAGCTACTAGTTATTTGCCGATGCCGAAGGCAGAGGCAAATAACTGGTAGCGAGACACTGACAAATGATGATATTTTGCGATAGACGAGTTCAATAATTGATTTATCATTCATAAAATAGTTAAAAATCTGAAATGCCTGAAGTTAGAGATCGCCACTCTTCTCTGTGTCTTCGGCATACTAAAATCTTCGTAAAACTTACTTTTTGTTGGCACGAGTGTTGCTTTTTATCTCTCACTAAATCTTCCTTTTAACTATTTCTTTTCTGAAGTACATTGTCGTTATGAACGCTTCTAAATACTCTCGATTATTTCCTCGGATACCTGAAGAACTAGCCGCTATGTTTACGAAAATAATTTGCAGTCAGCAGCGCCATTGCTAGTGCGCATGCTCATAACATTATTTGCAAGAAAAAAATTATTTGCACTCAGTTATTTGCAGGTGAATTAACCAATCAGAATGCAGGATAGAAACGAAATGAATGATAATTAACAATTATTGGACGAGGTTGAGCAAAATATCGTGATTTGTCAGTGGCGAGCAGATCAATTATTTGCCCATGCCGAAGGCAGAGGCAAATAACTGAACTGCGAGACACTGACAAATCACGATATTTTGTGGAAACCGAGTTCAATTTTATTTATTTATTTATTTATTAAGTTTTGCCACAAGGTTCAACAAGACTAGGAATTAAATAAAATTAAAAAAAAAAGTACTTAATTACTCTTAATTTATTATTGAGTCGGTTTTCTTTGTTCTTCCGAGGTCTTTATATCGCATAAAGACCTTGAATACTAATTAGATACGAAACGAAGAAAAAAAACGAGGAAAATATTTGTCCAAGGTGGAAAAAAAAGACAAAACTTTGTTGGAAAACCTCCTCGATAATAAATTAAGTCAGATAAATCCATCGAACGTCGGGATGTATGCGATATAAAGCCCTCGGACGCTTCGCGTCCTCGGGTCTTTATATAGCATACATCCCTCGTTCTCGGGATTTATCTATTACATAGTGAAAGTTAAGTTACATCGTAAAATATATAATAATGTGGCAGGGTTGCCGCAACAGCGAACGCCAATTACTGCGGTCCCAAGCAAAAAGAAAAGGCCATATTAATTATTTAGGTTGTGTTAATTATTATTTTGTAAGTATTAATTATTAACCATTAATTATTGTCAAGTATTAATTATTAGTTCTTATTTACTAATTATCGAGTAGTAATCGTCAGTCGCCAACTACAAACTATCAACCACCAATTGCCAATAATTGTTTTATTATTCGATTTATTTTTTATTTGACATTGTTTACCTGTAATTATGTCCATTCATTTCTTTCCAGTTTGGCTGAACGAGCGATTTACGTTTGCCGAAATTGAGTGTAACGCGCATGAGTAGAATATTATTTGCTGCAAAACAACATTTCCGGCTAATGCGCATGAGCAGACTGTTATTTGTAGGCAGTTATTTGCAGGTGACGTAGTGGTCCCTCAACCAATTAAAGCGAAGATAAAAATAAATCGAATAATAAATCTCTATTATTACTCGGGCTACTGTGGTAGCCGAGTCTAAATTTCGGCTCTGTTATTATTTCTTTTTCTTTTTTTCTCTTTCATGGCGAGTTGTCTCTTGAACGAAGCTTTTCTTGCCATTTTATCGATGTTTCGTCTCAAACAAAGATGTCAGAGTAGTCGGACTGTCAGCGAATCAAGGTGTGTTAAAAATAATTGGAAACTTTAAAGGTGCTGTCCAGTCCGTTCCGGCATGATCCGCATCTTTGTTTATGAGGACCCTCAAACACAGCTCAATGTAAACCGTTAAGCCCTGATCAAACGAGAACGCAAGTCATCGCAAGTTTTAGCTTGTGCTTGCTTGTGTCTCGTTTGAGCCCCACCTTGCGATGACTTGCGGTGACTTGCGTTAGCTTGCGACTAATTTGATCTTGTTCAAATTTCATCGCAAGTTTTCTTCAACTTGCGAGAGCTTGCGAAACGTTTGAACACAAAACACAAGTGGATGCAAGTCTTTCGTGCTCCGTCGCCATAGAAACTACCATGAGAACTAGCGAAAAGGCGTGGGAACTAGCGGAAGTGCAGAACTTGCGACGACTTGTGCCGACGTTTGACTGGTGGCATCGCAAGTCATTGTAAGCTAACTTGCGATGACTTGCGTTCTCGTTTGATTAGGGCTTTAGAAGCGACATGGCAGAAAACCAAGCGATTCGGTGAGGATATCTCTTTGGATTTCTGAAAATGTTTTGTTTCAAGTACAAGTAATGAAGAGGAAGCAAGAAAAGCTTACAATCTTCAATAAGGTATCAGTAAATATTTTGATAAACGAAGAAGTAAACATTAGTTTCGTACATGCGCAGAACGGACTGTTGGGCACCTTTAAACTGAAGGAGTGAAGGACGTCAGAGAACAGTCATGTTTAATAATTGCGAAACCGAGGTTTGGCCATCGGAATTGTCCGGAGTTGTCTCCAGATAATCAGTGGTTGTCTCTTTTCTTGCTTCACTAGCTCATGCGTGCATTTTAATTGTTCCTGGGTAGCACCAAATAATGCAAAAAATACTGATAAACATGTACTATGTCGAACTGTTTGCGCGTCTAGATTAACGCTGTGAAGTTAGCTGCCAGTTCGCCGCTGCACTGTAGCTCGTTCAATCCAGCGTTTTCACTGCAGGCGAACTGGCAGCTAACTTAACGGGGTACTTGTCTAATGATCGCTTGAATCTACTGAATCTAGCACTGTAGATTGCACTGTAGGTTATTTTGTACTTTTTAACAAACGCTTAATATGTGCACGCTGTTTCGTGCATAGGCTATGCCAAGCTGCATTGCTATGAGTAGCCCGAGTGAACACCTAAGCAGGCGCCTTGTTGTAAGTTGAAACTAAACTGAAAAAAAGTAAAATATGAGAGAAATTAGTGTAGTTCTTTCTTTATTTCAAGCTTGGTATAAGTACTTTCTCACTTTCTTTTATAAAATAAGTAAACAATACGTTTTTAACTTATTTATAAGAAAAGCTAAAGTATCACGCTTGAATATCACGTTTAAAACGGAAGCTTATGCGCTTGCAATGTGATCAGTAGCTTGACTTATGGTAGCTTGTCTTCCTGCTCCACGACCCAGTTAACGCACTTGATCATATCCTCCACAAGGATGTACTCGGCAAGCCCAATGCGGCGCCAGTTGCTGATCCCAACGCGGTCCACCACCTCAGAATGCTCACCGGACGATCCCCTCGCTTGACACTGACGCTTACGGCATTCCTCGTCAATCTTCTTGAAACCCCATGCCTTGATTAGCTTCGGGATTTTGATGTGCACCGAGCCGCGCATGCCCGTGCCCAGGTTGGAGGGGCAGCATGTAATCGCGCCAAACTTGGGATGCATCATGAATGCCTCCTTTTTGCCCGTCGCCTTCTTGACGCCATCCTCGATTACTTTCGCCCCCCTGGAAAGTAGCTCGAAAACGCCTTTGACGTCGGCGCCCATGCGCATCGAAATTATGCGCAAATGGTCGCCTTCGTTGATCCAGTTGACGAATTGCTTGTTCTTGTTGTGAAATACAGCGCGTCCGATTGGCCAGTCCACGTGGTACCCAGACGCCGCCTGCATCTTGTCCGCTCCGCGAAACAGGAAGTGATCGTCGATGAGTCCTTGTCGCTGTTCGTCTGACATGGTAGCGTGCAGAAACATTTCGCCTTTCAGCTCGTCGTCGGCCGGAATGGCGTCGTATACTTTCTGCATCAGAGCACAAATATCAGAACGCGTTTCCTTCAAGCCGCCAGGAGTGAGCGGGAACATGGACAAGTTGCGCGCGATGCGGATACGCGTCGAGATCACCTGAAATGGGAATCAATGAAAAACTACTGAAAAATAGACTGACAAGATCGAGCAACCCAAACCTAACTCTCTTCCGAACTTCCTTTCTTAATAGATCCACTAGAATCTGGAACATATTTCCAGGGGAATTAAGATATAACTCCATAACCATTAACCAATTTAAAATTTTGCTTTTCAATTATTGTTTTACTGCCTTGGATATAAACTACGATGTAGATGACCCCAGATTTTGGAAATCCATATGTTTAAAGTGCAATACTACTCGCAGTCTAGCCAGCCCAGTGAACACTATATAAAGACTGGAACGATACCTCCATAAGGTCGGCCCTATGATTGGATGAAGCCAAACTTCTGGCTGCTGGGGGCAACACATGAACGTCTGACCAACGTCCAAGGAGCGGTGGAAAACAGACAATGGCCCAGCGAGAATTTTTTATTTTTTTGTAGTTGAACTTCTTTTGAATTGATATAACGAAGTCAGTATGTATTAGAATCATTGTCCTTTCTGTCTGAGGTATGTTTGCTGGCAAAAATAGATTGAAGTAGGGAATATATTGTCAAACGAAAGCAAAATTTTGCTTGGATTGATGGAAACTCCTGACGAAAATTCAGGTTATATTTAGTATTTATTCGTCTTTATTTTATGAATTCTTGCAATTACCCTATCAAGCTGTGCCTTTGCTCTTATGAATAGTCTCCTCATACCTTTTGAATCATTGTAAGACCACATATATTTTGATCTTTGATGCCTTTAAAACACTGTCGGTTCGTATTTCTGTGTTTTGTTCGATTTTTTGACTGTTCAGAAAATTTAATATTTATGGCTTTTATTGATCATGTCAGCATCCATATGCTCGACAGATTATAGCCACTAGATTTCAGTAGGCCTTAGCCCTGATTAATGCTATATTTATTTGATTCAAGATAGTTCATAGACTTTTTTCTTGACTTTTGATACCTCAACACTTGGAGCTGCCCTACAAAAAATCAAGAGATCCGCGCGGTTTCGGACTCAAAATGTGTTTTTTGTCAAATATTTAAGCTACGTTTTTGCTGCTAAAAGGCTTTAGAAGAAGTACATATTACTGTAGCATGTTTACATTTCTTTGTAATTGGTTCATAACAAAATATAACTTAAAAAATAAAGATTTTCTTGCATATAAAGAGGACTGGGGGCGCCCTGCATGTCAGCCTCCATGACGGCTTCAAAATTTGGTTTGGAGGTATCGTTCCAGGCCTTATATAGAGTTCACTGGTCTAGCCAGCCCTATCTCTTGCTGTTTTTAATAATTGTAACTTAACTTAAGTTATTTGATCTTAAATTAATTAATTTTGTATGTCTTTTGCCCTGTTTACACACTGTAATTTTTAAGGAGTAAAAATTACTCTCAAAACACGGCTTAATATTTGTCTCCAGAATGCCCCAGTGTTGAGGGGTAAAATTGCTGGGGGAGTACAAATTACTCCTAACCAAAGAGGGTAATATTTACCCTCAAATTGTGGGTAAAAGGTTTGTCTCCAGAATGCCCCAGTTTTGAGGGGTAAAATTTCTGGAGGAGTAAAAATTACTCCTACGCACGGAGGGTAATTTTTACCCTCAAAGGTAAAGCTTTGAGGAGTAAAATCTACCTTTCAAAACGAGAAATATTAACTACTTATTGACCGAGCGTGAGGTCTGTACTAGTAAAATATCGGACCGATGTTTTTTTAGTACGGACCGAGACGAGCGCAGCGAGTTGAGGTCTGTGCAAAAAACAGAGGTCCGATATTTCACCAGTACAGAACGAACAAGCGAGGTCAATAAGTAGTTTATTATATGGCCTAAATGTTGTGAACGTTCTGTGAAAACTCGATCCATCTTTCTTGCGAACTAAACGAAAATGGCAGACATTTTCACATTTTTAAAGTACTTTCCGTTGAGCTAGAATCCTGAACTTTCTACCCAAAATAGTAATTTTCAATTGCTTTTGTTTGACATATTGCTCAAGATCGTACGTTAAGTAGTTGAATAAAAAATCATCTGAAATTCTAATACTTGTGAGAAGTAAATGTTATTACGAACAACGTTACGAACGTTTTGGACATTTTAAAAACTTTCACAAAACGTGGAAACTCGAACGATACATCAAATGAAAGCTTATAAAATTTCTAACAACATACCTGCACGGTATATTTCAACGATGAGTAGTTCTGAAATTATAATCCATCGTGTTGCCGATATACTGACATGACTGCCATTTTGTTTATAAAATTAACTTACGGTCCCGAACGGCAGATTCCGCTCTGAGCGGGCGGATACGGGAAATATCCGACCGCTTATGAACCAATCAAATTACAGGATTTCCGTATTCGGACCTCTCAGCGCTGCTGCCATATAATAAAATATATTATACGCCATACATTTTTGTGGTGAACATTTTTGTTAGCGCGCTCTAGATAAAGTGCTCACAAAGCGAAAGTTTTCGTAAAATATGCAACATGTATAAGATTCGGAAATATTTCAGTGACTTTATTCAGTACGTGCACGGTCAAAATTTAAGCGGGATCTGAGCCACATCTGACTTTAAGTGGGCTTAAAATATCCGTGTAAACAGATCGGCGTAAATTAATCGCGATTAGTTTGCACCACCTCCAGGAGGTGGATTAACCTGAGCACGATCAGTTAATCGCGCTTAACTTGGCCGTGTAAACGCAACGGGATTGAAAAACGCTTGCTATTAACACGTTGTTATTAATACGATAAAATGCTTTTTTTTCCCTGCTGTAGAAGCTTCCATCTCGCTATTCTTTGTTCCTTTGTTTCTTTCTTTCTTTTAGCTATTACTCTTTCTCGTGTACCGATGTCTTCCGTTGTTCTTTGACGCACGCTACCCATACGAAGCTTCCAAAACCAAAAATATAGCTCGTCCGCCATGTTGAATAATGGTGTACGTGTTTTAGTAAGGGATTGTTAAACGACCGTGTAAACGCACCAAGGTGGCGCATTTTAAGCACGCTTAACTTAAGCGTGATTAAATTTTGGCCGTGTGAACAGGGCTTTTGTTAATGGTATGAGACCAACTTATTTGCTAATTGATTAAAGTGGTTCTCTTATGAAAATATTGTCGGTAATGTTTCTGCATAATATTAAATATATTATGTTAGTTCGTAATTGTGCGGAGTTTCATTTCGAGATTCTCAAAAACAAAGTTGTATAATACGTGCGAAGTTTGTATTTTGGAGCGCCGCCATTAAATTGGCCGCGGTGTTTGAGAAGAATTTGAGGAGAACTTATGACGTCATAGACTCAATAAAGACAAATCATTGTTGTTGTCAACAAAAGGGTCATTGTTGTTATTGAGTCTATGGCGTCATAAGCTTCCTCGACTCATTCTTCTCAAGCTCGGCCACTTTAATGGCGGCGCTCTAAAATACAAACTTCACACGTAAAATACCACCTTTTCTCCAACGAATCAGTTGAAATGAAACTTTGCACGATTACTAACTACCATAACATCTTTAGGATTATGCAAAAACATTGCCAACAATATTTTCATCAGAGAACCACTTTAATATTTTTTACTTATTTAAAACTTTTGTTTTAATTATTTAAAAGAATTATTTAAAACAATTATCTAATTAATTTCCCAATTTTATGATCTGTAAACTTAACTTAATTCAGCCAATGGCTGCAATGTTTAGTGAATAAATTATTTATCTATTTATCTATCTATCCTATTTTTCACGCATATCTATTTGCTACTAGCCAGAAGAGCAATACATCATTGAAAATAATGACCAAAAACTTTACTTATTTACACAGACCAATAGCAAAAATCTTAAAACATAGAGAAAATGCAAGGGTGGAAACTACTACGAAGATAGTACGTTATTATAGTGTTTTCAGCTTGAGTTGGTAAAGTTTTTTCGTATGTTTTTGCTGTACAAGCTGTCGTAAGTTAAACTCAGAGAAAACTCTGATCTCCAGACGGGATTCGAACCCCACAACCTTCCGAATGCAGACTCGTCTCGATCCAGTCGTTATATCGTACGCTGCTTGCTAAACTCGCAAGGGGACCTGGGAAGGGGAGAGAACGACTAGCAGATTACACATTCAAAATGGCAATGCAAAAATTCTAGATGCTGAAGAAAGACCATTTCATCGAACTTTATTGTGCATTTTTGGCTAACAAACTCTCTTGTCTCCGAGAAAATGTAAGGCGAACCTGAAAGAAACAATTTCACTTGACTCTGAAGATGACCGCCGCTGAGGCCGGCGAAAGATCACTTACTATTAAAACATCAACAACAGTCTTTCTCAAGACTACACTATAAACCTAGACGAACAATTTTCACAAACAACATGTACTAAGTAGGTTTAAACCATTTATCCTGTCATTCCGAAGAGTGCCTATTATTCAAACTCACCATCTAAGCTCGTGTTGCAGTGAGCATTCAAATCTTCATCGTACTCTGCCATATATTGATTTCAGCTGGCAAATATTGATCTAGAGATGGTCGAAATATGACCAAGGGAAACGTAATTTGAAAGGCCTACATTATATAAATATCGATTTGTCTCTAATAAAGGGAGAAAATCCAGTTACCAAGCAAACAATGCCAGGTTGCAAGATATGCATATAATTTGCAAGAAATTTCTAGTAATCTGTCAGTCGCTTCCCATTTTCCCCTTGTGATCCCCAACCTCGTACCTAAGACCCTGGGTACGAGGTTGTGTGATCCCACGTTTGCAGTGGCGGATCCAGGGGGGTTATGGGGGTTGCAACCCCCCCTGGCCTATTATATATGGTATATTATATTATATATAATATATAAATTGTGTTTAGTATATAATATAGCGTATCAAAATCACTATTTCTGATCCTAATATTGTCCCCAAAATGCAGGAAATAGCAATCTCAAACTCATTAATAATTCATGAGGAAAACACAAAGGAAATCAGTACCGTGTCTGTAGTTTGGATATTGGAGGAAGAAATTGCATAAATTAAGCAAACTTTCATCTTGATTTTCTCTTAAAATACTGATTTGTTTGAGATGCTATATCATACACTCGGAGGAGTGTTTCATCAGGATATCCAAACACCTCGAAGTTTGTTAAAAAACCTCGGTTTTCAACAAACGTCTTGGTGTTTGGATATCCTGATGAAACACTCCTCCTCGTGTATGATATATTACTTTCAGGGTATCAGAAATCAAAAACTTTCCGGGAAGCATACCCCCGACCCCCCTAGAGGTGTCAACCCCCTCTTTAAAAAAAATCCTGGATCCGCCCCTCCTAGCTGAACTTAAAGAACCGACAGGGGACGAGTCTGTTCCGAATACCAGCCGAACGCTTTCACCATTGAGCCACTGGAACTCAGATGAACTTAATACGACAGCTTGTACAGCAAGGAACACACGAAAAAACTCTACCAAGATTAGTTATGATATAAAATACTGACGTTTCGAGCGGGAAAAGTAAGAAGAGAAAAGGGGGAGTTAGTTAAAAGGACTCTGCCCGAAACGTCAGTATTTTGTTATCAAAAGTGACAAAACTCGGCAGCCTTACAACTTTTTCCCTTGCTTAGTTTGTTATATCTAAAACACTGCATTTTCTTATCAAACAAACTAAAATATCTCAACAACAAAGCAGATAAACTAACTACTGCAAACAATGTTACGTTGTCATTTTAAGTGTTGTTTCAAATAGGACAAATTTAATTTTAATTCGTTTCATAAACGCTTTGCTTAAAAGCATTTCACACATAATGGATTTCACACCTTATTCTAACTTAGGTATACATCGCTTTTTAAAACAGGAAAATAAAATTAGTTTTTCTCGTCCTGTCCTATGATTTTACGTCACCGGTGACAGATGACTTCGATTTGTTATAATTTATCGAGTTTTTGACCAAATTTACCCATAACGATATGCCATGAAGTATTTGGTGAGCGCTGACCTGAACTTCAGGTTATTGGGGTCTCGGCAGTGTGACCAGATTTGGTAATTTTAATTACTTTTGGTAATATTTCGCGATTTTTCGGACTTTTTTGGTAATTGAAAATTTTTGGTAATTTTTTTAGTAATTTCTCTTAAAGTTAGTAATATTTTGGTTATCAACCAAATACGCCATAATGACACAACCTGTTATTCAAAAATTCAATGAGAACAGTTGCAGGTCCATGCCTGCAAAGCTGTACATCCCAATTGCAAGCTGCTGGTCCAAGCTTAGCCTGGCACCCTGGCCCAATTTAGTTATATTTATTCAATGAAAGACCGCTAAAAGTGAACAGTGGAACGGAAATTTTTGTAAACATTAATTATTCAGTTATGTTAATGCATCGCAAAGGATTCTGGTTAAGAATATTTGTTGAGTCGAGAGTATAAATAATAAATTATACTATAGAGCTATTATTTAGCCATGCATTCATCGCTGTTTTACTGATTTTCAGACCACTTTGGTTGACAGCAGAAATTTAGTAATTTTTTCTACATTTTGGTAATTTTTTGCATGCTTATTTAGTAATTGCCTTGCAAAATATCTGGTCACACTGGGTCTCGGAGTCATCTCGCATCTTATTAAGTGCATCTCAACCTCGATCTCAACAAGACGAAAACGGCTTTTATTTGTCAATATATAAGCGAAACCAACGAAAATGTTAACTCTAACAACTCCTAAAGTAAGTATAAGCATTTGTCTGTGGAAATTATTTTGTAGATTAGCAATAATTTGGTTAAATTTGACGAAAACCATCTCGGCAGTCGGCAGAGACTCGGTCAATCTGCCATGTATATTATATCGAACAAACATTGCAAAATTTTACCTAAAGTTGGCGGTGTTTTAACGGCAAACAGGAGTAAATATCATGCAAAATAACCTGAAATCTGAATAGCTGACTTAAAAATTATCTTAATGATGTATTATGGTCTTATGTTGTGGTATAATTCTGTTTTAATTTGTAAATTTCCAAAATAAGTAAAAACCACGCGCTCAAGTGGGCGGTCTTAAAAAAGCAATATAATATTTGCGTTTTATTGTATTGCCTTGATTTTTTCAATTTGAATTCAGTGTGAAAAGTTTTTATTAAAATAATTTTTTTTCTAGATAGTTGCCATTTTGTTGTAGATTATAATAATATTTTTATAATAATTAGCATAAATTAGCATAATTTGCAAAATAGGTTGTCCCACAAGACCCGACAACCTAAAATTTTAATAGTAGAGGGAAAAACGATTCAAATGATATATTGTGGTATTTTTGTGTTATGCCATGTTAATTCACAAATTGCCAAGACCACCTGCTGTGACTGGTTTTGGGGCCGGACAAGAATGAGTTAAATAATAATAATAATAAACTATTACATACCTTGTCTTGTGCGCTCTTAGAAAGGTCAACTGAAATTTTGGCAGGATCCATTCTCTCGGACGGTGTCCCTCCCAGATTAGTGCCTTTGGACATGGAGAAACCTTTGTGATACGCCTCGATGACGGGATAGAAGAAATCTTTGAAGTCGTCCCAGGATTCCGCATCTCCGGCGTGACAACCCACGAAGCTGTCTGGGTAGATGGTGCCGCTATTAATAGAGCGCGCAATAGTCCACTTGGCGGGACCGCTTGACACCTTGTCCTTGTACTTGTCCCATATTTCCTGTGTGCAGAATTTCGCCGCCAGACTCGTGTGCTCTGCCGCACGTGCTGCGTCGAGTTTCTCCTTGGGGTACTCGTTCCGTGCGAGTTGCGGGTCCATGATTAGATCGTAGAGCGGGTCTGGTGCTTGCTTCAGTTTGTCGCGCTCTGTACGATACCGCGCCAGTAGCGCCTTCGCTTCCGCGCCACTGAGCGCGCCGACCGCCTTTCGGTTCGCGGGGGACTCTTCTATGTAAAGCGCGCCGGCCTGACCGTGAAGAGTGGAGGATTCAGCACCCATGATGATCAATTAAGTCAGCGGCTTATTATCCTGAAGCAAAGATCGATTTTTTTAATAAACGTGGGTCTTAACAACATTTAAATTTGGAAAGAACCTATTAGTATACGTTTTGTTTTCAAGCCTCAAGGCTTATCATATATATATATATATATATATATATATATATAATATATATATATTATATATATATATATTCAAACAAACAAAGTGTTGTTCGCGAAATGTCGAAAAGTGCTCAATACCGTAAAGATAGAGCGAATATACTATAAGTAGGCTTACCTCAAATGTTGATGGTCGCTATACTGCCAGTTTCACGCTGGGCGATCTTCAGGCGGCTTCAGAGCCGCCTGAAGATCGCCCAGCGTGAAACTGACAGTAGCGACCATCAATATTTGAGGTAAGCCCACTTATAGTATATATATATATATATATATATACTTCCCTTGTGAATGACTAGGTGCAGTCATGGCCGCCTAGGATCCCTGCGCTACATGTTTCGTCAACCTATCAGCACGCCGCCTGAAGGCGTCACCGACTCTTTGCTGGCCCATTCGCCGAAGTAGTCTGCTAACTAACGATCTCTCAATTTTTTGCGCGCAGTTCCTTGGCAGCTGTTAACCTTGGTTACATATGCATAACCTCTCTTAGTTTAAGGTGGCTCCCTACGGTAATTTTAAGAAAGGACTGGTAGCGAGTATTACGGTCGTCCGCACATGCGTATATAGCTATATTGTCGAAGTGATATTCTGTCTTCTCGGCAGCCGTCCGAACGATACGAAAAATCTGCCTTGACAACTTTCACTAATACTTTGCCGCAGTGTTCTATGTGGAAAAAACTAACCAGAATCTGGATAACAATTTTTAGAAATTTTGACCGAAAAAAACGGCTAAAGCCCCCCAACTTTGTAAAAGTGGAAAAAGGGGGTGGGGCTGAGCCCCCCTGCCTTTGCGCCGAAGGTAAGGGTGGTTATACGTTGAATATTTATACATGTTCGATATATGTTTAATTTTGAATCCATATCACTGCTGGATGACAATCGTAAGAAAAATCGTGTCGTGTGATAGCTCAAAACTCATTTCATGAAGTACTCCACGTATTAGCATTTGATGACTGCTGACCAGAAGTATTATGAATGAGCCATACCGAAATGTTTCTCAAAGTTTGAACAATGAATTGCCGTTTTCGTCTGAGCCAAGAATTATACGGGAAGAAAAAAATGAAGAATGATGAAAAAATTGTTGTGGGCGGAAGGTTTTATAACGTTTAGGATTCTGTAAAATCTTCCCCCAAAACGCAGGAAATGCCATTTCAGAGACTCTAGGTTTCAAAATTTTCCAGGGGGGCATGCCCCCGGACTCCCCTAGAGGTTTCTCGCCCCTTCGGCGCTCCAAGTTCAGCCCCCCCCCTACCAAACCTATCTTCCGCCGCCTGAAAATTTGACAATTTTCAAACCAATTTTCAAACGCCATTATTACCATGGTAACAGCAGATATTAGCATTATTCAACAAATACTTCATAACTGTGGTTCTCCTTCTGCAGTTCAGTATACAGAATAGTTATGTAATAGTTATTTTAAAGACAGCAATAACCATAGGCTATGACTGAACATAACAAGCAGTGGCGTAGCGTGACCATTCTGAGCGGGGGGTGTACCTCTATTGCGCTTCCTCAATTACCGACCAACTCATTTTTATGTCCAATTTACCGACACATCGAGTAAAACGTCCTAGTAAATAGCGCTGCAAGCCTGCATGTAAAGGCAAAGTGCCAGCCAAATGTCCGTAAAGAGAACATGCTCTGGCAAATGACTGCGAAAGCAAAATGCTCAGGCAAATACCTCTAAAGGCGAAATGTCTTAGGGGCTGTTTACATGAGCCAGGCTAGCCCGGTTAAACTGGGCTCACGCGATTGATTAGGATCTCACTGTGGATTTGAAACTCGCGTAAACTAAACTGTACAAAGAAGAATTGGTTTAGTTTAGATGTAAACGAACCCTAACGTTGATTAAAATCTATTTTTGTGGCCGAGGAAAGAATTTCGTGAGACGAGTCAGCCCGCGGTTAGCCAGGTTAGCCAGACTAGGGTTATCCCTATCCCCCGAGATAACTCGGTGTTAGTTTATTTCCATGTTAAAAAAGTAAACCGTTCACATGAGACCGAGATAACTCGGGGGATAGGGATAACTCGGTCGGAGCGATAGGGTAACCCTAGCCTCCGAGTTATCCCTACCTCCATGTGAGATTGTGAACGCTTTCACCCGAGTTATCTCGGGGGGTAGGGTCAACTTAGGCATGCGTATTTATGCTGTTGCTCGGGATAACTCGGGGTGAAGCGTTAACATGAAGCTAGGGTTATCTCGGGGGCCAGGGACAACTCAGTAGTTGCGTTTTATCATGTGAAATAGGGTCAACTTTGACCCTAGCCCCCGAGTCATCACTACCCCCCGAGATAACCCGGTCTCGTGTGAACAGGCCCTAAGTGATGTATAGCATTCAATCAAGTCGATTGCTTAAAGCTATTCCATGACCAAAGAAACAAAGAGTCTTTTTACTAGCTAATTGATTGTTTTAGTGGTATATAATTGTTTGGAGTAGGCGAAAAGCAGGCATAAACTAAAGACATAAACAACAGATATATATATATATAGTTAACGACGGACAGGTAAATGTCTCACAACTTCAAACTTTCGTGGTAAAGGTATACATGTTGCTCTATACTTTCCACAACAAGCCCAACAAAATCTTAGCGTGTTTTTAAGTCTGTGGCTGTTGCATACAAGCAGCTTCTTCAATTGCACAATCTCGCAGTCAGAACTGACAAAATTCGAATTCTTGTGTGGCGTCTTCAAAATGTAACGCCCTTTCCAACAGGCAGAATTCCTATAGCTACATACGAAACCAATTTTCGTTGACCACACTTCGTGCGTGCGTTGCAAAATTACAAGTTTTAACTTTCTGACTTGCTTTGTTTACTAGTTAGCGATGGTATAGCTTTTGAGGAATGCCAATGGAATTATCAAATAAAAACTGGTTGTGGAAAACTTGATTTGCTCGTGTGTATAACCACGAGGCCGCGTAATTGGATAGAAAGTCACAGTACATGGACGTAAGAGAAAGGCATGCAGACAACCACAAAATATAGGACACAAATAAAGGTAAGGTGCTTGTTTATGTCCGACTTTGACATTTTTCTGTTTGTCAAAATCCTGCTTATAATGTGTCTGGTCTCCAACTATTTACAGTATACAAATTAAGTAACTGATTTTGTTAATACGTACCTTATTGTGGAAATTTTCTGGTAAATTAAAAGGTAAGAAAAATCCTTGATCTTGTCCACTGAACTTTTGTTCTAATTGTAAATGTTCTTCAAATATTTTCGGCCTATTATACATGGCCAATTAATTCAAATAATTTTGCACGCTGTGATTGCGAACCGAACTCTACGGGTTACCGACTGCCTGGATAAAATTGTTAATAAGCAAAAAGGCGTTATTTTAAATGTTTTACTAACGTTTAATAGGTTTTCTTGGATAGTACCTAAGTTATATACAGATGTTCAAAAGGGAAAATATTAAAATGGTAGAATAAAAACGTATATTATGTAGTTAACTCGGCTAGTGTGAGATTTACACAAATATTTCTCTGTTGTTGGTTGTTTTTGTAAAGACATCTGGGGACAAAATCACGTCGTTCGAAAGTCGCTTTCTTTTATTTTTTATTTTTCTCAACTACTCTGATTTCTTTTTGAATAGATAGTTAGTTTTTTTGCTCAAGTATAACGGATATTTAGAACCCTGATGAAACAGTTATATATACTTTGTACTCGTACTGTAGTATTCCGTCACTTATAATTATGTAAATCGTTGAGTTTTTGCATATAAGCGAAGACTTCATCACCAAGAGGGGTATGGGGTAAAATTCAAAAGAAAGGCCGAACTGCTACGTGTTGCCAATCATAGTGATGTCAAATTAGATATATTTGACAAACGGTAATTCGCACACGGTTAGAAAATGTACAAGAAGGCTTTATTAGCCAAAATGATTACAAATTCAGCTCTTGTGGAACGTGATTTTAAGACAGACAACGAATTTGAATGAAACAATGATTCTGTTCGTGGATGAAAACCATCTTTTCAAATAATTTGTTTGGAGGCGGGGCAGATTAACAATGATGGTCAGATAAGGAAATGATATGTTAAATATATTATAAAGTAAAAGTAAAGTGTCTTTATTTATTGAGGATTAACACATGACAGTATTTAGATACCGATAAACCAATGGCCATCACCATTTTGGAGGCTGTTTGCGTGGAGGCGAACCAGCTCGTGTACGCGAGCTAGCTCGCTTTACCGTGATGATTTTTATTGTGTGTACATGAGAAGGGCTAGCTCGCCTAGCCGGGCTGGCTTGCGTGTTGTGCTAATTGAGTAATTTATCAGTTTTGGTAAGGCCCGAAGTCTCATTGTTTTAAATATGAACTGTACATGAACAAGCAGAACTTGTGTATCATTATAGTCCGTTTCAGCTTGCTTTTGAAATCCGATACGTATAATTGAAATGAACATTCCGAACTTACGTTGCAATGTTCCGAACTACGTTGCGAGGTAGATACAAATTTAAGTCGGCAATTTGTTTCCTGCTTAACCAACTATATCTATTATTAGCATATACCTCGCAGGTGAATAGTGCTTTTCAAGCAATCTGATTGGTTCCTCTAGCTCGGGATATCCTGCACTATTCACCTCAGTGTCGGTGAATAGTGTGGATATTCACCTCGCCGAAGCGGCTCGCAGCACTATTCACCTCCACTTCGGTGAATAATTGTTAATTATATTCTATACAACAAATAATCTTCTTCTCCGTGATTTTACCAAAGGAATTCAATTCAAAGCTTATTAAATTCGAACTTCACAACGAACTTCGCGAACTTCCGTACCAAGTGGCAAGTTCCCAACCTTCCAACGAATGTTGACAAACGAATTTCAAAAGCAAGCTGAAACTGACTATAATATGTCGAGAAAAGCTGATAAAAACATATTTTGTCGCGTGTACGAAGCTTTTAATGCCAGCCTGGGAAGGCGAGCCGGACTGGTCAATCGCGTTTATATGATCTCGGTCTCACAAAGCGAGATCTTGGCTTGGCTCGGCTCTCATATAAACACAAGATGAAAATTAACAAGAAATAATAGCACAAGCACGGTCTCGGCAGAGCTGGCTGGCCCAGGTACCCAAGGAAGTGCTCTAATATCTTGTGCCATCGTGCCTATAGAGCGTTTTCATCTGACGTCACGGCGGCCATATTGGTGTACCAAAACAATGAAATGGCGGCCATATTGGTGTACGGTATGGGAATTAGCTCTTTCTTATTCAAATATTTCGTATTGTTTCACCACCCCAATGGGGCCACCGATCACGTGAGTGATCTATAAACGCTCTATACCTATATACGAAGAAAGTTTCTGATTGGTTTCGATCATGTGACTCAAACACAAACCCTAACATTAATCAGTAAGAAGCCTGGGAACGAATTGGTAATTGTTATGTGATTGGTTAATGCTTATAGCCAATCAGAAAACTCGTTCATATTAGGTAGGTCTTTATCGAGAACGAGTGCGAGTGCTTTACTGAGATTTGCAAATTCCGATGAAACACGAGTTTTCGATATAGCTTCTCAAACGGTCATTGTTTATAACATGGTCTAGGGATTTTTGGTGAAGGAAAATTCGAGTGTAGAATATATACATTTTAAGACGGTTTGGTCTTAAAATATATATATTCTACACTCGAATTTTCCTTCACCAAAAATCCCTAGAACATGCTATGTAATCGAGTGAAATGCCCAATATTACTTCTAATTGTCTATAACAGCCTTTTCCCTGTCTTTATTTCAATTGTATATGAAGACGATTATATTTAATTCAAGTGGAAGGAGCCAGAACCCAGCGGCGCCATTGTTTACTGGGCCAAATACTGTAGGAACTCCCCGGTCATGTGCTGTGGCAGCACTATTTAATATTTAAACTGAACTAACTAAAGTGCCTATGAAACGAAAATTAAGTTTGTCTTATTTGAAAGAACACTTCAAATGATAGAGTAACATCTTTTGAAGTTTTTC
This sequence comes from Paragorgia papillata, assembly GCA_035771165.1. Taxonomy (NCBI): domain Eukaryota; kingdom Metazoa; phylum Cnidaria; class Anthozoa; order Scleralcyonacea; family Coralliidae; genus Paragorgia; species Paragorgia papillata. The sequence continues at coordinate 890,960 of JAWNZC010000122.1, read as the reverse complement.
GTTTCCTTGCTTCCTTCTTGAGATATTTCAGTTTGTTTGACATGCAAATTAAACATTTTAACGTCACATGTGCATAATGAGTTATTGTAAAAAGCTATATATGTTTGCTATTATCAAACCAAATCAATTCGAAGGCATCATGTGCGTGTGTTTTGCCCAGAACACTAAACATGTAGATTTTCAAGTGATTATATTTGACAATAGCAAATATATAACCCTTTTTCGATAACTCATTATGCACATATGACGTCAAAATGTTTAATTTGCATATCAAACAAACTGAAATATCTCAAGAACGAAGCGAGGAAACCAAAAACTGCAAAAGATGTTACTCTGTCATTTTAAGCGTTCTTTCAAATAAGACAAACACTAATTTTCGTTTCATAGGCACTTTAAATGTCAAAACAACGGCTGTAGAAATAATAACGCCAGACGATTTAGCTCGTCAAGGGGAGACGCCTCGGGAAACTATACACCAAAGGGTTAGTAAATGCCACTGGGTGTGACCACTGATCTGAATAATAGGACTGGATCGAGTTTCTATTACTGAAAATAAAGCCAACGGCGGCCATGTTGGAGTGACCACCTACAACGACTGTAGCCTGCGAGCAGGCTCTCTCAACGCGGCGCTGTGAAATGAGAGCCTGCAACAATCCTAGGGGTAAATCCAGTCTAGACACTAGGCCTTCTATTCTCGCGAGGGCTTGCATTCGCAGAGGTCTGGAACCTAGCAAGAAGTAGAAGGCCTAGCCGAATTGCCAACAACATCTCAAAAGTGCCCTAAAACGGCTCATGTTAAAGACAGCGACATACAGTGATATCATACTTCTCACAATTTCGTTAATTTCAATTAGTCTCTGATATAAAAACAAGTAAGTTACGAAACCTAAATAACCTATTGATTACTATACGCGTACTTCTTACAATTGTCGTAATTCGTAAACATTTCCTACACTGACAAGTCAAACCTGGGTCGTTAAATGGTTAGATTCGTGTCCAGCAACTTTTATTTACCATTCCGTTAAAGTGTGATACTACTGTATGTCGCTATCTTTGACTTGGGCCGTGTGATAACACTGTAGTGTCGCTATCTTTGACATGGGCCGTTTTAGGGCCTTCTATTTCCCGCTGGGTTCCAAACCCCTACAGGCACGCGAGCCCCGCCGAGATATATAGAAGGCCCAGTGTCTAGACTGGGGGTAAATTGATAACGCCCACTTAATTAATATGCAATGTCGCGAATCAAACCAATCACATTCTTCCGGAAGTCTGTGTAAAAATCCTCATTCAAAGCACAATCCGAAGATGTAAATTTCACACTATCAACTATACTCGTTACTGAAAACTCAAAAAATCTGTGTATAAGAAAGCCAGAAGCAATGTAACGCATCGAACGATTATCGGGTATGTAGTCAGGAGTTTAAAATATTCAACTTTAGACTAAAAACATGTAGCGAAACAGTTTAGCGATGCGTGCTAACGTCTTCAGTTTGAATCAAATTGAATGTACTAAGATTGGATCATGACAACCTCAGATCTTAGTTTTATAAGTTTGCTATCTCTAATTTGTGGAAGACGAACATAACTTTGATTTTGCAAGAAACATTGATAAATCGTTATTCGAGATTAGGTGTTTGTGATTCACTGCACGGCATTCACTAATCCAGGTGATGGCGACAGAATATCGTCAAGATAGCGCTTCTCGTGTAAATGTGCAAGTTGCAAGAGGTCAAAACGAAGACTTTCACGAACTCATGCTGTATACGAACGAACATGAAATGAGTTACACTCCTTCGTAGCTAGGGAAGGTGCGAAAACTAACTTAAATGAACATACAGACACTTTCAGACGCTTTCAAAGATAGCCGACATATAGAACCAGGTGCGTATCATCATAGTCTAAACGGCGACATATTAATAGGTAAGAAATTCAAATGTTTTATCAAATTTAGCAAGACTTTCCTTCTGGCTGTTGAGTTAAAAAACTGGGTCATTCTGAACTGAATAACTGGTAGCCTCGAGCCAGTCGGCTTCGATAATATAAATAATACCAGACGCACTGGCGCACAAATTGGATAATATCAATTAAGTTCCAGACAATAGCAAGCACAGACATTTAATAGCAGAAAGAAACTACGTTTGAAAAAGAGCTTACCTCATTTATCAATAATCTTTATTACACGAATTAAGTGAATGTAATCTCCTCATTAATATGTTTTGACGTTTTGAACGGCACATTAATAGTATTATTGAGTCAAGGCGACGGACGGGGCTCGATTTGTGATGAAGTGATGACACTTGCTTCTGTATTATAAAGCCAGACACTGACAGACAGACAGACGGACAGATTCATGGAGTTTCAATCCGGATCTACTTTGCTATTTCTTTTCTTTTGTTCCACAGCGATGTGTTTTAAAAATATTAAGAGCTACGGCGTCTTTAATAGCCGTCTTATTGAAATATGTCTCACTCCATGCATTGTTGAAGTCCGTAAACAATAACTTTAAAAATAATTTATTCTGGATTAATTTTGTTCGACCAATAAACTCGCGGCCGTCAAATTCGACAAATAGAAATACGCGGCCTCTAACGGCCGCGAGTGATGAAAAAATCCCATGCTTTGTTGCACGCCCACATTTCACAGCAACAGGAGGGCCATGCATGCCCGCAGGCTACAACTACTGTGGCGTTGCAGACATGTTGGAGGGCATTCTGACATTTTCTATTAAATGTTAGTGAAGGGACATATTGGTAGGACAGTTATTTGATGTCGATCAGTTTAGCTTTTCCTCTCAGATTAGCCATTGAATTTGTAACGAGGTCACTCCAATATGGCCGCCGTTGGCTCTAATTATCTGGTGAGAAAAGCCAACTGTGAAGCGTCAAATTAAGTTCAGGTTTTTGTGCATTTATGGTTAGCAAAGTAAAGATATTGGCCAGACTCTCAACTCATTTCGCAAGTGTCTCAGTTTGATTTGCTTGCACAATCGCAGTTTCTAATGATCTCTGTTCAATGCAAAATTAGCTCATCCGACACAATCAAAACTCGATCCAGTCCTATTTTTCAGATCAGTGGGTGTGACAAATTCTTGGATATCCAGTGTAAAAATGGAGTAATACAGCCAATCAGGTTGAAACATTCACAACAAACAAGTATACAGTAAGTTTCTAATAATACATCATATATTTTTGAATTTATATTAAATCTCTGAAACTCAAAGTTTGCTTTTAACGTTCACTGTTTCGAACTTCTGACTATGTAAAAAATCTTAAAAAAAAGCATTGTTCTTGTCTATATATATATATATATATATATATATATATATATATATATATATTATGCGGCTTATTGTGACCATTTTGTCACTTGACCATTTCCGAATGCAATTATTGTTTTCGTGCCATTTTGCTAAATATTAACATTTACGTTTTCCAAGTGAGTTTAGCATGCTGTCTGCATCTCTGTATAATTTACAGCTTGGTTTAAAGCGTTCTCGAAAAATCCTTGCTTTCTGAAACGAGATAATTTTATTATCCCCAAGTATTGTTAAACCCGCGTGTGCCCGGCACTAGTTCAGGGTCGAGATACGGACAAATGTGCACCTGCTAGCTTTAAGTACAGCGGAGAACTCGCAAACCATGACCTAATGCCGACCGGCAAACAGTCACTCCGTATCCACGATCTTGCACGTTTCAAGCTTACGGTTTTCAACGTATGGATGATTTCACGACCTTCTTTTGGAGGATGGTTTTTTTTCTATCATGATCCGTTGTTTTGCAGGGAGCATAGAAGGATCTCTTGGAACTCTTGTTCTGTGAAGTCTTTTTCACAATACGATCCCCCGCTATCCTCTATTCAACCACGTTACCCTTACATTGTAAGTAATGGCTATAAAAATCAAAACTTTTGTATTGGAGCTAATACTCAAGTTGATATAACGGTAGGACGCTTTTTAAATCCCAGTCTCAAACCTAACATTATCTTTGATTTCGATCGACTCGGATTTGATCTCCGTCGAAACTTTCGAATAGGAGGTTCTGTGATGAGCATTGCCAAGTTCTATTCCAGCACAGTTCGGTCCGTTCATACCATTGTGGTCAAATTTTCCTCTGTTCTCTTCTTCGTCCTTCTTCTGCGCCTCTAGTTGTTTTTTCTCCTTCTCTTCTTTCTCCTTACGGCTCGCCTCCGCAGCTCTGTGTTCATTTTCGCGGTGGTAGAAATAATTGAAATTGCTTACCTGTGGCAAAAAGAATACTCATATCTTAAAGTGGTTCTCTTATGAAAATATTGTTTGTAGTGTTTCTGTATAATATTAAAGATGTTATGGCAGTTGGTAATCGTGCAAAGTTTCATTTCAAAATTCGTTGAAGAAAAGGTGGTATTTTACGTGTGAAGTTTGTATTTTGGAGCGCCGCCGTTAATGTGGCCGAGCTTGAGAAGAATGAGTCGAGGAAGCTTATGACGTCACATTCTCGTCCCCAGAGCCTCTCCCGTACTGGCGCGCGGAAAAAGTTCTGGGGGAATCCAAAACCGGAACACCAAGATTCTTTGGTGTTCTTTCTAAAGCGCATGCGTTTAAATTCACGGTTTGGGAGTTGCACACTAGATCATCGACAGTTGTTTGGAATATAATTTTCCTTTCGTTTTCGATTCTGGCGGTTTGGCTGTCTCGTATTAACTCGTTTGACTTTGGAACAATTCTGATTGTGGTAGATTCCGTTCGAACAAGGTCCTTGTTGAGTGTGGTTCACTCGGCGGGGCAAAAGACATTAAAATTTACGAGTTCGCTTCAGAGCTTGGCCATAGAGTCGCGTCGGAATTTCTTCGTATTTACGGCCTCTTTTAGTGAAGGTAGTTCTCCTTAATTTGTTGCACCGTTCGTTTATATTTGACTTGTATATTTCAATGAGATTTTTATTAAATATGTACCATACACCGAGCCATACACGAACAGCCTGCAGTGTGTTGTCTATCGTCTATCGGTTTCTAATTGCTGTCTGTCTTCTGTCTTTGAGTTTATTATTATTATAAAAGAGAAACGGGTTGATTGCTTTCAAAAACGTTCGATTAAATTGTTTGGATTAAACTATGATTAGAATTCTGCTTCGTTGTCAGTTTTCGTGTTTCAAATACTGTTTATTTAAAAGCATTCACTAAGCTTCGTTAATTAGGCCTTTGAATTTGAACAACCAATCAGATCGCGATGTATATGGATTCCCCCAGAGCCCTTTTCGTGAAAGGGCTCTGGGGACGAGAATGTTGACGTCATAGACTCAATAATAACAATGACCCTTTTGTTGACAACAACAATGATATTTTGTTTTTATTGAGTCTATGACGTCGCTAGTTCTCCTAGGTAAGCAAGGAAACAAAAAAAAATGCAAAAGATGTTACTTTGTCGATTCAAATGTTCTTTCAAGACAAAGAAGTGAATCTTTATGTAAATGGCACTTTAACTATTGTACTTACAATGACAGGAACTGGAAGGGCGATTGTTAAAACGCCAGATATTGCACAAAGGGAACCAACAATCTTCCCCCATAACGTCACTGGCTTCATGTCGCCATACCCAACTGTAGTCATGGTAACAACTGCCCACCAAAATGCTTCTGGGATACTCTGGAATAAAAAAAAAAGAATAAAACTGCATTACAAATCATCTCTGCTTGCGCTTCCATTTTCGCTTGCAATAAATACTATTATAAATGCTTTAAAAAGTCTTGAACTAGAATGATCTGAACTAGAATGGTTTTTGGAACTTAAAGTACCTATAAACTCAAATAAGATATTACTGATATGGATTCTATGTAACGTGAATAGTTGAATGCCAAAATATTTTCTGACTTAAACTTCTATTTGTTGTTATATTGAGGTTTGTATTTCCAAAATGTTAATGAGGATGACGTCAATGGTAGGCATTTGTGTGTGTTTTTTTCTTTTCTTATGATAAACCGCTTTGAGATATTAATGAAAAAAATGATAAAATATAGAATATGCTATTCAACTCAAGTATTCCATTAGTATAGGTAATAGCATCGTTTCGAGTGCAATTTGGAAAAAAACATGCACGAGTGAGTTTTTCAAATACTGTCAAAATAGCACGAGTCCGAAGGACGAGTGATATTTGAAGTATTTTAAAAACTCACGAGTGCATGTTTTTCCAAATTGCACGAGAAACCATGCTATTACTTATTAATAATATACATGAATAAATGTTCAAAACAACTGTACTAACATTTTAACGTACGCATGTTTCACGGCGTCCACTCCTCGCATATTTATTTGTTAAAAAAACGCTTCGCTTCCTTTACTACTTGAAAAGGTTTACTCGAGGCATAAAGAAGCTTCTGGTCTTCTTGTAGGTACTTCACTTGGCAATATTAAAGCATAACTAGCTTCAAATTTGAACAAATTATCCCCAAAACCGCCGAATTTTGGCCGCCATCTTTGTTTGTTTTGAGTCGAGAAAAATCCGCTGTACAATCAATTTGATTGGTTCTTAGTGATAACACATTTTTGCACTGCGATTACAGATTTTTGCACTGTTGTTTGGGATTAACTGCACTGGAATCAGCCAATCACAGTCGAGATATTTTTTCATGTATATTATTATGCCATTAATATCAGCATAAATTCAATTGAAAAAACAAGTATTATTGTGCAAAGAGTTTCAGATTGAGTTAATCGAATTTGCCACAAGTAATTCATTTTACAAAGTAAATAGTAAATATTAATATAACTAAATATACGAGTTTAAATATTAACGTAATAGTATTCGTCAAATAATTATTATTTGGCAAATATTATAATTTAGTATTGCGCCATCGTTCTAGTTAATGTATTGTAATGAACGATTGATAATCCAAATAAATCTTTTGGTTTCCAATCAATCTTTCTTGTCACCTAATGAAGATTTATATTAATATTTTATTATTATTTTATTACGTATAATTTATTAACTCTCCTGTATTGTAGTTGTGTACTTGACAGCATGTTTAAAGCAAACATACATGAAAATTTATTTGGCAAAAAATCATTTTTATAATAATACAAAAATTTAATATACAAATTGTCGTTTGGGGGGCACGGGGGCGTATGCTGTTAGCGCGCTGCCTCTCACCAAAAGTTAAAGCCGGTTAGACCATAGTTAATAGAAAATCATAGTTAATAGAAACTAAACATGGTTTGGAAGCTCAACAAAAGTCATTGTTTTATGTTTTTGTTCAGGAAATGTTTGCACTTTCACTTTTACTGAACATATTGTGTTTTCTGTATTATGCAGCAATCATCCAATAGCAACGTTTGGGTTCAATCACTCAACCGTACTGTTTAAATATTAATAAACCTAAAACAAAGGATTTGGCACCTTCATGTATCTTTCAACATGAATCGTAGCTTGATTGTTAACCGCTTTGAAGTTTGCTGGGTTTCCAAACCATGTATATTTTCTATTAACTATGGATAGACGGAGTTAGTATTTAGTTGGGTGACCGTGACCGCTTTGGAATGACCCCGTTGTCGAGCTTGGAACTCGTGTGAGTATAGAGTTGTAGTTTGTTTCCCTCCGTAAGATCAACATCTACATCTTAGCTGTGATCTGTGGTCTGAACTGTGTCGTATGGCGGCTGCCACGTTGAGGCCCCATCCCTTTTAGGTCACTAAATGCAAGAGTGTTTTCTTTCTGAGAAAGACGATACACGATATTTCAGAGAAAACGTCAGCATTGATGACATCATCATCTCGACTTCATCTACTTTTCTTTCTCTATAATAACTGTATTATATATACAAAGAACGGAAATACCCGGCTCGTTTTCTTTTTAAACATCTCTAATAATCCGCTGGCGGAGGTATATGCAGTCTCTGACTGCATGCCCTCTAGTTTGGAATAAACTGAGCTTTCAACCCGTGAACCCGTGTCCTAATAAATACGTGGTGAAAACTACAAAAATGTTTCAAGAATAAATACTGTTTTGTAAGAATTGTTGATCATAAAACTCGTTATGAAATATGCTATTCACCCGCACTTCGGTAAATAATAAGCAATTATTGGATGAGGTGAGCATGATATAAAGAATTATGAAGACCTCGGTCTAATGTTATCTGACATAATTCCTCATATCATACGAATGCTGACGTCATTCAACGTCAATCGTCCACTTTTTTCCCTTTCATTATTTGACGATTGACGTCATTCGCTTAATATTTTTTTGTTGTTCCAATCATTACTAAATACGGACAGCCTAAGTTCGTTAATCAAACCGCTGACCTGTTATAACTAAACTACTGGCTCCTATCGTTCTTATAGAAGAAGGCTCTATACCGCGCGAGCAAAGGTGGGAGTGGGCCGAGGAAGATCAGATCGACGATGGGTGAATGTGGTGCATACTTCACAGAGGTGAACATATTTACGATCACTGTTAACTAAACTACAAGGTTAGTCAGTCAGTCAGTTTCGAAATCTACCAACAACGTGCAAGAACACCTTGCTCAAAAGGCAAAGCTGTTCAACTTTTCGTCCAACTCCAAAAGCGAAAGGAGCAAAGAACTTACAACATGCCTCACAGCCTCACTCAGTCACACGGCTAACAACTCACCGGAAGTATGAATAGTAGCGGAAGTAAAATGTGCAAAAATACAAAATCGTGAAAACAAAAAAAAACAAAAACCGAGCCGAAATAGACTCGGTCTACCAGGGGGGTTAGGTCCTTCTGCGGAGGGAGAAAAGCCGGAGACAGAGCCCGGTGACAAACCCTCGTGAGAACCAACAACTCTACTCACGTAAAGCTAAGTTGGTCACCCATCCGAGTACTAACCACATTCGATTGGGCTTAACTTCAGTGGTAAGAGGCAGCGCTACATCGTACCGTCGAGCTGCTATTTGTAGCACAAAATGCGGACAAACAAACCAAAATTGACTTTCAAATTATTGCAAATGAGCCATTATCTATTGTTCGGACTGCAAGAATTATTGGGTATAAGCTGACAAACATAAATAGGACGTCATCACGACGGAGCGCTATTGAAATAAAAATTCTCATTGAGGCTACGTTTACACGGTACTGGACGAATTCGAGACCGGTCTCGAATTCGTCCTATTTCGCCGTGTAAACAGGCGGAACTTTAGAATTCGTCCGGTACCGTGTAAACGGGGTCTCAAAGAAAAATTTCTCAAGGAAAACTTGATCGCGTGTTCGGGGCTATAAAGTCTTTGTTATTCTTGTTTCTGATTCGATATTGAATGCTGCAAAACGTTTTTTACACGCTTATCAGTAGATCACGTACACCAGAATGACAATCGTATACACGAGTTATCGTATAGATAGGCCTTTCAAATTTCTATGTCCGGTATAACATATATGATTGTCGTGCTGGGTGATGCGTTTAATTCCTACGCGGGGTATTTCCTGCTTGCGATTCGCTCGTAAAGGTTGAAAAACGTTACTTTTGCTTCGTTTTGAGTCAATCGGATTGCTCAAAAAGGGAATAACACGAAAATGAACCGTAGCGTGTATAAGCAGGCCTGACAATCTGGAAACGCCGTAGGAATGAATCCATGCACGTCAAAGCTCCATGTTGGAACAGCAGCTTGTCGCCTCACCGCGATCATATTTTGAAAATACAAAACCCTCTTTGCTTACCACATTCCTACCACGAGCTTTAGTTAAAAAGATACGATAATAATTATAAACTGTGGTTGGCCGGCAGGCGTAAAAAGCTAGCTCTACGTCCCTTCAATATATATATAGACGACTAAAAAAAAACTTGGCTATGAATCCACGGCACGCGAAAGAACACGTTTATTTGAAATCAGTGAATAATTACGCTCCGAATTGTTTTGAAATATTAGCAGGTTATAAACCTGTATACGAAGCATTTGTCCAATCATAAGGGCCCCCTTCTTTTTATAGTTTGCTTTCTACCGGTCAAGAAGCTAAACCTTAGCATGTTTTAATTAGCAAAACCCAACGGGTAACGGATTTTTATTGAACAAATCAAAGCTACCTAGGTGGTGATAAAATAAAAGTATTTCGGTTTACTTTTCGATGACCAAAAACGTGTGTCTCTGTGATACATTTTGTGCGGTCGAAGACACAATAACAAAAATGTGTCGGCTTAATAAAGGGTAATAAAATAGAAGCAAAAATCCAGATGGGTCCCGTTGTTATTTGTACACCGGAGCCGGCTATTCAAATTGACTTGCATAATGCATACGGCACAACCCAGTACGCGAAAAAGTTCTTATTAAGCTTTCCATTGATATGTACAATTGTTCGATATTAAATTTTGGGAAATCTTTTTCATGATTTATTTTTTAAGTCGGTAACCGATGTTGGGAGGAACTTACGTTAAGAAAAGCGACTCAAATGGTTTATTTAAATATTGCTTTTCATTGTAAACCGAAGCGTAGCATGTTGGAGGCATGCACAAGATCGAAAGCAAAGAAAAAACTTGTCTTATATATTATATATATATATATGTGTACCTAGATGTATATATTTATACGTGTACCGCGGACGTTCGTATATATGCCGTATACCGATGATCCAATTAAACCATAAGATTAGGACGACAAATCGACGAAAATCGCTTGTGCGAGGATTTGAATTTCTATCGAAATGCTTTGAACAAATAACTAATCCAATGTGAATAATGACTCATGTTTCGACCGTTCCACCTGCTTCGTTCGACCAAACTTGTTTACGCTCAACAGACTACATATATACAGCAACAAACCCATTTCGGTACAATGATTTCGGCAGCCCAGCGTCGATTTGATATATTTAAGTGTACACAAATTGGGTAGACAGTACACTACGGTCGAGCCAAGTCGGGCTTTGACGAAAGGTGGTCAAGCTTTGAGCAATGACAGTGCATTAAATCCGCGAGCATTTGTTAATTGGGTGATACATTACGCCTAATAGCTAGCGTAGGCAGTGGCAAAACGGTGCCATCAACGCGCTAGAGTAAATCTCGCTATGCAGCTCAGATGAATGTTATATATGCTGAGTACATATGTAATTAAATATATATCCAGTTACTAAAAGTATTTAAAAACTGGTACTTACCCCGAAATTCGTGCCTTCTTCCCCTCCTTCGGCGTAGTATACGGCACTGGAGAATAGTATAACCCCGATAAGTAGAAAGAATATCAGTAAACCCAGCTCACGAAGGCTGGCGCGGAGAGTGTGTCCGAGGATCTGCAGCCCTCGCGAATGCCTCGATAGTTTAAAAATCCGAAATACTCGGACGAGTCGTATGACCCTGAGCACGCCTAAACTCGATGCCTTCGAGCTTTTCATCGGCAATGTTATATAATAGGGCAAGATAGCCACGACGTCGATGAGATTCAAAAACGACCTGAGGAATACGAGTTTATTGGGCGATGATATAAGTCTCACAATGTACTCAAACGTAAACCAAATGATACAGGCCGTCTCCAGGCCGAACCAGGGCTGTCGAAAGCGTTCGTCCTCGGCCTCGCGTACAAGCGTGCCGTTTGGGTCGACTACTTCTCCCAACGGGCGAAACTGTGGTAGGGTCTCCACACAAAAAGTCACAATAGATATACTGATAACAGACACAGAAATAATAGCAATAATACGAGCCGCTACGCTCGTGTCTGGGAACTCGAAGAGCTTCCACACGGCTCTTTGAAACCGATTGTCGGGAAGTACGGGTTTCTCTTCCTCGATATAGCCCTCCTCCTGTTCAACCCGTTGAAGGACATCTTCGCCAAGCTCGTAGAATCGAATTTCATCGGCGAACACGTCCATCGGAACGTTGGCCGGACGAAGAAGCTTGCCGCCAGACTGATAATAAAACAGTATCGCATCAAAGGCCGGTCTGTTTCGATCGAAGAAATACTCGTTCTGATTGTGGTCATAATAGCGAGCTCGTTTCGACGGATTTCCTAGGAGACTCTCGGGGAATTCGTCCAGTGTCTGTTGACGTGTCTCGAATTTCAAGCCAGAGATATTTACAACGACTCGCTCATCGTTATAAGCCGCTGTTGCTGCCAGACTGCCGTCGTTCAACTGTGACTCGTAGTCGACGTCAGGTGTACTTCTCTTTTGGGATAACTTCGTCCCGCCATTTTCTGACTCTGGAAGCGAACGTTTCTTGTTCGCCATTGGTTCCATAATTTTATCTGCTCGTTCGCTCCATGATTTATTCCGTGTTTCCAATGGATGTGTCCCTAAAAGAAACAAACCGGTAAGACCGAACATCCAGTTGTCATCACAAAGCGACAACGAGTCAACGAGAGATAGACTTCGCTGTCGTTTCTCGTTATAGTCTTGTCAAAGTCCGTATGTCATTTGGTTTGAACTTTCGAAGGCCACACTCCGGTCAAAACACAACTCACGAGCAGCAGAACTGTGTACACTTTCCCCCACTATAAATTATTTACTTTCTCTCACATAAACTTTTTATTTATTTATCCTCTGAATAAATTATAGTCGGTGTTCAAATGTTGGATTATTCGAGAGTTATTATTAGACGAGCTCACGAGCGATTCAAAAACCTCGGTCGAAAAGCTTCAGGCTTTCGACGACCCCGTTCAAATGTGTATACCGATTGTTATCGTGTTTTCTGATTGTCGAACGCTTAACGCGTCATGCTGTTAACATTGCTAAGATACGCAGCAACTGTAGGCTGACGTCTGGTTACAGCAGTATACAAAACAGACGGATATTGCCAAATCAGATAATTTCCAAATTAAAACCCGGCCCTTTTCCTCCACTCCTGATTGGATAAGACAAAATAAAACCGAAGCTATACGTCCGTATCTTTCGTTCGTTTAACATATTATAAGAACGCATGTTGGCCATCAGATAAATATATATACGGAGTTTGTTTTTTTGTATGTTTACCTGGTGGCCAACTGTGGACGAATGTTGGCCATGCAGAGTCAACTCGTTGTTTGAAGCATTCCGCTAATGACTTTTCACAATAGTAACTGTCATTTCTTTGTTTCGAACCCTTTATAACCTACAGGCTATATACATCGTTTAACTAAAGCATGTTTATTTAATGCTAATCATATGTGAAATGCTGTCCCGAGAAAATACGACAACGAAACGATAATTCGATCGAGTGGGGAAATTACGGGAAATTATGATTCTGACTAATGAAAACAGACATGCATTATTTTGTAATCTGGGGCTGGGATGACAGCGGGAACTGGGAAAGAAGAGTACGATCTGTTGTTCTATGTCTTTCGAAGTTTCAGTTTTATGATTGTCATATGTCATGCCATGCAATTGGAATGCAGTAAAACTGTTTTAACTAAGAGAGCTATGGTAATAACAAACGAATTGATTATACGGGTAAGGTTAAAAAGGTGGGAGTGAATAAGAAATAAGAGGGGGGAATGGAAGGAAAGGAAAGAAAAGGGAAAGAGAAAGGGAAAAGTAGGGAAGCAAAGGAAAGGGAAAGGAAGGCAAGGAGAAGGACGGGAAGGAAAGGGAAGGAAATGGAAAGGAAAAGGGAAGAGAGGGGAAGGGAGGGAGGGAAGGGAAGGGAAGGAAAGAAAGATAAATAAAGAAGGGAAAGAAAATTAAATTAAAGGGAATTAAAAGAGGAATAAGAAACAAAAAAATAGAAAAAGAAAAATAGGAAAAAAACCATAACAGAATCGAATGGAAAACTAAATAAAAATGACAAAAAAAGAAACGAGATAAAAAAAGGAGAAAAATTGAAAGGCAAGGCGGGAGAGAAAAATGGAAAGAAACGAAAGCAAATCTTAAAAGTAAAGCATACGAAGCTATTAGGCACAAAAAGTCGCTCATTTCTAGAACGCATAAGCGTACGACATGCAGACTTATCATGATCAAGTGGAAACCTCAACGAAATGCCGACTGTCTTGTTCAAGGGAGATGATTTATTGATCAGTTTCCCACACAATTTTTTCTATGCACACACGCCGCTTCAGTAACCCCCAGTCAGTTAAAAAAACAAAACATTTTTACACAATCCATCACCATAAATTAAAATTTTCTGTTAGATTGTTAAGTTTGTTTTCTGGGACTGGCGCAGTAACAATTTGGTAACAAAACAAATAAGTTATTTATTTGATCAGTCGAAACAATTTTGACCGCATCTCACACGAGATAAGAACCTCGGTACCGATGCATCCGTTCTTGAGTTCCGTCTCACGCTGATTAGAACCAAATTGTCTGAAAGCATTTACCGTTAGAAGTTACGAGAAAGAAACAGTGAAAGTATAATATGTAAATTCGATGAGCTTGATATAATATTAATAAGGGAAAATAAGTATAAAAACAAAACTTCAGTTCTAAGTCATGCTTTGGGTGGCTAAATGTTCTCTCTTTGCATGGCGAATAAACCGAAGTCTTTTACTGTGGAAGTAAAATTATCTAGCGCTATACAGAGTAAAATAACAATATAGCTTTTCAACCGACTCGAGCAGCATTGGGTTAAAGGGCATTGGCAATAAAAATTAAGTTTGTTTAATTTGAAAGAACTCGTAAAATTGTAATGGAAGATCCTTAACAACTTCTTCGTATCTTTCTTCGTTTTCAATATATTTCAATTTGTTTAATATGTAAATGAGATGGGCTCTGACGTCATGAGCAGGGATGAAATGTTCGTTCAGTGTCACAAGGCGTTTGTATGTGCAGAGCATAGGCGGCGGAACCGGGGGGGCTAGGGGGGCTAAAGCCCCCCCAACTTTGTAAAAGTGGGAAAAAGGGGGGGCTGAGCCCCCCTGCCTTTGCGCCGAAGGTAGCGGTTATTATACGTTGAATATTTATACATCTTTGATATACAGCATTTTGAAAATTCCATATCACTGCAGGGTGACAATCCTGGTGAAAATCGTACCGTGTGATAGCTCAAAACTCATTTCATGAAGTTACCACGTATTAGCATTTGATGATTGCTGACCAGAAGTATTATGAATGAGCCATATCGAAATGCCAAGAATTAAGAAAGGCCGAAAAAAATGAAGAATAATGAAAAAATTGTTGTGGGCGGTAAAGGTTTTATAACGTTTAGGATTCTGTAAAATGTTCCCCCAAAACGCAGGAAATGCCATTTCAGAGACTCTAGATTTCAAAATTTTCAGGGGGGGGCATGCCCCCGGACCCCCCGAGAGGTTTCTTGCGCCTTCGGCGCTCGAAGTTCAGCCCCCCCAACCAAACCTATCTTCCGCCGCCTATGGTGCAGAGTTTCAACTGATTTTGTTGAACAAATTTAGTATTTGATTTTTCTACGTGTGAAAATACTGTACCCTGCTCATGACGTCAGAGACCATTCACTTACATATTAAACAAATTGAAATATCTTGAAAACGAAGAAAAATACGAAAAAATTGTAAAGGATCTTCTATTACAATTTTATGAGTTCTTTCAAATTAGACAAACTTAATTTTTGTTGCCAATGTCCTTTAATGACTAATTGTTAACTAATGTTTTCCAAGGTTGCCAGCTAGATTAGAGGGCTTTCACTTGCACGAGTGGATTTAGACGACCGGACAAGGCTTCAAAATATTACTTTTGATGGCATTTTTTGTTACAAGAAGGTAACCATGATAAATCATATCGGATAGTGTATATTGTGAAGGTAAGGGGGGTTACCAGTCATAATTATTGATTTATATTCTAAAATTTGTAGCTTTTTAAATGCACAATGTGATGAATGGGATATCTGTAAAGTGCTGCCTAATACGTTTGTGTTTTATTTGGATTGGCTAAATTCAGAATGCTATCCAATCAGCGTGCCTGAAGTTCTGATTATTCTAATTCGCATAACTCGCAATCATAAACAAACAAGAAACATGGCGCAAATTTACCTAAATATAACTCTTCGAAGAACAGCCATAACAAGCAGCCAACGTTTTGTTACAAACAGGTAACCACCATAGAAATGTAGCTTAGACCTTAATCAAGATGACTATATAGGCCAGTTGCCATCCGTGTATCACAAGATAGCACTGTTGATCCGGTGAGTTAAATGTCTGAAGATATCCGAACAACACTGGCGGTATCGGCAAATTACCAAAATAAAACGAAGTAATTTACGAATATGAGACTTCTTTGTATCTACCAGATCAAATGAATTTCTGATTCTTGGCAAGCTTACGTTGTTGTGGCTTTTCTTCGAAGTGTTATATTTAGGTGTATTCACGCCATATTTCTTGTTTGTTTATGATTGTGAGTTATGCGGTATTGAGTGAGGTATTGTTGTAACATTGTTGTTCATCGTTGTTATTTCGTCATGCTGTTACAACATGTTGTATCATGTGCGAACAACGTTGTTGGCTAGAAAAATGTGCTGTTGGAACAACTTGTTCATGACTGTTGATTTATCCGTGAACATGTTCGAACCATAAGTGAACAACTTGTTGACAACTTGTTCACGGCGAGCAGCACAACATTGTTCACGGCGAGCAGCACAACATTGTTCACGCCTGTTGACAACCGTGAACAAGTTGTGCGTTTTTACGCGTGTAGTTTGCATCACTGCATAGAAATCCCATTCATGCCAGTGTGCCTTTCAAAAAACCCAAATTTTAGTATATAAATTTAAAATTACGGCTGATGACCCCCCTCACCTTCAAAATATACACTATCCGATACGATTTGGCATGGTTACCTGCTTGAAACAAAAAATGCCGTCAACGATGTTTTTGAGACACTTTTATTGAGGTTGGCCGTCCGTCTAATTCGTCTGGTGCGTTAGACAGTGTGAAATAATTAATAAGGGAACGTTTCCGATTGCTCAGGAAGGTATATAGGTTGACTACTAACAGTATAAATGTATTTGCGTCGTGTATAACTATTCGAAAAAGAGCACATCGCCCGAAACTTTGTTAATGGAATATGTTGAAAAGTTAAATGCCAAAAACAATGTTGATTCGAGCTCAGTTTGAACTCCACAGCTGTCGACTCCACAGGATTCGGGAACCAATTTCGTCTAACTTTCAAACTAAGGATGTCATAACTAATTAAGGTTCATGCGCAACAATCTGTAATGCTGTATAAATGTTCTTCGAGAAATAGTTACGCAGAAAAATTTCTGACCTTCTGATCGCCGGTAAGACGCTCTATATATTGAGCTACACTGGCGATCAGAAAGTTGTGGGTTCGAATCCCGCTTAAAAACTAAGTAATTTTTCTCAGTAAAATAGCTACACATATAATTATCATGTCCGAACTAGCATATATCTATCTCAGTTTTCTTTACAAGGATTTGTGATGTTTCAATGTCGTTTTTCTTACACTTCTGAACTCGCACACTGTCTCGCACACAAGGGTTGAAAGGTATACGAAGCAGAATATCGAAATTTAGCATGAGTAAAGATTTTTTAGTTAATTTCGGCAGGTGCATGAGAAAATTAATCATGATATTTTTTCTACATGATTTTCTCGCTGATCCATGATTGTAAAATTTCTTTATAATGAAATTAGTTTACTCTTTCCTTTTTAATATTTAATCCCGAGTTTTTTTTTAAAACATTACAGCTTTTTTTTTCAGTTTTTTAAAACTAATTTTAGACAAGTCCAATAGCTGGTGGGACTTCCGGCTTGATTCTGGGAGTTTTTCAAAGCTTATTAATTTAAAACATGTAATTAGCTATAGGAATGTTGAGTCGCAGTTTCATTTGATTTAGCTTGTCTTGACTCTTGCGGTCAAAATAGATAAAATATCTCTTTATGCATAAATTGTGGATGGATCGAAATCTAAACAAAGTACACCAACTTTTTTTTTCTTATATAATTAATTCATTTAATTTTCCCCCGTCAGTTATTTTGTTTGTTGTATGCATGCCGTCTGATGCGGTTTAAATCATCTGTAAATATAGACTGTAATTTTATAGAAAACATTTATGAAAACAATCTGAATAAAAAAGGTTAATTTTTATTTTCTTTTATAATTTATTGAATTTTCTCAAGTCAGTTATTTTATCTATTTTAAAGTGTTGTATGGCGCGCGATGCGGTTTAACTCCTTCATTACCGCGGAGGGCTCCATCCACTTGACAAGTAAACATCGTCTGGGGTTAAGCCCCGCACAGACGACGAAGTTTTCCTTGACAAGTTCCTTGGTAGCTTTCCTTGCTCGTGTGTACGATGAACAATTTTTTCCCCAAACATTTTCCTTGACAATTTATAATTGCTCGTGTGTACGGTTGGACAAGTTTTCCTTGACAGCAATGACCAGCTTTTGAACAAGACTCCTTGTCAAGGAAAAACCTGTCAATTTGTGTCGTACACACGAACAAATAAAACTTGTCAAGGAAAAACTTGTCAAGGAAAACTTGGTCGTCTGTGCGGCGCTTTAGACAGAGTAAAATAATAAATTCTGTTTTGTTCGAAAACGAACTACGATACGCCTGTAGTCAAACATATATAAAAACAATTTGATGAAATAAAGGTTAATCCTTTATTTTTACTTTTATATAATTTATTAAATTTTCTCAAGTCATGCAGTTATTTTGTCTATGCTTTAAATTGTTGTATAGCGTGTGATGCGGCTTAAATGATCTGTAAACATAGAATAAAGAAAACGTTTATAAAAATAATTTGATGAAATGAAGGGTGATTTTTTTTCACCCTTTATTTCATCAATGAAATATGATTTTTTTCATCCATTTTTTTATATATAATTCATTAAATTTTCTCAAGTCAGTTATTTTGTCTATAATTTAACACTTTGAAGCCTGACGACGAGTCTCCAGTATTTTATTCTAGGGGTTGAAGTTATCGAACAAAGTCACACGAAACTGGGCATGTAGGTGTATTTGTCTCATGACTTTAAACAAACACAGGTTCAAGCGATCGATTTAACATACAAATATCAATGATATACACGATTTCTCAAAATCTCATTATACAATGTGACGTATGCAGTGTGGTCATTTACATATCAAACAAATCTTAATATCTTAAGAAAGAAGTAAGATATGGAAAAACTGTAGAAGATGTTACTTTACCATTTCAAGAGTTCTTCCAAATTAAACAAACTTTGATTTTCATTTCATATACACTTATGGCGTGATGCGGTTTAACTATACGTAAAATCGTATGGCGTTAGAGTAAAATACTAAAATACGTTTCTCTCTGACGAAGGGCCTTCGCTCGAAACGTTAGACTCCTACGTTCTCTGTTTCGGCATTATATCTAACCTTACTATATTTCGATTGTTGTTTCTACACTGTCTACGCAGCACGCTACTTTTATTTCACTATTTGTAAATGACTAAAGTCTGCTTTGGTAGGCAAAGAGTTAAAGTATCTGTAAATAGATTATATAGAAAGCTTTTATAAAAATAATTTGATGAAATAAAGGTTAATCTCTTTTTTTTATAATTTATGGAATTTTCTCAAGTGGGTTATTTTGTCTACCTTAAATTGTTGTATACCATACATGTGATGCGGTTTAAATCATCTGTACACGTAGACTATAGAAAACGTTTTAAAAAAATAATTTAATGAAAAGTCAAGGTAAATTCTTCCAAAATTATTGTCAAATGAAACAAGTTCAAAAAAACTACCATGTATAGCAATAACGTATATACAGATTTATAAATTGTTTGCAAAATATATATAGAATTGCGTTTAGACTTGTTTATACTGTATATTCCAAACCAAATTCCGGTCCCTGCGGTGAATTAGTCTGCGTATATTGGACCCACTGATCTATATATACGATTCATTAAAGCGCCGCACAGACGACCAACTGACCAAGTTTTCCTTGACAAGTTTTTCCTTGACATGTTTTATTTGTTCGTGTGTACGACACAAATTGACAAGTTTTTCCTTGACAAGGAGCCTTGTTCAAAAGCTGGTCATGCCAGCTTTTGAACAAGGAAAATTGTTCGTGTGTATAGTCGTCAAGGAAAACTTGACAAGATCAACTCCAAAGCTTATTACGCGACCAATGCCGTCAAGGAAAACTTGTCCAACCGTACACACGAGCAATTATAAATTGTCAAGGAAAATGTTTGGGGGAAAAATTGTTCATCGTACACACGAGCAAGGAAAGCTACCAAGGAACTTGTCAAGGAAAACTTGGTCGTCTGTTCGGGGCTTAAGACGTGACTGCATGCATGCGATATGCATGGCACGTGTGTAAACAGCGGTCAGCAATTTGTTTGACATCATTCGTCACACGTCTTACTTTTTATTTATTTATTTAAATTGTTTCTTTGTCACTATACGTGTCGGCTATATAAGTAGTGTGCGATTTTGCCGGTCGAATTATAATATAAAAAAAAGTACTAGAATTCGTGCAGAGTTGCTGAGAAAATTCTGGCCACTAATCGATTCAATTTAAACATGTTGAAGTGCATTTAACCCCAAATTTTTTATCATCTAAATACGTTCTACCTTTGGCAAATAGTTGAACAACGAAGTATTTTTTAGATTAGAGCAACCTTTATTGCTTTAATAGAGATTTTTGTTTTCAAAATGGTAATGAGATGGCGCCAAAGTAGTCATCATTATCTATACAATATTTATTTGCAGGCGTGACATGACCCAATTCTTCATTAATGGTGTGTTTGAACAACATGTTCCATATTGTATGAGTTTTTCGACAAAAATTCTCAGATAGTTTATCTTGCCAAAAAGAGAAAGAAAGCCACATGCCTACATAGACGTCATCTATTACTATACTAGAAATGCGAATCGCCAAAAACACATTGAAGAATAGCTCTAATAAAAAAATATTCACCATGAACAACTGTTTGCTCTATGTAGAACGTATTCAGATGATAAAAAACGTGGGTTTATATGCACTTTAAAATACAGCGGCGTATTTTGATAATTCATATCGCGGTAAAATCACCGGTAATGAGATGACGCCAAAGTAGTCATCATTATCTATACAATATTTATTTTCAGGAGTGACATGACCCAATTCTTCCATTAATGGTGTGTTTGAACAACATGTTCCATATTGTATGAGTTTTTCGACAAAAATTCTCAGATAGTTTATCTTGCCAAAAATTCTCAGATAGTTTATCTTACCCAGTTTATATACAAGCGATATCATATCGCAATCAGATCAACCAACAAAAATTGCAGCCGACGAAAATCGCAGCAGAGATCTCTAGAGCAATTCCGCAAAGCTTATTTATTTAGCTTAGGTAATAAGAAGAGTAATAATAATAATAATAATAATAATAATAATAATGTAAACTTTATTTATTGGTATTATTAAAACGTAGAAATTACAATGATAAACCTCGCTTTTACTGTCTACAAGTAGTTTACCACTGACTATTTGAACTGATGCTACATGAGAATAAAAATCTTAGAATGTCATTAGTTTCGGGTTATTCCATTCTTTGTTACGTCGACAAAATACATAATACGAGGTTCTTATTGATATGTTGATGATTTTCTTTACGATATACTTTCTACAGGGAGTGTCGAATTTAAAGTCTTTTAGCATTTCAATGAAATCCATTGATGACTGTCCGAAAATTCCAAGTGCACTCAGAGATAGATTTATGAACTTAACCTTTTCATAGTTTCTTTGTTTTCCGTTAACTAAATCGAGATATTTGTGTTTCTTACGGGTGGCGTTGCGGTGAAGATTGGAATTTTCGGACAGTCATCAATGGATTTCATTGAAATGCTAAAAGACTTTAAATTCGACACTCCCTGTAGAAAGTATATCGTAAAGAAAATCATCAACATATCAATAAGAACCTCGTATTATGTATTTTGTCGACGTAACAAAGAATGGAATAACCCGAAACTAATGACATTCTAAGATTTTTATTCTCATGTAGCATCAGTTCAAATAGTCAGTGGTAAACTACCTGTAAAAGCGAGGTTTATCATTGTAATTTCTACGTTTAATGACCAATAAATAAAGTTTACATTATTATTATTATTATTATTATTATTATTATTATTATTATTATTATTATTATTATTATTATTATTATTATTATTATTATTATTATTATTATTATTATTATTATTATTATCATCATCATCATCAACATATCAATAAGAACGTCGTATTATGTATTTTGTCAACGTAACAAAGAATGGAATAACCCGAAACTAATGACATTCTAAGATTTTTATTCTCATGTAGCAAATAATAATAATAATAATAAACTTTAATCAGGAAAACTTACAATCACCTAGGCACGCAGGCTAACAATCACCCTAAAGCTAGTGTTTTACAGTAGCTAACAACATATAGGTTTGATATGAAATAAATATAGAGAATAATATATATATGTATATATATATGTATATATATATATATATATATATATATATATATATATATATATATATATATATGCATGCGCGAAAATATGAAATTCGGTTACGAGTGTTAATCCGGATATTTCACGAGAAAGCAATTGATGGTAAATTTATATTAGCTCTCCTCGTTGACTATCTGCTCATAAAAAAACTCGGGCTTGTTGTCTAATTGTTAAATAATACACATGAAAAATTTTTCAAGTCAACTGTACTTACGACCTTTGCCCTAATTCGGCCCATTAACTCTTTGTCCTGAGGATATTTAGTTGCTTAAAAACGCTTCGCTTCTTCCACTACTACACAAAAAGTTTACTAAAAGCACTAAGAATCTTCTAGTCTTATTAAAGAATAATTAGCTTCAAAATTGTACGAATTGTCTTCCAGTGTTTCGAATCTCGGCCGCCATCTTTGTTTATGTTGTGCAGGAAGAGCCAGAATGTGATTGGCTCTTTTCAGTTTATATTGTTTTTGATTGGCTCGTTGGCTCCAAAAAAATTGCACTGTATTTCTTTTAACAACAACCTTGGACCAGTTGCGAAAATAAACCAAGGTCCAATTACATGGTTTTTTGAGTATTTTATTCAAAAAAATTCCTGAGTTCTGAAAGTGGACTCGAACCCACAACCTTCTGATCGCCGGTGAGACGCTCTAACCATTGAGCTAATGGACCCAGATGACTTGAACGTATGTTGACTATGTTGAGTTCGATATTTCAAGACCGAGGTTTAATATTTTACCGTAAAGACCGAACGGTCGAGGTTATTAAGTAGTTTATTATATGGCACTATTTATTTCAAAATCAATCTTGTATTTCTTGGTCTTCACTTCCTTTAACTTCGTCAAAACACCGAACTAGCGTTATTTTCTTCTGTTTCTTTCTCGTCTGGATACTAGAATTTACTTTTATAATGTTCATCGTCATCTATTTCATCTATTTTCGCCGTTTTTCGGCAATAAATGTTTCTTATTAGGATTTTTAGTTTGTTTCCAATCGTAGGGCATTAACAATTTTCATAATGCCCATGGGCATTACGGAGTAATCTCGCCCCGTTAGCAACCAATCACAGCGCGTGATTTTACCGGAAGTAATCCGCGCCATATAATAAATGTTATTCAAAACCTCATTACTGTCTTGGCAATAGAAGCGTTCCTAAAATATCGTTGCAATATATTCCTCAAGTTGATCAATTCATTTGATGAAAATTATTGCTAACTTCCTGTTTTGAATTTGATTGATTTCAGGTTTTTAAACAACCAATAAGAAACAGGATTATCTGCCAAACACCAATCCAATTGAAAAGAGAATTCAAAACAGGAAGTTAGCAATAATTTTCATCAAATGAATTGATCAACTTGAACAATGTATTGCAACAATATTTTAGGAACGCTTCTATTGCCACGACAGTAATAATTCATGAGGAAAACACAAAGAAAAATCATAACCGTATCGTGGTTTTATATGTGATAAAACAATCTCCTGATTTAGCTTTGATTTTCTCGCCTTAGACAACGTTATTTTTCAAAATTACTACGCCAACGAACTTACCAAATGGTGATCGTTTTTAAAGCCATTCAAAACACTCGCAGAACGTGTTTTATCAGATCTAAAACACTCGGCTTCGCCTCGTGTTTTCTGCTCATGTTTTAAATATTTCAATAACATAATAATAAAAATAATAATAATGTTAATGTCGTAATGCATGTTGTTAAGAGAAGAGATATAGATATGTTAGCTCGGATATGAGAGTTGAGTGTAAATGTTCTCCGAGCTATTTTACTCAGAAAACGAGCAATTTGGGAGAGGAAAACACGCACTCGTGAGCTTTTCAAAGACCTCAAATAACACTCGGACTCGTGCAATAGTTTGATAGTCTTTGAAAAACTTACTCGTGCATGTTTTTTCCAAATTGCACTCGAAACCATGCTATTACCTATACATATACTATAGATCGTTTTCATCTGACGTCACGGCAGCCATATCAGTGTACCAAAAGAATACAAAGGCGACCACACTTTCAGTGTTGTGGGGGCGTAAAACTTTATCTTTTTACTCTGTCTAACGACAGACGATTTTAAGCGTCAAGGGGAGACGTCTCAGAAAGCCAAGGAGCCAAAAAACACACTGTTGATTATTAACAATGGAAATATAGTACATTTAAAAATGTCTTACTGTTCGGTGTTTATAAATTATTTGAATATGGCTAGTTATTAAGGTTAGATATACCGTCGAAACAGAGAACGTTCTCTGTTTCGGCGGTATATCTAACCTTACTATATTTCCATTGTTGTTTCAACACTGCCTACGCAGCACGCAACTCTTATTTCACTTTGTTGATTATCAATCTTTTCAGGCATGATGTATGCTGTTGTTGTCGCAGAACTTTATCTTTAATTTCTATTCTGTTTAACACCAGACAATTTTACTCGTCAATGGGAGACAAGATTGGTTTGCTGCTTCGTTTGTGCAATGATGTATGAGAATTAATCCAAAGAAAATAAGAAAATATGCTTTACGCTTATACGACAGACAAGTAGTACGAGATCTATATATAGCTCAAGTTATAAGATCTGTATATAGCTCAAGTTGATATATAGTTGATATATGTTGATCTATATAGCTCACGTTTATATACGTCATATATATGGTCTATATATATGTGATATAGATTCCTCTTGATTTATATAAACTTTAGCTTTGATTTTCTCGACTTAGACAACGTTTTTTTTAGAAAAATGTCTATGCCAATGAACTTACCAAATAGATCGTTTTAGAAGTAATTTACAGAATTCGTGTCCGTTCTGTATCGGGATACAGGCACTCGGCTTCACCTCGTGTCTGTATACCCCGATACAGAACGGCCACTCATTCTGTAAATAGTACATATATATATATTGAGATCTATATATAGATCAAGTTGAGATCTATATATAGCTCAAATTAAGACTATATATAGCTCAAGTTGAGATCTGTATATAGCTCAAATTGTGTAGTTCATAAAAGTTGAGGAATTCCACAAAGGGAGGACGTTACTGTGGTCATGAAAATAAGCTTTGGGGCTATATTTTGGAGGCCTACGGTACATACAGCAAAATATCTAGCAATAATGCTACCTGCACGTATCCGTGCATGTGCAGATACACGCTTGATATTGCATGACTTTCCTCTAACTCTACTAATTATTTCCAGAGTGCAGTATAGAACCATATTTAGTAGCTACAAATTTACACGTCTACGAGCCTTGGCTAACGGCTGGGCTAGTTCGAGTCAGAAAATTATTTTCTCTGCCGCAAGAGGATATTTGACTCGCCGTTAGGATTCGTTTACATCTAAACTAAACCATTTCTTCTTTGAAAATTTAGTTTAAGCGAATTTTAAAACCACAACGAGTCAACTCGGTTAGCCGATCCAAGTCGCCTATATATGTAATCTGCCCTTTAGTCTTACATAGTTTACTCTGATCAACAGCAGACGATTTGTTTACTTGTCAATGGTAAAATTTCCGGACGGGAAAGGATGGCATATCGATCGGGCATGACTGACATACTACTTTGAGTCAGCTTTAGCTCGTCAATGTCAGCGATGGCGTGAGTGGTTTCCTAGCAACAAACTGTTACCTGTTGGAAAGAAGGCCTGAAATGTGCTCAGTTGTTTGCACTCGTAAAGAAATTATGCGTCTACATCAATTAACAAATTTCGCCTGTCCTTTGTATATACACTCAATAAACGAAACTTATATACTAAGAAACCCCATATATGACACGTTGCAAGAACGAAAAGTCCTCGTAAATTTAGCGCCAAACAATACTTGGTTGTTTGACGAATCAATCGAGCTAGATTATACGATTTTACGGCATTGCATGTAAACAGCTGTCGAAAATTAAGCGCCAGTCGTTTAGTCGCATAAATGAATATCTCGCACTGTATTTTGGCTAGACGTTTGCCAGGACGTTTTTCTTTCTCGAGTTGGACATCTTTCCAAACAGCCACTGTCGAAAACGTTTAGTTTTCGAATCTTTTTTGCAAGACGGTACATTTCGCACTCGAAATATAAACCACAAGCAGATGGCGTTCGAGAAATGAGTCGGCTCGCGTCAAGAAATATAATTTCGCTCATGAGTTATATTTCCTGTCGTCCGTGAGAAAACGGTCGTTTGACACCGTTTTTCAACGGGAGTGTGGTGTGAGGGTGTGAAGTGTAAAACCGTGGTTATTATTTTTAAGTTGCGATCTCCTTGGGACCTGCTGCATATACAAGTCAACATGTCCACAACAGAGCAACTGTAATATCCGACAGTTAAAGCGCAATTCAAATTACTAACCTTCGTCGCCCAACCGAAGACTTGGTCGCCTGGTAAAGTTCGCCAAGTTTCCGGCGCTGTAAGCCATCAAAATGTCCCTCGCTCGTCAAATAGGGAACAAGACGTTCTGACAATACTCCTATAGTAGCTGTATGAATAACGTTGTTTTTAAAGCACTTGGGTTCGGTATGATGCACCGAAGATCGCTTTCAACCCAAGCTAGTTGCTTATCCAAAACTTTAAATTAACGATGACTTGCAAAAGGCTGAAAACTCCACAAGGTCATTTCCAAATAAAGGATACAAAAATTTTCCTTCCACTTACTTTCCATCACAGTCTTCCCGCGTCATTTGTATAAACAACGTATGCATTAAGTGTGATGGCTTTGACCAAATATGGTGTGGACAGTGGCGGTTTCGGTGACTATACGGTCGGAAGTCCCAAGCATGCAAACGCGAAGTCAGTTCGCTCCAGGAAGGTCTGTTAATTAGATAAGTCGACAAGATAAGTCCGCGGCAAAAACGAAGTCAACAGTATTTCCTTTTGACTAACTTTTGTTCGTTGGTTTGTAATAATTATTCATTTGTCGTGGACGTTTTCCAGTCATCAATTATTTACGAGCTACAAGCCGAGAAAACATTGAAGAACTCGACGTCGTTTACGATTGTACGAGCGTGATTCCGGCAGAAATTACACTGACTTTGGTGGCAGAGTTATAATTTAAAAGCTAGCCTTGATGTTGTATATTGTAAGGGATTCTTTTCATCCCAGCGTTCTGTCTGTTTCCTACAGCTGTTGAAAATAACTGAAATCATCGTCGTTGCCCGAACGACCAGCACAAAACAGCTGGAGACGCGTATAGTCTAACACTTATATAAATGGTTTCTTTTACAGTTCTTTCATTTGAATTGTTTAAGTCCACATTAGACTGTTGGGATTAGACTGTCTACGCCCTTGACTCCATTAAGCAATGATCGTTTTCAACGTTTATATCAGCTAGAAACGTCCCATGATTAACTCTGAAAGTCAACAATAAAAATCAAATAAAACGTTAAATGTATATGATAGTGTCGTGCTCTTGTTTCGTTTTCAAAAGATAGCTTATTTGCTTTAGAGATCCTAATCGCTTGACATGTTTAAAGCTAATCATTTTGCACGACATTTAGGCGGTTGTAATCAGTCTTTCATATATATATATATATATATATATATATATATATATACTATTTACAGAATGAGTGGCCGTTCTGTATCGGGGTATATACAGACACGAGGCGAAGCCGAGTGCCTGTATCCCGATACAGAACGGACACGAATTCTGTAAATTACTTCTAAAACGATCTATTTGGTAAGTTCATTGGCGTAGTAATTTTTCTTAAAAAAAACGTTGTCTAAGTCGAGAAAATCAAAGCTAAAGTTTATGTAAATCAAGAGGAATCTATATCACATATATAGACCCTCGTTAAACATGGATTTTCTTTGGGTTTTCCTCATGAATTATTAATTTTATTATTATTATTATTAAGTTTTTATTAAGTTTTAGAAATATATATATATATATATATATAGATAGATAAGTTGACCAAAGCATGGGTATTTCCCAATAAGTAGAGTGCTCGATACAGAGATGTAGAGCTTAATATTACAGTGTAATGACGACCTGTATATATATTAGATAGTTTAAAATATATTGTGTGTATATATATATATAACGTGTCCTCTACGTGCGCACGCTCTGATTGGCCAGACCCCGTGCATTTATCAGAGTATAGTGACTACCCCTCCCCCTCATATTTCCCTTCCGCCCACGCACATGCATACACTTGAATTTGCGCGCCAATTCACACTGGTAACTTAGATTGAAATGGCCAGTAAGCCAAAAGCAATCTGAATGTAAACGCTCGAATGCAGATCGAGATGGTCGGAAATTAAACGAGTCTAAGATTGATCTAAACTAGTGTGAAACTAGAACTAAGTTAGATTGTAAATGGGCCCTAAGCCAAAGCTCGCGTAATCTTAGGTTGTCTTCGAACTGCAGAACACGGCTTAACAAGGTTTAACTAAAAATCGATTTCCCATTTAAAAACACTAAACAACATCTAAGTCTCTATCGGATACATAAGATAAGTCGTAAATCTATAATATAGTGCTATACTTTACGTCTCAAATCAATAAACTGAACGGAATTCATTCCATGGCGTTGAGCTAGAAAGCCGACATTAACACGTGTCTTGAAGTAACAACGAATATTTATTATCTAGTAACTCTTTGAGGCCTGGACCTCTCCCTGTGCTGAATAAAATCGTCTGGCGTTAGCCAGATAAAATACTAAAGACTCGGTTATACCAGCCTGTTATACCAGTCCCTTGCATTCGTAAGCCATAACAGTTGATAACGAGAGAAGCAGAAAGCATGTAATTCCTATAAACATGAACAAACAACACAGAAACAAGCACAGCAGTTGCCTTTATTCATACTTAAGTTACAAACTGAAAACACTAACAAGCCTTCACTTCGATGTCCATCCTATATACGATAAGTTTTTGGAAACATTACATTTGGCCATCTCTACTTATAGACACTTTCATTATCTAAGATCCACTTGCAGACGAATACTGGTTTACATAATACATACGGTTAGGATTCTCAACTTCACTGTATATTTTACGACAAGAATTTTTGTTCAGTTGTTATAGTTACACTTTTGAATACTTTGGCATATTCGTACTCAACAAGCAATTCGTTAAAGGATTTTCGGGCAGATTTCGAGGCTTTGATTGTGACGAGTAGTCGTCCATACTTATCAAAATCACCAAAATTGGCGTAAACCAGATTACTGCTCCCGTCTAACTCTTTCTGTAATTCTTGTTTTGTCCAGGCCTCATCTTCGTCTTGAAACTCATCTGGTTTCTTACCACTAGATAGCCAGGCCAGAAAGTATCTTCCTATCTCTCCATCACGATCTTGGTCATCTTCTTCACCAAGTTCTGTCGCGTCAATTCCAGTCAACCGACATTTGAAACGTCGAATCTTACGTTCGAAGTAAAACGACAAGTCGCAAGTATCTCCATCGTGCACTTTCACCACTTTTGCTTGGACTTCCATACCGCTCAAGGAAAAACGATCAACGCTGTCTTTAGTTGCTTCACTAAGTTTCTGTTTCTTTTGCGGAGGTAGGTCCATTTTTAGTCGTCAACGTAACTTATAACAGTTGAAGAAGAGTAAACCGATACGTACACTTAGTTATTATATACACCGCCAAACATGGTACCAGTCTTTGATTACAAAGGCTCGACCACTTCCGGTAAACTGAACATGTAAATCCAATATGCTCGTTCTCATTCTCTACGCGGCCAATCGTTGATGTTGATCTTGTTACTTGCGGTAGGCCGAGTCTAGGTTTTGGCTCGGGTTTTGTTTTTTATTTTGGGTGTCACGATTTTGCATTTTTGCACTTTTTACTTCAGCTACTATTCATACTTCCGGTGAGCCGCGTGATGGAGTAGTTGCAAGCTCTTTGCTCATTTTGGAGTTGGACAAAAAGTTGAACAGCTTTGCCTTTTGATCAAGGTGTTCCTGCACATTGTTGGTAGATTTCGAAATAGACTGACTGACTTTGTAGTTTACAGTCGTGGCAATAGAAGCGTTCCGAAAACTGTTGAGCAGTTCATTTCCTAACTTTTACGAATTACCAATTAATTTGATAAGTTCCTCGAAAAACTGCCAACTTCCTGGAAATGTTGGCAATTTCCTGGTATTAGCTTGGGACTGATTGACCAATCACGTTCTGCTTAGTAATTAAGTAACCAATAGGATGAAAGCTGGAAGTGTAAAGTAGTTCGAATTTTGCTGTAGTGTTGCTTGATTTTTACGCTGCTGGGAACCAGATAATCTATGATAAGTCTTTGAACTGATTCGTCCAAAACGTTTTTAGTGAAACACGAGTGAGATTATTATATAGCATTTAGACATCTAGCACATTTGGTAACACGAATGTTTCCCATAATCTGGCATGATGAGATGTGAAGGCGATGACGAATACTACCGTTTCTTATCAACATTTGTAGCTAGCGGTACAGGAGAAGTAACAATAGGACTCTAGGTCCCAAACAAGGTTATCCTCCTAAGGTCTAGGTGTTGGTTTTACGGAGGGAGGAAAACCGGAGTACCCGGCGGAAAAACCCTCGAAGCACAGGAGAGACCAACTAAACTCTATACTCACATGAGTCTCAAGCTCGACAACGAGGTATCATCGGTTACAAATTATGAAGCTTAACCATCTAATAAAACCATCCCACAAGCGGGATGTTAAACTTGAACACATAAAGGTAAAAATCCTATAGGGGTGTTGTGGTCAGGGTATGAGAGGTGGATCATTTTTCCGGAGGGTTGTGATTAGGTTTAGGGTTTCCGGGGGGCGTGATTAGGTTTAGGGTTTCCGGGGGGTGGTATCGGGGTGAGGTTTCGTTTAGAAAGGTTGTCCAATCAGATGGTGGTTTTAATAGTTGGTTAAGCTTCATAATTTGAAGGAAATGATAGCTCCGACAACGGGGTCATTCCCAAGCGGTCACCCATCCAAGTACTAACCCCGTCCAACCGGGCTTAACTATTGGTGAGAGGCAGCGCTCTAACAGCACACGCCACCCGTGCTCAATTGTTGTTTGACTTCCGCTACCATTACGCGGAATATTCCTTCTTGGAAAAGCCGAGACTGATGCCAAATAATTATAACCACGTGCCGCGACTCAGTTAATCAGTATAGAAGAAATATACTCTATGACGTCAATTTCTAATTTGAGAGGGTAGTGTGGCGATAGACAGCTGCTGGTAGCTTGAACATTTTCATATTTGGCATTTTTGCAATTGCCGGTATGTATATGCATATCGTATGTTCAAACGTTCTTTTTTATTTATCAGTTTGTAGGACAAGCTGTTATAAGTTTTAGGTCTGCCGGCTTTGTCCCATTGAACTAAAAATAACTGGAACGCTACGTTCAGTAAACTGCGCATACAAATCTTGAAGCCAAAATTTGACTCCCATGAAGCCAGTTTTGACTCCCAGACACGCACTTCCACGCGTGTTTCTACGTGTTTTTGTTTTGGCCGTGTTTGTTTTTTTCGTGGAAAGGCTGGGTACGACTTGCATAATTTGGCTTCAAACTTCCGAACGTGGCGTTCCAGTTATTTTTAGTTCAATGCTTTGTCCTAATGTGTGGCTGACCAAAAGGATCGTGGCTTCTTGGCACGACAATGAGCAAAACAAGAACTGACAACGCTCTTCCCCAGTACTTTTCCCATGGCCACGTTCACATTATATATATTTTGGAACAAGCAAATGACTGGTTAAAACTCGGTCTAGTGCAAACGGTAACTGTTTACATTTACATCGAAAGCATTTTAGAATAAAGTATAAACCTATCCGATACGGGCCTTTTTCACTTATTTTCCTGGAATGTTACGAATTTTATTAAGAAGGGGATCCCCCTTTCTATTCTTAGAACTCGAATACGAAAGTAATATAAAGTGCATTACGTCGTATCGAAAGTGCGCTCCTTGACAGCTGATTCGCTTAGATCGATGTTGGTCTGCATGACTGGGCTTATTTGCATACTTTGTCTTGGATAGGCAAGATATTGCTTGCAAAGCAGGTTAAGTTGATTAATCACACGACCACAAACGCTCAAAGTATAGGAAACGGCACTGTTAGCGTGAACTATACAGTCGTTCCACAGGTTTCATATTAAGCATGAGTAGTCAACTTGCGTCAATTACAGATCGAGACGTAGCTCGTTCGTCTTCCAGTCCACCAACAAACCTCAGTGTCTATGCCAAGGTTGTTACCGTTCACGACGGAGATACTTGCGACTTGGTGTTTGTCCGAAATGGCAGGCGTGAACGTTTCAAGAGCCGTTTGCTGGGAATAAACTCACCCGAGTTAAGCACAGGTTCTAATGCCTTGAAATCTCGCGATTTTTTGGCCTGGTTGTGTATTGGTGGCGATGCCGCTAGCTTTCCACGTCGATCCCAACCGTGGTCCGAGACTGTTCTTCAACAAAAGTTGGACAGTAACCGGAATGTAGTATATGCTGAGTTTAATGGCATTGGAGGCTACGAAAGACCGTTGGTTACTCTCAAAAGTCAGCCTGGATCATCCAAGTCTTTTAACACATTGCTAATGGACTATGGGTATGCAAGTGTATACAAATAAAGAACCATATACGTTTGTGTGACAATGCATGTTACAAATGTTAGGATTTGTGTAAAGCAGTAATGCATGCAGTTAATTACAATACGTGTTGTATAGAATTTAAATACAAAATACATGTGTTCAGTTGGTTTCTATCTGTTATTCATGCATGTTGTTGTACTAGGCGTTTGAGAAATAAGAGACAGTCGTTTTCAGTTACCAAATTTTAAAACTAATCGTAAAAGGAACTCCTTTATTTTCAGTCTTGCCAGTAGTTGCAAAATAAGTAAATTTTTTTATATCACGTGTTTTAAATGGTAATTCTTTTTATTCTAAACGTGTATTAGGTTAGATATTTTGCATGTATTAGATTATTTAAGTTAAATATTGTATATACATTGTACATACAGTATATATAAGTCGTACGAAATGTATTTAGAAAACGCGGTCACGACACACTATGCATGTTTTGAACACCTGCAAACTGTATGAGTATACAGTTTCTCCTTTGTTTATTCGTGAAACAAAAACGTGTTAGTATAGGTATTAAAAAGGCGTGCGGTGGACGTCTGGATAACGCCTCAGTTTTCTTTCGCTCAACAAATGCATGACTGCGTTTCGGCCAATTTTCGTGGAAGAGCAATTCTTTGAAAGTTAATTATGGATGTCCCACAGCGGGTACCAGTTCCCTTTAGGCCAACTTAAGTTTTCGTTCAATACTGATTAATTAATGACCTCAGTCTCGATGACTGTATATATTGTCTATATTTACCGAGATAGACGTATAGCAGAGACCTGAAGTCGAGGCCGGTAAAAGAATGAAACAAAAATAGTCAAAACAACTGTTTTCATCTTTACGATTCTGTCTATTCGCAGACGATGTTGGCAAGCAACAATCTTCATAAGTGAATAACTTCCATTGATGGATTTACAGGGGGGTGCGGGGGGTGCGCACCCCCTGGCCCTTGGCCAAGGGGGTGCAGGGGGGGTGCCAATTACTCAATTAGTGCCTTGCTGCAGTGGGATGCGACGTGGATTTCATTGAAAATGGCAATCACATTTCTAATGTTTAGCTTCCTTGCGATATCCCTAATAAAATCCATAATAAAACGTCCACTTTATCCCAAAATTTATTTGACACCTTCCAGGTTTGATAATGCGCTATTGAAAACACGATTTAAAACTTTTAAATCTTTCTTCAAAGTACCGTCAGAATGCAGGAAATGCCATTTCAGAGGTCCAAATTTCAAAAAATTTAACTTTTCGTTATGATATTTGATGTGTACAACATCTCAGTGATGAATTTGTTCATTATTTTGATTCTTTGTTTGTTTCAGCAAAAGACTACAGACACCATTTTGATAAAAAACAACAGTCTATATATAATTAAATGTTTGTGCAGATACAACCATGCATGTAAAATATATTTATTCTACTGAGTTTTCGTCCTGTGTTGCTCACTGCAATCATCAGTGCAATCTATGATCTAACAACTGATGATATACAGTATAACCAATTGGTTCACACAGGAGCTTAGGAACCGGGGGGAGGGGCATAGGGGGCACGTGCCCCCCCCCCCCCCCCCAACTTTTTAAAAATGATGAAAAGTGCCCTTTTCTTTTACCAAAGATATCACTGAGATGCCTTTTTGAAAGATATGAAATTAAAGTGCCCTTTTCTTTTACCAAACATATCGCGTAGGCAGAGGGGACATTTTTTTGTAACATACTTTTGAAGATGCAAAAAATCTGTTACATATTGCGTTGGTTTTGAACAGGATTTTAGGTAATAACATCCATTTAAGGATTCTTGCTTAGCATGCGCAGTTATTGCTTTTTGGCGTGCGCGAGGGACTGGGAAATCCAAATCCATCATGGCATCTTATGATGAAGGCAAATCTCCATGAAACTCCATGAACATGGCATTTCTTAATCAACAAGTAACTAAGGCATTAAATCCTCCAAGCTAGTAAATTAAGTGGTGTGATTCTTCGTTTTTTATGTCAAATTTCAACTTACCTGCCGCAAAATTAGCTGAAAGAATTTGCTCAAATTGCAGGAAATGGTGTTTCTGAGGTTCTATATTTCAAACATTTCCGGCGGAGCGTACCCCCGCACCCCCCTAGAAATGCGGTCACAAATTTCCCATACACGACTACAGGGTGCCCTTTCTGTGTGCAAAAGTGCCCCTGAAAGCTCGTGCCCCACAACTAAAACTTGCTTCCTACCCCCCTGGGTTCACACTCTCAAAGAACATGAAATTTAAAGACTTTCTAGGACTTTAATAAATGGCCGTAGAATTAATATTCTTTTATGTGTATATATAATTAGCCCCTCTGAACTCGTTTTCATGAGAGAAATTCAAAAGAATCTTTACCCTAAAACGAGGTCAGAGGGGCTAATTTATATGCACATAAAATTTTAAATCGTCGACCATTTATGAATAAGGTTTATTGCAACAACATTTTACGGAACGCTTCTATAGAGCGTTTTCACTCACGTGATCGGTGGCCCCATTGGGGTGGTGGAACAATACGAAATATTTGAATAAGAAAGAGCTAATTCCCATACCGTACACCAATATGGCCGCCATTTCATTGTTTTGGTACACCAATATGGCCGCCGTGACGTCAGATGAAAACGCTCTATTGCCACGACAGTAAACATGAATTCGGATTGATTTTCAATCCGGATTGAACTCGTTCCGGTTCTGATCAAATCCCTTTATCTGTTTACATGAATCTGGATTGAGATTTGCTCATTCCGAATTGAATTCAAATTTCGTTCCGGAATCATGTAATAGACGGCCGGCCAACCTCGATAAAAGTGTCTCAAAAACACCGTTGATGGCATTTTTTGTTACAAGCAGGCAACCATGCCAGATCGTATCGGATAGTATATACTTTGAACGTGAGGGGGCTTGCCAGCCGTAATTTTGAATTTATATACTAAAATTTATGGGTTTTTTAAAACCTGACATTGGAATGGATGGGATTTCTGTGGAGTCGTGCAAACTACGTTTGTGTTCTATTTTGAACGGCTCACTTCAGAATGCATCCAATCAGCGTGCGTGAAGTTATGATTAACCTAATTCGCATAACTCACAATCATAAACAAACAAGAAATACACCTAAATATAACACTTCGAAGAAAAGCTACAACAACATAAGCTTGCAAAGAATCAGAAATTTATAAGATCTGGCAGCTACAGGAAAGTCTCATATTCGTAAATTACTTCGTTTTATTTTGGTAATTTGCCGATACCGCCATGTATCTACTGGCGGTTCAACAGACAACAGTGCTATCTTGTGATACACGAAAGGCAACCGGTCTATTCATCTTGATCAATGTCTATATAAGCTACATTTCTATGGTGGTTGCCTGCTTGTAACAAAAAGTTGGCTGCTTGTTATGGCTGTTCTTCGAAGTGTTATGTTTAGGTGAATTTGCGCCATGTTTCTTGTTTGTTTATGATTGTGAGTTATGCGAATTAGAATAATCAGAACTTCACGCACGCTGATTGGATGCATTCTGAATTTAGCAATTCAAATAAAACACAAACGTATATATTAGACAGCTCTTTACAAATATCGCATCCATCACATCGTACTTTCAAAAAGCTCTATATTTTAGTATATAAATCAATAATTACAGATGGCAACCCCCCCCCCCCCCCCCCCCCCCCCCCCCCCCCCCTCACCTTCAAAGTATGCACTATCCGATACGATTTGGCATGGTTGCCTGCTTGGACTAGAACAAACTACGGTGGCCCGTAAGTGCAATGCACAAAACAAAATATCAGTGCACAAACAAAAGTTCGAATGCACAACAAAATAAAGCGTAATGCACAACGACAAAATTAACCCCTAATGCACGACAAAATTTTCCCCAATGCACGACAAAATTTTCCACAATGCACGACAAAATTTTCCCCAATGCACGACAAAATTTTCCCCAATGCACGACAAAATTTTCCCCAATGCACGACAAAATTTTCCCCAATGCACGACAAAATTTTCCCCAATGCACGACAAAATTATCCCCAATGCACGACAAAATGTTCGACGATGCACTGAATGCAGAACAAAATTTACAGCAATGCACAACAAAGTTTAACCCAGTGCACAACAAAAATTAAACGAGATGCACAACAAAAAGTTCTCGGTGTTTAAAAAATGGGGTTTGGGTAGGACAATACGTAACAATACAGCATTGATAAGATCGCGACAGTTGGAAGTGAAATCACTGAAAGACTGAACTGGATTCATTTGATTTTATAGTCGTTGTAGTTAGAGGTAAGTTAAGTAGAACTCAGTACATGAATGTTTTGTCCTTTTTGTGGTGAAACTGTGCAAGTTGCTTTCAAATATTGCCCATTTTGCGGACGTGAGTTACCGGAGTTGAGAAACGATCAAGAAGTTTTACATGGCAACGTCGATGAAGAGCTAATTGCTGAGGGTGAAACCTGTGACGAATTGATAACACGTTATTTCAAACAGGGCTTTGCCTATCAGAAAATTCTACTGTTTCTCTCTAAATATCACGGTATTGAGATTTCCTTACGGACACTTAATACCAAGCTTCGAATAATTGGTCTCCGAAGAAGGAACAACAACTACGACGTAAATGCCATTCGTCATCGTGTTCAAGAAGAGCTTGATGGTCCTGGCTGCTCAGGTGGTTATCGAGCTGTTTGGCACACCTTGCAAATGGAGGGGAAGCAAGTCCCTAGAGAAACCGTCCGAACGCTTATAAATGAATTAGATCCTGAAGGTGTACAGGGAAGAAGAGCAAGACGCCTCCGGCGAAGAAGTTATCACACACCAGGGCCCAATCATTCATGGCATGTAGATGGTTATGATAAGCTGAAGCCATATGGCTTTCCAATACATGGTTGTATTGATGGCTATAGTCGGAAGGTCTTATGGTTGAAAGTATGCAAGACAAATAATGATCCCACTGTCACAGGTCAACACTTTCTCGATGCAGTTGAAAAGTATGGTGGATGTCCAACATTATTGAGAACAGATAATGGTACTGAAAATGTCATTATGGCTGCTATACAGGCTTATTTTAGAAGTGGTGGTGAAGACAGTTTTGCTGGAGTCAAGGCACATCGATATGGATCATCACCTGCTAATCAACGCATAGAGTGTTGGTGGTCATTTCTACGAAAGAACCGCTCCAACTGGTGGATAAATTTCTTTAAAGACTTAGTTGAAGAAGGACACTTGAATACTGCAAATGATATGCAAAAGGAATGTCTTTGGTATTGTTTTTCCAAGCTATTGCAACAAGATTTAAATTTTGTAAAGCAACACTGGAACTCTCATTATATTAGGAAATCAAGATTTAACACTGTTGCTGGAAGACCTGATGAACTGTACTTCCTTCCTGAATGCACAGGTGCACTAGATCATATTAAAATTGTCACTCAAGTTCAATTTCAAGATATGTCTCAATATTGTCATGGCTATGAAGAAGAAAGTATTATCCAAGAATATTTTCAAACAGTTAAAGAAGAGCTTGGTCTGTTGCAACCTACAAATTGGAGACAAGCTCTTGCTATGTATCACACTCTTAGTGAAATTGCTCAGGGTTGAGTTATATCTTCATTGTGATGTAACTGCTAACACAGCATTTACTTTTAATTATACTGGATAACCCTATCAGTTATAATTAAACTGTTTTCCTTGGGAGTCCAATAGGTAAGGGCTATCCCTTATTGGTCTAGTGTTGCTACTGAAAGAAACCGAAGTACCCATAGGAAACCTGACTGCGTATTTGGTAAAATGAAACTGGAAGCAATCTCCTAAGCAAAAATTAGCTTTAATTTTAATGTTGTAACATCATCGAGCAGAAATTGGGTTGCAGAGGTGAAAAGCATGTGTGCTAACCAATGTGCTCCCTAGTAACCAACATCCTCAGCTTTCCTTTCCACAAAATATACTGGGGGTGTTGGTAGCACAGTGGTTAGTGCATAAGCACAGTATGAGTGTACATATATATACTGTACATATACAAATGATTTCTTATGATATTAATGTTACTACTCTGAGTTTTATGCATAAAGCCACTGTTGGGTACAGTAAAAACCCGCTAACAAGAACCTACATTTTACCGAATCAGCCTGGGATAGGTTCTTATATTCTTATATATTCTTATACAAAATATTACGGGCCACCGTAGTAATGGATATTAAGCAATATTATAACTATATACATGTAGAATGGAATAGAGGCAGACCAAAACAATGAAACTTGTGGTAGAAGGATCCAACTTCGATATGAATGTTGCTCTTGATGTGATAGTAATATATAATTTAATGTATTTAACAATTAGAATAGACTATGAGCTCGAAATTTCTATGAGTGAATAGTTGATGAAAGTAGAGCTTGCGTCTTTGAGTCAACTATTATATATATAAGCTTGTTGAAAAAAATTCTGAATAAAACCAATATGTATTTTGTTAAACTGCTGTTGAAAGAAGCTTTTGTATTATACAATACAGATAAAGTAGTATGCCTAAAGATCTGTTGTATGATGAAAAAAGCTCCATATACATGTATATATATATATATATATATAAAGTTTCAAGAGGAACTTTATTTAATCTTCAATATTACAACGTTTCGGGGTCTAGCCCTTCTTCAGGTCCTAGGGGCTAGACCCCGAAACGTTGTAAAATTGAAGATTAAATAAAGTTCCTCTTGAAAATTTATATGCTGTATTTGGAACAATTTGCTGAATGCTGGCTCTTGATACTATATATATATATATATATATATATATATATATATATATATATATATATATATATATATATATAGGTAATCATATGATAGGGAGTACAATTAAGGATTTACATTACAAGTGATATTTGAAAATTTTGCCAGAATTGGCAAATAATTGGCATATTTGGCATAATTTTCAATAATTTTCAAATATCACTCATTATAATATGCATGACAAAATTACAACACGTACGCTTCGTACTCACT
Organism: Paragorgia papillata; assembly: GCA_035771165.1. Taxonomy (NCBI): domain Eukaryota; kingdom Metazoa; phylum Cnidaria; class Anthozoa; order Scleralcyonacea; family Coralliidae; genus Paragorgia; species Paragorgia papillata. Next base: position 851,215 of record JAWNZC010000122.1, on the reverse strand, counting down.
CACGCCTTTAAAAACATCTTGTTTCATTACTTGACAAGAAACATTTTCACTCTGGGTGTTCTCTGTACTCATTTCAAAATATTTACATGGAATTTTTAGTTCATAGTGTACCACAAGTCGTTGGAAATGTGAAAACTTTCCAGTGCAGAAATTGGCCGCCATTTTAAATTTTATTGTCAACATCGTTCCCAGGGCCTTCTCTATTCTTATTAATTGTACTGCAGTACAATTAATAAAATAATTGTACTCTCGACCAATCAGAATGTAGTAATTTTATCATGCATATAATATATATATATATATGGTCTAGCTTACAGTTTGCTAAAGACACCTCCATTCATCAGAGCTGTCAGCAAATAATGTCCAATATTTCCTTCCACTGTATTCTTATTGACATACAGGTACAACATATTTGAGCAGGTCTGGGCACACGGTATATTTTTGGCATCATCGTGGACAAAGGAAATTGTGGGTTTGGGTTCAAAACCGACTGAAGGAACATCTGTAGCCCCAGTGGCAAACATAAGAATATGGCTTGGGGTCACAAGAGGGATAAAATTATTTTCTTTTTCAGTGAGTTGTATACCATCATCTTCTAATTCTTGCATCAGTGTTCCATCTGCAATCAGAATAAACAGAAAAATAGCATCTTAAGTCAGTTGCACTATCGGGCCACATGTACTGATTTACACATGCAGTTACTGTACTTCAAAGTGGAGTCACTGTACCTTCAGTAGACTTCAAGAAAGCAATGAATTTAGCCATCACAATTTCTTGTGCCTGTCTGCGATTGTGTCCCTCTGGTGCGAAATCTGGTTTAAGAATTTTTATTACTTGTTTGGTATCCAGTTTGTTATCTGGGACATACTTGAAGAGATGTTCGGCCATTCCTTTATTAGCCCGGATGAAATCTAACATCTAAAAGCAATTTAGAAAAACAAACTAAGATGTAATCGTCAAGGTAACAAATGGTGCTCTTCATAAAATTGACTCTACTAACACACATGCATTTTCCTTACATCATAATACTTTAAACCATCAAGTAATTGCTGCAACATTGATTGGCACTTTATGATAACGAAGTATTTTGTCACTTCTTCGATGAAAGTTTGTTTTCTCTCTAGTGATACAGTTGCAGATAGACCATCAATATCGTATCTCCAATCACTATCGGCCATAAATGCATTTATATCATCTTGCGTTGTGGCCTCTTTCAACTGTAAAAAAAATACAATGAATACTTTAAAATATAATAGATTTGACAACGCTAATAAGTTCCAAAAAATACCCGGAATGATTATATTAAAACATAACTAAAGATAATATGATAACTATACGTCAATGTGCGTATGTATTTCTATCGGCCATGTCATATTCAACGATTTGCTTTTAAGCTCAGTTTACGCTTTGAACTAGACTTGCGTCGCGTGAAGCGTCTTGAGTGAAGATGATACAGTATGTGTGCGTCTTTACATACACAATTACATTATTTCCATCGTGCGCGGATTTGCACGACACATGTCTTTCAAGCGTAAATTTATCTTTATGTAATATTTAAAACACGTTCTGCGAGTGTTTTGAATGGCTTTAAAAACGATCACCATTTGGTAAGTTCGTTGGCGTGGTAATTTTGAAAAATAACGTTGTCTAAGGCGAGAAAATCAAAGCTAAATTTATGTAAATCAGGATACGGTTATGATTTTTCTTTGTGTTTTCCTCATGAATTATGAATGCCTTTTTAAATCTAGTTTAATACATATTGAAATACTTTAATACATTTAATTATTTTAACATACTGTAGTTAAGTATAGTTCTGCGACACAACAAAACGAAGTTCTCGTTTTCTCTTTGATAATGAACTGCTTAGTGAAGCTAGATTAAATAGTAATATCACAGTGGGGTTTATCAGTTATGGGTTCATCTGATCGCTATCGGCCTGAGAGAACTACATAGAACGACTGGATGTCACGATAACAAATGAAGCAATACAACGATCATAATATTTCATTTTTGTATACCTTGTAAAGTGAATTCCTGACGTTTCGGTCCGACACCTCGTCAATTTCTGGCTTGGAATTCGCAAACCCAGCTTCAATGTATTGGCACATGGCGCCGGTTAGTAGGCGTGGCAGCTCTCCGCCTTGTATGATGATGGTAGCCAACATTGTACCAACAGTCAAGAATGTGTCGGTTTGTAACGCTCTTACATTACACCTTACAACATGTCCCTTGGGTGTGTCTATAGTATAGTATATGAAATAAAATGTATACGATCAATATTTATTGGAAAATAGCAAAATTTAGTTTCTGCAGTAACTAATTGTCAAAATTTCTTCTCACGTAATATATTTCGGTCAGTGTGTATTTCCTTAAACTGGAGAACAACTGGGTCTTATACCTCAGTAATTTTGGTGAAGGAAATTTCGAGTGTGGAATATATACATTATAAGACCAAACCGGGACCAGTTGCGAAAAATGCAACATCAAGGCCTTCCGGCTAGGAATTGAACCCGCGACCCTGCGATGCTAGTGCAGTGCTCTGACTCTAGTCTCTCTAATATTACTTGTAATATACCCAATTCTACTCTCGGCATTACCACATTATATATACAGAACTCGTGACCAAGCTCTTGGTAATGGCTTCCGTAGCTCAGTGGTCAGAGTACTGCATAGCATCGTAGGGTCGCGGGTTCAATTCCTAGTCGGAAGGCCTTGATGTTGCATTTTCGAAACTGGTAACTATCATTTTTTTGGGTGTCTGTGTGCTTTTCACACATTTTCATGCATATTCTACACTCGAAATTTTCCTTCACCAAAATTACCTAGAACATCCAGTTTAATCGAGTGAAATGCCTAATATTACTTGGGTTATACCTCAGCTGTTTTCCAGTTTAAGCAAGAAAAAAATCCTGTTATATCCTAAAGCACGTGACCTGTATCAGTTCAATTTCGTGTCGCCTAAGTTTACACACACGTTATATTCCCGGTGATAATAATTTAATTACCGTTTTTTCCTTAGACTATTTGACAATATGTTATTGTTGAATTTGGTAAACTACTTTTTGTGTCACCAAAAGTGGTTTGTTTTTCACTTGTTTTCTGAATTCTGTTGTATCACAGGAGGTCCAGAAGCGCGTGTGTAAGGGGAGCCTGGCCTTCCTGTGGCAAAAACATAGTTTCCCAAATTGCTAAGTTTATGTGCAATAAACAGTACTCTTAAAGACTCTTAAAGTTGCAAGGTTTATTTAAGACTCTTAAAGTTGCAAGGTTTGCATCAAATTTTGTGGCAACACATTTTTATCCAATTGCTTCTCCATCAATCTCCCAATTCTTATGCCTTTTTTAAGAAATTGGGAAACCCAAAGAAATATGTCATTCAAGCTTATATCAAAGAACTGACCATGCAATTACCAAGGGTGCGAAAAAATATATAATAATTTTACTCACTGACTAATGACCCACTGTCCTTTGAAATAGCTCCTAGAAGTAAATGGAAGAATTCTCGTCTAGGACCACCAAGATCAACAGCATCCTCCTCGCTTTCAAAAGTTGCAAAGGTTACTTGCAACATACCAGATCCCTTTAAGAACCCCCTGCGCTTGAAGTATGGCTGTGCAGTTTGCCAAATGCTTAAGCGGCTGATCACTATACTTCGATGTTCTCCCTGCACTTTATTTTCAGCGTGTTGTTTAATTAACGACATAAAGTTTTCGCTTGACACAGCAACTGGATCATCCTCCTCAACAGGTTCTTCTGATTGCTCGTGTTTATTCAAACTATTCTGTATGGCTTGTTGCACGGCGTCAGTTTCATCGATTCCGATTGGTCTGTGGTAAACATAAATTATGTTTAAGTTTTAAAGATGGATAATTTTGTGTAATAGTATAGACCCCTTTAATACATTTGTAGAATATGTCATTTTCACCATATGACGTCAATTTCTTTTCAATTTTTCTTTTGTATTCTTTTCAATTTCGTTTATTGTCTTAGCTTTTGTATATTTTCAATGGAATTCAAAAGGCTGAAAATGACGTCAATGGTGGAAAATGACGTACTCTGCACTTATTAAAAGGGTCTATATCCTAACGGTTTAATTTCTAGACTCTTAACACTCGCATTTCTAACATATATCTGTAACCAACTGTGTTAGTTGAGTAACGTATACAGTTTGTAAATACTTATTTTAGTATTATCTAGGGTAAATAAAGTTTACCATATGGTCTTCCATGCTGTGTCGTTGTTGTTGTTGTTGTTGTTGTTGTTGTTGTTGTTGTTGTTGTTGTTGTTGTTGTTGTTGTCGTCAATGTTATATCCAAGCATTACTTACAGGAAATCAGTGACAGTGTAAGGTACTAATCCAGCATCTTCAATCTCTCGATCACTGAAATTAAATTCACCTTCCATTTCCAAGTCAATCAAGGCTTCGTTGAAGAAATAGTCTTCTATTTTTGGCTCTTCTTCTTCCTCCTTTACATCACCAAGCAAATCTATGATTGGCACTGTGCCCTTTCCACCTTTTCCCTTCTTTTCCGAGACCGGACAAAGAAATAGCGTTATTCTAGAATAGGCTTTTCCAAGCCCTTCCTTGTATTTCGCCAGGGTGAAGGCCTCTGAGGATCCGGGTATGGTGCGTGCTGATCTGGCGTCCGGATAGACTAGCACATATCCACGCTCACGAGCAAAAGTACGGTCATAGTCCTCCCACTTCTTCAGGGACCTTTCTAACACCTCGTCGTAGTTCATATTCTTCAGCACTTTCACGGGGAAAGTCTTACCACGAAGTGGTTTTGCCTCACCCGCCTCGTACTCCATCAGGCCAATACTGATCAGCACTTCTTCGTTCTTTTCTGTCGCGCGTACCTTTTTTCTTTTCGGTTCGAAATGCGACCTTCGCTCACTCTCTTTTTCTTTCATGTAAGACGCTAAACTGCCAACAGAAAGAGAAGATTTTGTCGAAGTAGGCTCAATTCTAGTTACTGTTTCCGTTCGCGCCGAGCGGGGATCGCGATCACCGCTTGAAGTTGAAGTTGAAGCTGAAGCTGCGTTGGCACCCTCACGGTTAATGCGATGATCGCTTGCAGTTGAAGTTGAAGCAACGTTAGCATCCGCACGATCAGTCTTTTTCTTTCCACAGGTTGGGCAGTAGGCAAAAGTTGCCTCCATGTTACATCCGCAAAAACAGCAAAACATTTCTCACAAACCTTTCGCCTGGTTTCAGATGGTTAAAATAAGCCACACGAGCACTGAAGCTAGGGGAAAGACTATTTAACGTTTTGCGGATTTTCCCCCGATAAATGACTGTGCCAAGGTTCTTGCCTTTTTGGTTCGGTAGTTCTCTCAGACTTCGTTAAATATATTCCAAGTGTGCTTATATCTTGACGTAACTGTGGTTAGAGTTACTCAGCAGATTTATTTCTCTTGCGCAAATAAACGTGATTGTTGTGAGATATTTCTCTTGCGTAAATTAATAAATGTGCAGTCACGGTTGATAACGTATTTCTCTTGCGTAAACAAATGCGCAGTGATGGTTGTTGTGAAATATGTATTTCTCTTGCGTAAGCAAACGCGCAGTCTGATTGTTGTTGTAAAATATGTTTTTCTCTTGCGTAAACAAATGCGCAGTCATGGTTGTTGTGGAATATGTATTTCTCTTGCGTAAGCAAACGCGCAGTCTGATTGTTGTTGTGAAATATGTTTTTCTCTTGCGTAAGCAAACGCGCAGTCCGCATGGTTATTTGTAATATGGCTATAATAATAATTTATTTCATCACAAGATAATATACATTGTACACATTGATATGAGAAAAAGATTTTTACAGTTATAAAGAAGCACTGTCATGTAATCAGTTTATTCAGTTAGGAAATTGGAGCGCATATTAATTGAAGATTGAAATGACTAATTAGTTGTGTATCAAGTACTATACTTTCCAGTATTACTGTGCCAATGAAAGTCTAACTTTGTGATCTATCTTCTTGGCGTCATAGCATGTTTAGTTGCTGCTACTACAGCATTAGGCGATGTAATGTAATGTATGTACGTCACTTTTTGTTTTTCAGTGATGCTTCAATGATACTAGACACGTTCCATATTATGCTGGAACGCACGGCGTCGCCTTCACCGTTCTATTACAAATGCGAGAATCTGCGTAGTGTTCAGTTGTGCTGTTGTTGTCCTACCCAAACCCCATTTTTTAAAAACCGAGAAGTTTTTGTTGTGCATCTCGTTTAATTTTTGTTGTGCACTGGGTTAAACTTTGTTGTGCATTGCTGTAAATTTTGTTCTGCATTCAGTGCATCGTCGAACATTTGTCGTGCATTGGGGAAAATTTTGTCGTGCATTGGGGAAAATTTTGTCGTGCATTATGGAAAATTTTGTCGTGCATTGGGGTAAATTTTGTCGTGCATCGTCGAACATTTTGTCGTGCATTGGGGAAAATTTTGTCGTGCATTGGGGAAAATTTTGTCGTGCATTATGGAAAATTTTGTCGTGCATTGGGGTAAATTTTGTCGTGCATCGGGGAAAATTTTGTCGTGCATTAGGGGTAAATTTTGTCGTTGTGCATTGCGCTTTATTTTGTTGTGCATTCGAACTTTTGTTTGTGCACTGATATTTTGTTTTGTGCATTGCACATACGGGCCACCGTAACAAACAACGCATGCGTGTTTTCTAATATTTACGGATTTCAGATTTCATGTAAACACGGATTGACTTCGCATTTCAATCCGGATTAAAATTTACTCAATCCAGATTCATGTAAACGACCCCTAAGACCACGCATGGTTATCTTGCTTCTTTTACTCGTCCCCCAGTAGGACATAAAGATGTTTATCGAAAATAGATGGCATTGTTTTTTCCATGCATATAAGGTGAAAACGAAACTATAATCAGGGTGAGATTCATTCCTCAAGTTACAAGTATATAAATAAATACAGATATTTAATACTTTAATTTCAGCCAATACTAATATAACACGCAGTGCTTACTCTGCGGCTGTTGTCTCGCGTAATTTGCTGTGATCTAGCTACAAAACGTGGTCTCCCCAAGATGGTAAAAGAGAATAATGTTCGACTAACTGTACACAACCAGTCTAAATATGAGTTGAAATTCAAAGGAGACTGGTATCACAATGGGCGACTAGCTGATACCTACAAGTGGCCAGATGTATTGAAAAGTAACGACAAAATGGATATTCTCAGTTACGAGAAAGATGGTTCACTTGCAGGATGCAGTGGTTTCACTAATTATAGCATAAATAAAGATACAATGGTGACATTTGCATTCAGTAATCCGAGTATTGGACTCAACAAGCTTGAGATTGGAATCGGTGGAAGAAGTGTCTGGGACAACATGGGAAACCAGAATTACGATTATTTTCAACGCACAATTGCTCTCGCGGGATCCGCCGAATCTGTAAAGTTCCAATGTCGTTGTACTGGTAGTACGACAAACCATGCTACTGTTGATATTTATTAGCCAGTATGAACAGAATGGTCGAATATATACTCTTAAAATCAATTGAATTTTGGAGCTGTTTTAATACTGTATTAAATTACCGGGATTGTGGCGTTGGATCGACTGGATCGAATAACTCATTTGCATGCAAGGACTCCTTTATTTTCAATCATGCCAGAAGTTATACTATATAAGTAAATTTTTTTATACAACGAGTTTTAAATGGCAATTCTTTTTATTTTAGATGTGTATTAGGTTAGATATTTTGCATGCATGCATGTATATTAATGGAAACTTTATTAATTAATTTTTTCTAAACAAACAATTGTAAATCTCACTCATTGAGGTAATTTACAATCGACTACTTGAATCACAACTAAGCTACTTAAAAACTTAAAAGTTCAGTAAGTCAGGATTCGTCCATTCCTTATTTCTGCAGCAAAAAATATAATAGGTTGTTCTGATGGCAATAGATATCATTTTTCTGACACAATAATTTTGATGCTTCACATCAACTCCTACATCGTTTAACATAATAATAATAATAATAATAATAATAATAATAATAATAATAATAATAATAATAATAATAATAATCATCATCATCATCATCATCATAATAATAATAATAATAATAATAATAATAATAATAATAATAATGGTTTAATGGCGATTCCACAAAGTGGCTCTTACATTACCATGAAATATTACTATATAAAGTTATATACATGTTATGATTATAAGATATGTAATGTAATACACATAAGATAAGTATCTATCATAAAAAAAAAATAATTCATTACTACATATCTAAATGAATATTATCCTATTCGTCTATTAGCAGCTAGGGTAGTTAAATGAGCCCTTACTTTGCATTTAAAAGTATAAAATTCACTACAGTTTCTAATATCCGCCGGCAAATTATTAAAGGCTGCCGCGGCACTATCTTGGAAGGTACCATTTACTAGGGGTACTTCCAGTTTGACCTCATTTGATGATATAAGAGTTCTTCCAGGAACGTGTTGTTTTAACTTTAAGTAAGCCGGTCAATGTTCAAAATATAAAGCTTTAAATGTGGTATTAAGCAGGTGTAAATTTCCTTTCTGTAATGGGCAGCCATCCCAAACTTAAGCAATCGTCTTCTTTTGCATAGCGTCCATAGACACAACCTGCACATACATTTTGTACTCGTTGTAAACGTTTCAGCTTCAACGTATATTGACTTTAATAGACGATTTACTCTATCTACTATTCTTTTAAATATTAGTATATTATTTTAGTTGTACTGCAAGTTATATAAAACGCACGAACAGACTGTAATAAATATATTCAGTATTTAAGGGGTGATTACATGGACCAGTTTGCCGGGATGAAAACAATTACATGTCATGGACATTTTCATCCCGGCCAGGCTTGACATGTAATCGAAAATATAATAATTCTTCTGGCAAAACAGACAGATAATGAATGATTTTAGTTCTAGAGCATTTTCACTGATGTCTTCAGGACCATAGAGATCATAAATTATAAGTACTAGATGGGGTATTGGGAGATAGTTTCAGTCAAACGCGGGTAAGCAATTGGAGGCTGCCATTTTGGGTAAGTTGGGGGGGGAAATTACAAACCCGGATGTAAACCACCCGGTCCCAGACTCCGTACCTGAGGCTGGGCTTAATTTAATTTACAATTCACGATTATCCCGCCATTATGGAAGAAGAAGTTCAAGACTTAATTACTTCCTAACTACGCTGTTGTTACATCTAATAACGCAGTAGTGGTAGAATGAAGGGCTCTAAATCCAGATTGATATTTGGATAAGAGGTTATGTGTCTGCAGATAGTTGTACAATTGATTATAAATAATTCTTTCGAATACTTTAGCTATACCACCGTCGATATGACAGAGATTGGTCTATAGTTAGCCATGTCATCCTTTGGGCCTGATTTGAATATCGGGGTTATCCTGGCTGTTTTCCAATCACTTGGGAAAATTCCAGTGTTAATGGAAGCATTAAAAATATGCGAAATCGACGGAGCTATAATTGCTGCGGCTATCTTTATATAAAGACGACAACGAATTTTATCAAGTCCTGCCGTTTTATCTGCTTTTAGAGTCTTAAACGTTAACATTTCTTCGACAGTTGAAACAGTGACAGTATTTAAATTGAAAGTGGTATCTGCAGGAATGACATATTTTTCAAAGTTTTTAGTAGCAGCAGGCAACTCAGATGCTAGTCGTGTACCTTCTCAGCGAAGTGGTTGTTGAATAATTCAGCAACCTCCCCACTGATTGCACGCTGCGATCAATTTTAGAATTTCTTGACATAAAGTCATTTATCGTTCTCCAGATTTCACGAGATTGGCCAGTTTTTGCCTTAAAGCGATTGCGATAATATTTAGTTTTGGTTTTTTTAACTTCATTATTTAGATTGTTTCGCATACGCCTATAGTTTGCGAGCAGAGAAAGACACGTCTGCACTACAGACAGACAGACAGACAGACAGACAGACAGACAGACAGACAGACGGACGGACGGACGGACGGACGGACGGACGGACGGACGGACGGACGGACGGACGGACGGAGAGAGAAAGAGAGAGAAAGTGAGAGAAAGAGAGAGAGTAAAATAAAATGGTGGTAAACTGACGAAAATAGTTTTGATAAAAAATCTTTTTTGAATGAAGCTGTTACTCTTCTCGGTAATTTACCACCTTTTCACTTTGCTCTATATAAAACACTGTCTACGCAGCATTCTACTTATTCACAAGCATAAGTAAAAGTTGTTGGCAGTACTACTAGATCAAGGTGCTCTATACTACAATACAATACAATAAATTACTACAATACAATACTAAAATTGATAGAGCGTAAATAATATAATATCTATGGCTATGTATGGGACTGTAAACATTTATTTCAAGAAAACTAGATACACCCTCAGATACACGTGGTCACGTGTTGTCTAATTGACTTTATTGAATTTTAAGCAGTAAACGTTTACAATGTTATCAATGTTACTTAACAAATAAAACATAAAGCTCCGTGCATGTGTATACTCTTATAAAAATACGTTTGACGTCATTTGATCACGAAAGAAGTTGCGTAGAAGCACGAGGGGTTATTCGAGTGCCTCTACACTTCTTTTCTGTTCAAATTACGCCAAACGTAGGTTTATATGAGTACATATGCACAGGAACGATATGTCCTATTTGTTTTATAAAAGAAAAAGAAAAAAACAAGCTAAAACCAATTGGAATTCTAATCTAGTAAAATTATAAATGGTCATGTTTAATCATCAAGTGTCTATTCCACCTGAAAGAATAAGAAAAAAACAAATGTTACACCAACAACAACCAACGACAACAACATTGACAACAATTTTATTTGTTAATAAGTACATATTCAAATTAGTGTGTTTTGTACAATTTATGTACTGACTTCCTGTAATAACCATAAAGGCTAGAAATATCAGGCAGTCAAATAATTAAGTAATTTCATAAATTTTAAGATGACGGGTAGAACACGCACATACAAAACACACACACAGAAAGTAATACTACACACTACCCGAGGATTTATAGAAATTATAGAAATTTATTAAATAAGAAAGTCAGAAGAAACAAAAAAAAACACAAACGATTTGTGTAGATTCCTTAGCAAATATTTAAAAAAGAATAATTAGCAAATAAAACAAAAGAAGTTCAACAGGTATTAATTAAGTTAGTTTTTAAATTCTTCTTTAATTGTCGATACAATTTTATTGTTTTCATCAAGGGAGTTCCAGATTTTAGCTCTTTGATATCTAAGATTAAATATTCCATAATTTGTTTTGGTTTTAAGGATAGAGCAAGATTGTTTGGATGGAAGTCTAGTATTATAATTATATGTTTTATTGAGAGGAGTAAAGAAATTATAAAATGCAGATAAAAATCTATTATAATGAAATTTTTGCATAACGATTGTGATATGTAAAGTAACAAGATCAGGAAAGACATCAGGTATAGGTTGGTTGATTGAATGATTAATTGTTCGTCGGTAGGTTGAATGGTTGGTTAGTTGATTAATTAGTTGGTAGGTTGGTTGGTTAAGTGAATGGTTGATTAATTAGTTTGTAGGTAGGTTGGTTGATTGGTTGAGTGATTAGTCGAGGGGAGGAGGGGCGAGGGGAGGCGGTCGCCCCCCCCCCCCCCCCCCCAATGGTCTCCAAGACCGTTCTCGTGAAAAGTTTAAATCCGTGGAGAAACCTGTAGGGGGGGGGGGGGGGGGTACAGTTGTTTTAAGTCCAAGTGAGTAGATAGTAATGTGTTATATATATTGCAGGCATGCATATGCTATAAATTACAATACTAAGGGTCTATACAAAATGCCTCCAACCTGTTTTTACATTTACGACTTGTTTATAAATAAATCTAAAGATATTCTGACGTGTATCATTCTATGTTCTGGTTTGATTTCAACAAAATTATGTAATTTATGGCTTTTAGATTACTCTTAAATACTTACCTCAAAATGTAGGAAATAGTGTTTTTCCGAGACCCTAGAAATTCAAAATTTTCCGGACCCCCTAGATAATCGAGGTTCTAGCCCCCCCAAACCCAAGACCCTGCCTGCGCCACTGGCAACAGAACAAAGCCCCAATCAAGGCCAGTGACCCGTTTTAATTCATTTTAATTAGTTAATTGATTGATTGATTGATTGATTAGTTGAATTTGGTTTGTTGATTGGTTTGTCATTTAATTAGTTTAATAATTGGTGGGTAATTCAGTTGATTCGTTGGTTGGTTGATGGGGGCTTATATAGCTCTTAAGTTCTAGTTATGGACTAAAGCACTCACGCGAGTGTGTTATATATATCGGGATTTACATCCACGAATTCACTAACAAGGAACGAGAAATTAAATACTGCTAGAGGCAAAGCCGTATGAACTAACTTGTTCATGACCCTTCCAGTCAGTGGATTTTTCCAATGACGAGTAAAATAGTCTGGCATTAGCCAGAGTAAAATACACAGTAAACTTGACAGTGGGATGCGCCCCAAGAAATATAGATTTATTTGCTAAATCTGCTCAAATTTTACTCACAAATCTGTAGAAGTATCCAGCATCTCCCTTTCCGACACACAGAAGAGGCGAGTTAGCGTAACCATTGTCCTTGCATACAATACCGGCTGTCTTCCCTTCTCCCCAACATTTGTTTGGGCTTCTTTTCAGGTTCAAGGCAGCTGGACCATTGTTGTCTCCCCAACATTCACCGTAAAATTCGATGTAAAAGTACTTATAATTACCGTCCTTGGCTAGTTTGGAACAACTGGTATATATATAAAAAAGATAGATAAAGTGGATTCCTACGCTTTCTTGGAAAATAGAAAAATGCAAGATTAGTCCTCAAAAAGTGTAATATTTTAAAAATAACGTCCAGGGCATCAAATACTGTTAATAGATAAGGTGTTTCATCTGTTGCTATAACAACAATGGCATTTCAAAATGACCATAATTTATATTTAATCCAATTTATTTTAAGAATTAACGAGTTCGGTGAACTCGATTTTTTTATGCATTAAATGATCAATAGACAATAACCATGTTTTTTTAGATATTTAATGAAATAATTGGTTCAACATATTTTTTAAAAAAGATCTGGTTATTGGTTGCTTTAAAGAAATGTTAATTTCAATGCATAAAAAATTGGGGATTAATAATCAAAATGCTTAATATTTTAAAAAATTTCCACTGTGTACCCTGCTCCTGACGTCAGAGACCATCTCATTTACATATTAAACAAATTGAAATATCTTGAAAACGAAGAAAAATACGAAAGAATTGTAAAGGATCTTCTATTACAATTTTATGAGTTTTTTCAAATTAGACAAACTTAATTTTTGTTGCCAATGTCCTTTAAACAAATCAATCGCTCGGTTTATGCAGTTAGACAAATGTGCATAACAACTATGGATTTTAATATTAAAAATCCAACGGCATACGTCATCTGCGCTATATATTCGTTCCCAGTCTTTCTTTATTTTGTAACATCAGCAAGGCAACTTTGGCACTTAATATCTTGAAAAGTACATGACACATTTATTTCATTTTTTTGAAAATTGGTTATTTATATAGATTATGAATTTCAAATTCGTTCTATTGGAAATTTTCACTTGAGACACTTTAAACGTTTTTGATCAAACAAAATGTAAAAAAACACAATCCTTTTTCACTTGGAAACCCATGTTCAGGCATTACACCATAGGTAGCCCAAGCACACTGTGTGAGTATATATATACAGTAACGTTAATACTATATTCTATTTTATAATTGATTTATTTTATATGGCATAGAAATGCATACTGTTTAATACCATTTAACTGTTCATATCCTCTTTCATAAGATCAATATGTATCTATATGACTTGTTCGTTGACCATAAAATTGAGCAGTGTTTTAATAATATAAATAAATACAGCTACTCTACATTACCCCCTGCTGTGTTCACCTCGCTTAACCATCGGATAAACATTGTTATATTACTATTTTTACCGCAAAATATACAGGAAAATCAAATTTACTGTTCAGACTAACTGCTTACTTAATATACCATGTAAGATGAAAAAATTCACACATATACTTACAACTAGACGACTTTAAATCACGCTTGAAGCGCTTATGTGTGAATATTTTGCGGTAAAAATAGTAATATAACAATGTTTATCCGATGGTTAAGCGAGGTGAACACAGCAGGGGGTAGTGTAGAGTAGCTGTATTTATTTATATTATTAAAACACTGCTCAATTTTATGGTCAACGAACAAGTCATATAGATACATATTGATCTTATGAAAGAGGATATGAACAGTTAAATGGTATTAAACAGTATGCATTTCTATGCCATATAAAATAAATCAATTATAAAATAGAATATAGTATTAACGTTACTGTATATATATACTCACACAGTGTGCTTGGGCTACCTATGATTACACTCGCCAAAATAAAAACTACTTACTCGCAAATAGCTTTTTTGAGATAATCGTTCCAGCCATCCTTCCACTTAATTTTGTTTCGATAATTAGTTAATTGTTTGCCATGATCTCCTTTGGATTCAAAACATCCTTGTTTTTCTATCTTAGTTGAACACCCTGAAATAAGACAAAAGATAACTTTGATCACTAATTCAAAAGTTTTTGAACAATTTAAGCCTTTCAAGTTCAAAACACGTTTATCCCAAGTGAATTGAACATAAGTGATATTTGTCAAGTTTTGAAGTACATATGACATAAAAAATATTAGTTTAGCTTATTTGAAAAAACATGACAATTAAAGTTACATATTTTGCAGTTTTTGGTTTCCTTGCTTTGTTGTTGAGATATTTAGTATGTAAATATCACATGTTGTGACGTACTAACTACTTATTGACCTCGCTTGTTCGGTCTGTACTAGTGAAATATCGGACCGATGTTTTTTTTGTGCAAAAAACAGAGGTCCGATATTTCACTAGTACAGACCGAACAAGCGAAGTCAATAAGTAGTTTATTATATGGCCATAAATGTTCTGAACGTTCTGTGAAAACTCGACCTATCTTTCTTGTGAACTAAACGAAAATGGCAGACGTTTTCCCATTTTTAAAGTACTTTCCGTTGAGCTAGAATCCTGAACTTTCTACCACAAATAGCATTTTTCAATTTCTTTTGTTTGACATATTGCTCAAGACCGTACGTTAAGTAGTTGAATAAAAAATCATCTGAAATTCGATTACTTGTGAGAAGCAAATGTTATATTATTACGAACAATGTTACGAACGTACGTTTTGGACATTTTAAAAACTTTCACAAAACGTGGAAACTCGAACAATACATCAAATGAAAGCATATAAAATTTCTAAGAACATACCTGCCCGATACATAACATTTCAACAATGGGTAGTTCTGAAATTATAATCCATCTTGTTGCATATACTGACATGACTGCTATTTTGTTTATAAAACTTACGGTCCCGAACGGCAGATTCCGCTCTGAGCGGGCAGATACGCGAAATATCCGACCGCTTATGAACCAATCAAATTACAGGATTTCCGTATTCGGACCTCTCAGTGCTGCTGCCATATAATAAACGTGCATATTGACTTATCGAAGAAGGCTATATATCTTTGCTATGATCAAACCAAACTTAACTTGAAGGAATCGTGAGCATGTGTTCTTCCCACAACACTAAACATGTAGAATTTGAAGCAATTTTGTTTGATCATAACAAAGATATATAACCTTGTCCAATAAGTTAGTATGGACGTGTACGTCACAACATGTGACATTTACATATCAAACAAAATGAAAATTAATATTTCAATGACGAAGCCAATCTCGTTCCCAGAGCCCACGTTCCCCACCCGGGAAACGAGAGACTCTATCCGTTTCAAATCACAGGATTCTTGTTATTCCGATTGAGGTACGCATGCGTAAATATCCGAGCGGAATCTGGATAGTATGTTCTCCTTGTTTGACTTTTTCCCAAACAAGTTAATGGGGTTGCTGGCGAAGCTCGAATCACAGCATCTACACACACACGGCGAAGATATCGATCGCGGCAACGTCTTCACTGGAGTCTTGTCGTCCGACATCTTTGTTATTTTGGTTTTATTAATTCTACTTCCGGTCACTTCAGACCAACTCATGCTCACTATTCAGCCAATAACGTAACGATATGAAACGGATTATCCCAGAGTCTCTCGTTTCCCGGGTGGGGAACGTGGGCTCTGGGAACGAGATTGTGACGAAGCAAGCAAACCAAAAACTGCAAAAGATGTTCCTTTGTTGTTTTAATTAAGTGTTCTCTCAAGCATCCTATATACACAAAACATGCGTTTTTTTAGCAGTTTGGCATTAGTTTTCCAAATTGCAATCGCTGAAGATTAGTGGCAACTGCTCAGCGTTCCTTTGCCTTTTGAGGCGCTAAGATCTGGAACAAGTTCCCCAAATACATAAAAGAAATCGAAAACATTTAAATTTTCAAGAATAGGCTCTCCAACCATGCATTTGAACCTTTTAAAAAAAAAGTAAATTAGTAAATTATATCAATTTCTATTAAAGTTTATTTTGTAATGCAGCTATAGTTTTTATTTTTTGTTTGACGTTTTGGGGGTAATATTGTTGCCGAAAATCCGTTATGTTAGACAGCTTCAATAATGTGTGTATGGGGAGCACGGGTGGCGTGTGCTGTTAGCGCGCTGCCTCTCACCAAAAAGTTAAGCCCGGTTAGACGGGGTTAGAACTTGGATAGGTGACCGCTTGGGAATGACCCGTTGTCGAGCTTGGAACTCGTTTGAGTAGAGTTGTAGTTGATCTCTCCTGTGCTTCGAGGGTTTTTCGCCGGGTTCTCCGGTTTTCCTCCCTCCGTAAAATCAACACCTATACGTCATAGCTGTGATCCGTGATCTGAACTGTGTCGTATGGCGGCTGCATGCTTGGAGCGCCTTCAATATGCCTCGACACGGCCACGTTGATCTGCGTGATTTAGCCCCCAGTCCTTTATCTTTATGTATGCATTGATCGTTAACTTACGCTCTGTTTCACAGCAGGGGCGCAACTAGAAAATTTCGAGGGCAGGGGTTGAACGCAAAAAAAGGGCAAAGTCGTTTAGTATTCTAAACAATTTGGGACTAGAAGGCAGTGGTGTGGGAAGCAGAGATTCTAGGGGGGTCCGGGGGCATGCTCCCCCGGAAAATTTTTGAATTTTAGGTCTCTGAAACGGCGTTTCCTGCATTTTTAGGACGCTTTTCTCGTATTTTCAGTTGCGGAAATGTTTATTTTGGTCTCGCATTATTGCGGAGAATTGTATTGCGTGCTACAACACGATTAATTATCTGTTTATCTAATGTCTAACCTAGTATTAGAGGTCTCACAAAAAGGGCAGGGGTTAAAAAGGGCAGGGGTTGCAACCCCCCCAACCCCCCCTAGTTGCGCCCCTGCACAGTTCTTTCCTTCATGACCAGTACTTGCGCAGTCGCAAGTGTACGTATGTCCTTGTGATGTGCACCGTCCGCCATGTTTACATGGTGAGCTTTGGCAAGGATCTAATATAGTGGCGAAAGAGGGAAAAAAATAACAAATACAAAGAACCTAAGGATAAAGACGATAAAGAGTGCTTAATACTTAAAAAAGTAAAGAAGAATATAAACTTAAAACGTCTTGCGTCGCTACACATTCGTTTCAAGATTACCACGTACGTTAATATATTTTTAAGAAATGGTTCATGGTTTGGCGTGCTCCATCGAGTTTTAGTATCAACCAACTCGTTGTCTATTACAAATCCGGCTTTCTGATTGGCTGAGCTACCATGGTCTATTGGTGATAGACCATGGTAGCGTTATCCAATGATAAACCTTTTTTATAGCTGGAATACTCGTATTCTGACCAATCAGAAGCCACGGCATATTCACGCCGCAAGCAAAACCTGGAAACTAGGCTAAAAAATCAAACATGGCGTCTGCTAAAATTTTTGTACGAGTGAAGAAAACATTGGGTCGAAAGTAATGGAAATATATTCAGTCTGGCATTTTCGAATAAGAAAATGAATTCGCTTATGCGTATGGAGTATATCTACACCAAATTTGAGGCAAAGTAGCTACAATCTTGTGTTTTGTGAGCGATTGTTTACCATACGCCATCGAAGTGCTCTGCATTATGTATGGGGAGACTTCTGCAAACAAAAAGGTAAAACTATCTGAACATTTAGAACAATGTTTGATAAGACTTCTTTACGTTAAAGAAAAGTTGTTTATGGTTGATACTAAAACAATTAGACAACTCGTCCTCGTTTTCTATGAGCAGATAGTCAAGCTCATAGAAAACTCGACCTCGTTGTCTAATTGTTAAATGGATGCACGCGGAAAGTTCGGAGAACACGAGAGTTTTTCGCGGGATGTTCGGAGAGCACGAGCATTTCTGAGTGCTCTCCAACTTCCCAAGTGCATCCATAACTCAATGGAGCACGCAAAACCATGAACCATTTCTTTTATAACAGAGAAACCAGCGGAAAACAACGGAAAACAATATTTATTTCGCTGATTAAACTGATGAGTTTCTGATTGCGTTTGAAATTAGCGTGCTCCATCGAGTTATGTAGCATGTACGTACGGTATGTATAATCTCCATCAGTACCTAAACCGGAATATTTTATCGTCAAGTAATGAATTAGATGACGTTTTTAAAAGCTTGGATGAGTACGAAGCGTATTTCGCATTCGCAAGGTGAAAGACTGTATACTTGTTTTTTGTTCGGCAAGTTTGATGTTTGTGGTTTCTAGCATTTCTTGTTGGAAAATTAATTGATTAGTTGAAAGACCATTGTTAAAATTGTTTGCGACCATAATAGCAGTGAAACATTCAAATAGGCAAAGAAATTTAATACGACAAGGCAGTTATAACATTGTAATTTTGTCATGAATATTATAAATTAAGGTGGCTCGATACAGTAACGTTTTTTAAAATTTAGACGTATATCAGTTTGACACTGTCAGATTTTGCATATAGATAAATTAATATTTCTAATTTTGAATTCTGTTATTTTTGTTAACATTGAGTCAGTTGCTATGGCAACAGACGTGACTGACCTATTACCTCGTGTATCTGAAAAATAAGCATGGTAACCCCCAATTTTTTTCTTGCAGACTTTTCCTTT
Source organism: Paragorgia papillata (assembly GCA_035771165.1). NCBI lineage: Eukaryota > Metazoa > Cnidaria > Anthozoa > Scleralcyonacea > Coralliidae > Paragorgia > Paragorgia papillata. The sequence continues at coordinate 832,102 of JAWNZC010000122.1, read as the reverse complement.
AAGTATAAACGATCAATAGAAAGATTAAAAAAAAATCTGTAATGCCAATATTTTTCAAAAGCAAAAAATAACGTTTTCTTTACTAACATTTTTTGGCATTACAGAATTTTTTATTTTTGGTATAAAGGAAGGTTTTCGCGATACAAGACATCGTACAAAATTTCAGCATAGGTCAACGGATAAAATACCGAAATACACTGGGTTTCTTTTAGAAATTTGTAGTTTTTGGTGGCGTCAGCATTTCACGCGCATCGCACGTAATGGCGCAAGATGGCGTCAGCAGCTTGCATGCATAGTCATGTCATTTTGATGGCCTTGATTGGTAAACATTCTTGCACACACGAATTGTGAAGCGAGTTTTTTTATTTCTCGTAAGGTTTTTCTCGACTCGCACTTGCACGGAATTTTATGAAAATTACTATGTCGAGCCACCTTAAGTAATCATATGATTTTGCTCGTGCAATCAATGATTTTACACTACTCGTGATATTTGAAAACTGTTTGTCAATTTTCAAATATCACTCGTAGTGTAAAATCATTAATTGCACTCGCTATATATATATATATATATATATATATATATATATATATATATAAGTACTATTTACAGAATGAGTGGCCGTTCTGTATTGGGGTATACAAAAATAAATCATGTTAACAGCTGATAAACCTTCGAGGTAAGGTTTAATAGGCTACAATTATTAAATTAGTGATACGAGCATGCGCTTTAATTTAATATTAGTCCCACATTTTCTACGGACGCTACCAGGTACCTCACTCAAGACAGTTGAATGCGAAGTGTCTGTACACTTGCTACAGAACTGATATGATCAGTGTCTGTAAATGTGATACAGAACTGATGTTTTTTTAAACAGTTCTGTATCACATTTACAGACACTGATATCAGTTCTGTACTGGGGTAAACAGACATTGATTAAACCTTAATTTCTTTTGAATTTTCCTCATGAATTATTAATGAGTTTTAGAAATATATATATATATATACATATATATATATACATACTATCAACAAACAGGAGATGCTAACATGTGGCAGGTGAATTGAAATCGTTCAGATTAATTGTACCTTTCTTTTTACAAGTTTTTCCTTTGAATCTAGCAGCACATTTACAAATAAAACTATTTCCATTTTTTTTGCAAGTTCCTCCGTTTTTACATGGAGAACTGTCGCAAGGATTGACTGAAAAACAAATTAAGAAAGTTATCTATTGAATATTACTGTAGTTTAATGTATGGTAATTAAACGTGTTGTCTTTGATGAAGGAAAATGGTTTGGATAGTCTGCATATTGAGCTGCATATATAGTTTGAGAAAATATTTACATGGTCAAATTTGTTCTAGACTAAATTCGAAACAAAATCATGTTCAAACACTAAACAAACATTTAGTTTTTATTAAAACAGAATATATAGTTTAATTGTTCAGAGAATTACCTGGGTTCTTGCAGTTTCCCCATTGCTTGTCAGAATCGTAGTTTGATGTTTTCGAGCACCACAGAACACCTCCATTGTCGACAGTGGTACAAGATTGATATGACTTTCCTTTGTATATAAATGGAAATACGCAGCAAGCACCATCAGTTGTAGTAACATCGCAAACTAAACCAACAAAACAGAAAAGGTCTTCTTATTTACAATACGAGATGTCACTAGCTAATGGACGCATGCTATCAGCAAACAACAAATGCAAATATGTGGCAGGTGAATTGAAATCGTTCAGATTAATTGTACCTTTCTTTTTACAAATTTTCCCTTTAAATCCATCAGCACATGTACAAGTGAAACTATTTCCATTCTTCTTGCAAGTTCCTCCGTTTTTACATGGAGAACTGTCGCAAGGATTGACTGAAAAACAAATTAAGAAAGTTATCTATTGAATATTACTGTAGTTTAATGTATGGTAATTAAACGTGTTGTCTTTGATGAAGGAAAATGGTTTGGATAGTCTGCATATTGAGCTGCATATATAGTTTGAGAAAATATTTACATGGTCAAATTTGTTCTAGACTAAATTCGAAACAAAATCATGTTCAAACACTAAACAAACCTTTAGTTTTTATTAAAATAGAATATATAGTTTAATTGTTCAGAGAATTACCTGGGTTCTTGCAGTTTCCCCATTGCTTGTCAGAATCGTAGTTTGATGTTTTGGAACACCACAGAACACCTCCATTGTCGACAGTGGTACAACATTGATATGACTTTCCTTTGTATATAAATGGAAATACGCAGCAGGCACCATCAGTTGTAGTAACATCGCAAACTAAATCAACAAAACAGAAAAGCTCTTCTTATTTACAATATGAGATGTCACTAGCTAATGGACGCATACTATCAGCAAACAACAAATGCAAATATGTGGCAGGTGAATTGAAATCGTTCAGATCGTACCTATCTCTTTACAAGTTTTCCCTTTAAATCCGTCAGCACATGTACAAGTGAAACTATTCCCATTCTTCTTGCAAGTTCCTCCGTTTTTACATGGAGAACTGTCGCAAGGATTAACTTAAAAACAATTAAGAAAGTTATCTAAATATTACTGTAGTTTCGCAAACTAAGTAAAAAAAAACAGAAAAGTCTTCTTATTTACAGTATTAGATGTCACTAAAGGACGCATACTATCAACAAACAGGAGATGCTAATATGTGGCAGGTGAATTGAAATCGTTCAGATTAATTGTACCTTTCTTTTCACAAGTTTTTCCTTTAAATCCATCAGCACATGTACAAGTGAAACTATTTCCATTCTTCGTGCAAGTTCCTCCGTTTTTACATGGAGAACTGTCGCAAGGATTAACTTAAAAACAGTTAAGAAAGTTATCTAAATATTACTGTAGTTTCGCAAACTAAGTAAAAAAACCCCAGAAAAGTCTTCTTATTTACAGTATTAGATGTCACTAAAGGACGCATACTATCAACAAACAGGACTGATGCTAATATGTGGCAGGTGAATTGAAATCGTTCAGATTAATTGTACCTTTCTTTTGACAAGTTTTTCCTTTAAATCCATGAGCACATGTACAAGTGAAACTATTTCCATTCTTTTTGCAAGTTCCTCCATTTTTACATGGAGAACTGTCGCAAGGATTGACTGAAAAATAAATTAAGAAAGTTATCTAACTATTACTGTAGTTTAATGTATAGTAATTAAACGTGTTGTCTTTGATGAAGGAAAATGGTTTGGATAGTCTGCATATTGAGCTGCATAATATATAGTTTGAGAAAATATTTACATTGTGAAATTTATTCTAGACTAACTTCGAAACAAAATCATGTTTAAATACTAAACAAACATTTAATTTTTACTAAAATAGGGACGCATACTATCAGCAAACCGGAGATACTAACATGTAATATTGGGCATTTCACTCGATTACATAGCATGTTCTAAGGATTTTGGGTGAAGGAAAATTCGAGTGTAGAATATATACATTTTAAGACCAAACCGGGACCAGTTGCGAAAAATGCAACTACACAGGCCTTCCGGCAATGGCTGGTGAATTGAAATCATTTCCGTTTCCGTGTCCGTTTCCGTCTCCGTCTCCGTCTCCGTTTCTGTTTCTGTTTCTTCTAAAAATGTTTAGTTTCGGGTACAAGTAATGAAGAGGAAGCAAGAAAAGCTAACAATCTTGAATAAGGTATCAGTGTATATTTTTGTAAATAAAGAAGTAAACATTAGTTTCGTACATGCGCAGAACGCGCTGGATATCACCTTTAAGTGATTTTAAAATACGTAGACAAAGCGAAAATGGCAAGAATATGACGTATATCAATGATCAAGACTAATATTACAATTGACGGTACCGAAAAAGATGGCGGCGGTTACATTTAACCATAATGCTTTGGAACCTCAAGTCAGCTCAAATAACAACTAAACATTGTTTATCATGTTAAAATGGATTAAACAAGCAAGAACTTCATTCCTACCAAAGTTGATCGTTTTAAAAGCCTATCTTCCGAATATGAAATCGTCTAACGATTTTAAAGAGGCTTCGAGAAACTTTTGTCATCATTCCAACAACGTTTAGTATATCACAATTAATTTGTTCGCATATCACGCTTGTCCACGCGTGTAAAAGGACTCCACGCGTGTCGAGATTAGCACGCTCACCCGGGCTCTGGACCTTCGGCCCTACGCCCGGGCTCGGGGACTACAATTCATACAGGGAAACGTACTAAATTTGTAGAAATATTTTCTTGATATGTCGCTCTTTCGTTTGATTGTAGCATATATTGCCTTATCCAATACTTGGTGTACAGTAGTTATTTTGGCTTCGGTGGCCTTGTCGTTACGATATCGCTTCATTCTATGTTTTGATTGGCTCCGAAGACATTCTTTTGTTAACTTTACTTAACAGGGCGATAGCAAACGATAGCATAGTATGTACTAGCGTATGCGCAGTAGATACAAAAGCTCACTCGCGTGTGTTTTTTTCCAAATTGCACTCGAAACCACGCTATTAATAATCATACTAATAATGTTTCCACCTAGTTTTTCCATTATACTGTACCTTGCATGCTGCAACAGTAGAATGTTTCGATACAAAAGACCCAATTACAGTCTGATCTGTAAAGCCCTGCCAGATAATATCCAGGCCTGTTGCATTGCCTCAATCCTTGATCATTCGCATTAAAATTGTGTTCGACATTTTCATTATAGCAGTGCTTATACCCGCTTGCTTGTTTCGGTTTACAACACTTTCCCTTTTCAATGTTACCCAAGAAATTACCGTGGCTGCGATATAAACCATTAAGAAAGTATCCGTTAGGGCACTTGTTCCATGTATTTTTTCTGAAAAATAAGATCAGTTGCAGAAAATTAATCATATGCTTAGCTAAGTAAGTTAAGAACAAAAATTACATTTTATTATTTCAAATATATAACCGCATGATGATGAACAATTGCTTGTTTGATTCATCAACTGACTAATCAAGAAATATACTTATAATATGCATGACAAAACTACTGCATTCTGACTGGTATGGTAATGTCAAGACCTGTTATATGTTTATGGCGAAATTTTGGACACGGCCACTCACTGCGTTGGGCGAATGTAATGGACATACTTCAGGATGGCATTGCACTCTGTCAAAAGACTACGACAAAACAGATTTGCATTTCCTTTTTACTTTTAAGGCCTCTTAAGACAGAAGCAAACTTGGTCTATAAGGTATAGCAATACAAACACGCTGTTTGAAATGGTGAACAGCTATATCAACTAAACATTTATATGCCTATATATGGCCTAACACAGTGCCTGCCATGAATTGCTGAAAAACGGTGAAGTTTAATTTGAAGTCTACAACTATGGCTAAATTGAAATGATTTAGAACTGCGGGACGCTTTACGAGCAGCAAAAAGGAGTAAGTGGACACTTTAAGGATAATAATATGCGCACTTGTTGACTTCGAATTTAATTGTCGATTATCGCAAAGGTTGTCCACTTGGTTATACTTTTTTTAAATAATTAAGTGTGTGGAATGTCATGCTTATTATTGAGTCATGCATGTACTCCGCTTGCATTCCGACCACTTTTCATCTCGCCCTATTACAGCGCCGGATTTAGGACTGTGGAGGCCCCTGGGCGGTCACTGACCAGCACAATATATCAATTCTATTTCTGAATGTATGCTAAGTTACATAGTCATTTTTTTGAATAAGATGTAGGTAATTGGACTGACACTGGGGTTATATAATATAGATGAATAAAATTTGCAAAGAATGCGGTGTATGGCCTTAGGCCAAAAAGCGCATCTTGCTGTATTTTTTGTTAACTTGCGAAGGCAACGACGGTTGAAGGCGCAGTGTAATATTGATACGGGAGTAAGTTAAACAATTATAAGAAAGGATTAAAGATACCTAAGTAATATTCAGTATATATAGTACATGGGACACAACCCTCTATATATCATATATATCATCTATATATCTATATATCATCCATATATCTTTTGTCCTGTTTTTGACTCATATTTTGGTCTCTCAAGATTTTTTTCATTTCAACACCTATTTTTTCAACGTTCAAGACATTTTTGTGGAGGCCCCCCCTTAAACATTATTTTGTGGGGGGCCCTGGGCGACCGCCCAGTCCGCCCTGTCCTAAATACGGCACTGCCCTATTAAAAATAGAACGTTTCATAAGGCCACATAAAAAATTACTTGTTTAGCGTCCACCCATTTCAATTTTTCCAGGTAGGGAGGGAGGCTTGTTTTTTTTTATTTTGCCATAAAGGGGCACCGCTCATCTACTACAGAGTGTTTCAAAAACATGCGTGGAATATATAGGGGTCTGGGTACGAGAATGGGTCCGACCTGTCGTCATGCACCCGTCAGGACATAAAGTTCGTCGGCGATTGCAAATCGCAAATCACCATTTTTAATACTACAGGTAAAACGTTGTTTTGACAGTTTTTACACTAAATTTAAAGCGTCTATTGAAAAATAAAAATATATATCGAGGTTGGGGGCTTTTCTGAGGTCGGGCGGGGATGCTAAACAAATATTGTTTTTTATGTGGCCTAATAAAATGTGTGACCAGTTTAAAATATGGGGGGGGGGGGTCGCCCCCCTCCCTCTCAATAATTTTAGCTGAAGCTTTCATTTTGAAAAGTGGAAGCACAAGAATAGAATATGTTAACGAAACCGAAAGCGTGCGCAGAACGGAGTCATAGACGAACTATGCATAGACTGATCAAATTCTGATATTTATTTATTTTAAAAGAAATATGTGGATTTCACTCGCTTAGCGAATAAATTTTACATTGTCATTGGCGTGTTAATTAAACCACCTTGCAATTCCATTCACAAATGTAGATAATCATCTGGAATATTTTCTCTGAAATGTTGTTTTTTTATGCTTAGCATGTGATTTATAACAAAATGCACCATTAAAATAGTGTTTTGAAAACCTAAAATTTTTTACAAAATGTGTTCTCAGAATGCTGCAAATGCCATTTCAGAGATCCAAATTTTAAAAAATTTCCGGGGAGGGGCATGCCCCCGCACCCCCCTAGAAGGCTCGTGCCTTAGGCACTCGCCCCCCGAATATTTAGTCAAGTGTCCGCCACTGTTTTTAACACTCTAACGCCAGACGATTGCCAGACAATTTTACCAGACAATTTTACTTGCCAAAACTCGCCTTGATACAGCCCAGGTAGTAATCGGTTACTGTCGATTTAATGTCAGTTTATTATAAAACTTGATGTCGTCATTTTCGATTAATTATTATAGTGCATGATGCCAGATTAACGCTTTAACAATTTCTCCTTAACCCTATCTAAACTAGGCTTTTTTTGGTCTTTTGAAACTTGGTATGCTAATAGAACATCCCAAAATAATTTAAACTGATGACATCAATATATGACGTCATTGTTCCGCCATCTTGGACTCCGCCATACAGTTAGAACTTAAACAACACAAAATTTATAAAATTATATCAGTACCTCGTTCGTAATCTCATTCATTAAATTTTACCAGTTTTTCAAACTTAAAATTCCCTCCAATCATTAACCCAAGCCATTTCAAAATGCAAAATGTTCTTTAACCATAAACTATCCAAAAAATGCACCCCGAATATAAACAAAAAAATAGGTTCTTTAAAGGGGATTGGCAACAAAAATTAAGTTTGTCTAATTTGAAAGAACTCGTAAAATTGTAATAGAAGATCCGGCTTTACAACTTTTTCGTATCTTTTTGCGTTTTCAAGATATTTCAATTTGTTTGATATGTAAATGGTCTCTGACGTCAGGAGTGGGGTAAAATATTTTCATACAGAGCAAAATCACTTACATATCTAACATGAAATGTTCAGCGTCGCAAGGAGTTTTTATGTGCACAGTTTCAAATGATTTCAATGAACAAACTTAGACATATAACTGGTTTTGCTACATGTGAAGATATTTTACCCCACACCTGACGTCAGAGACCATCTCATTTACATATTAAACAAATTGAAATATCTTGAAAACGAAAAGAGATACGAAAAAGTTGTAAAGGATGTTCTATTACAATTTTATGAGTTCTTTCAAATTAGACAAACTTAATTTTTGTTGCCAATACCCTTTAAAGTGCCAATGCAGCGAAATTTCACCCCAGTTTTTATGATTGCATTTGAAAGAACACTTAAAATGACAACGTAACATCTTTCGTTGAATTTCGTTTCCTTGCTTCATTCTTGAGATATTCAGGTTTGTTTGATATGCAAATGTCATACTTATGACATCACATTGCATAATGACTTTTTGAAATAACATCAATTTTAGAATAGTCCAAATATTTTACACCCAGCTACACACGTTTAGTGACCAGTCATGGCTACATACATGCAAGTGCAAATTTTTATTAAGTACTTTCGATAAGCACTCTCAAAGAAAATCATACTTTTCTAAAAAGTCATTATGCAGTGTGATGTCATAAGTATGACATTTGCATATCAAACAAATCTGAATATCTCAAGAATGAAGTAAGGAAACGAAATTCTAAGAAAGATGTTACGTTGTCATTTTAAGTGTTCTTTCAAATGCAATCATAAAAAAACTGGAGTGAAATTTCGCTGCATTGGCACTTTAATGATTTTTTAAAATTAATTCAATATAGGTACTTTACTGGTCAAAACTGTATTCCCAATTAGCCTCCGTGCACGTCGCCTCCGCGTGCGAGTGATAAGAATCAGTGCAACATCGAGCTCCTTCGATGAGGTATATATAATCTTGTCGCCAATGGGTTGCGCGCGATCTTTCTAAGCCAATGATGTAAGGATTTGTACTTGGGCAGACAGACCATCCTGCTCTGTCGAAACTCTTATACCAGTCGCCTCTGACGCATGTTTGTCCTAAAATTTAAAAAAAACAAACCCAACAATATAAGGACTGCATTTCATTACTTCTGATGCAAACAAAATGCTATCCAACGCATCAGTTAATTAAGTCATGCAATACTTTGATGTCTAAAGATAAGTCGGTTTTTCCTCGGATCAAATTGAAATGCTTACCAGAAACTCACATGGCAAGAAATAATGGACACGCATGCGCCTATAACGTCTAACGACTTAGAAAAAATTTAACCAGATTTAGTCCGTGAGATTCTTAAGGCTTACATCGGGAATATGAAGAAATCCCTACCTATATAGCACTTGTAACCTAATCGTTTCAATCTGATTCAGGTTGTGCAACACATCTGACATTGAAATATCTAATTAAACAATATCTCATAGATGTTAAAATTATTGCGGTATTTTATATAAAATTTCCACCAAAAGCCCAACAGAGGTTAATACTCGGCGGAGTCTAAATATGAGTAGTAACCTTGACCTGGAATTTGTCAAAATATAAGTGGAACTCTCAAATTACTAACCTATACTTAACGTTCTTCGCGTGATTTTATTTTTGGCCTTCCAAGTGATGCGTATGTAGAGCGTTTCTTTGGCCCTTAATTCTTTGTGTTTTAAATTGACGTTGTTTGTGTCTTTGGTAATAATTTCTACCTTGATGTCATTGGTGGCGTTTTGCAATTGACAGTCTGCAAGTTACTTGTATATATATACCGACGTGTTTGGTATGTGCTTCCTAATAAGATCTGCTGCAGGGTTTTAATTCGCGATGCGGCCTATTAAAGTGCATATGACACGAACTGAAGCTATTGAAAAATGCTATTTGGTATAGAAACTTCAAGACTTTTGCTAAAAGAGAAATAATTAAAAAATATAAAAACAACTGGCATTTTGTAACCTACGGCAAACAAAATGGCAGTTGTTTTTATATTTTTTAACTATTTCCCTTTTAGCTAAAGTCTTGAAGTTTCTATACCAAATAGCATTTTTCAATAGCTTCAGTTTCATATACAACCCAACGTTCAGCGTTAAGTATTTCAGCTCAAAACTCAGAAAAACTAACATTTAAAGATTTTTGGCTTCATCCATTCATAGGGCCTGACTTATGGAGTTAGCGTTCCAGTTTACTTAGAGTTCAATGCCGAAACCTTAGAATACTGGCAAAGCATTCTGGTAGTTGTAGTCACCCAACGCCATCTCACGTCATCGTGCAAATGGCCTATTGGCATGAGTGTATTATACACTTTGCCGTCACTGTCTAATAATAATTACATAATAATTAAATTTTTTATTTATCGTACAATCAATTTTACCTGAGGCAGATCTTTTCTTCATTATTCCAGCTTCTTCATCCAATTTGAAGGCGAAATTTGGTACTTTATCATGTCCCAGCTTCACACTCATGGCTAATGCTAAAACAATCGTAAAATGCAAAAACACAACACTTTCATCTTTACATTATTCTATATTACGCTCTATCATCAGGATATTGAGCACACATAAAAGACATGTAAATTAGAGACTAGTAGTTAATGCCAATTATGACTTCTATTGACTATAAAAGACTCGTTATTTGTAAGTAGATAAATCTGAAGAAAGCGCAGGTATATATATATTTATTATACAACTGCATTGAAAACTGTCCAAATAACGCTAAATATGAGTACAAATATGCAGCGATATTTGGATACTTAGTTATTTGGATTGTTAGCCAATCAAATTTATCACACGGGAGACTGCAAGTCACGCTACTTCTCTGGCCTTTTTTGAGTTTTCTTTTTCCATAAACATTTGTTGGTCAGAGCAGTTGTTACTCGTTTTTACTCGTTGTTTGTATTTTGACTCTCCCTGCGGGCTCGTCAAAATACGGCACAACTCGTAAAAATATACAGCGATACTACACACCAAAACATCTAATAAGAAATAAATATATATATATATATATACCTATATATATATTACCTATGTATATATACCTTATATATATAGTGAAATAAAAGTAGCGTGCTGCGTAGGCAGTGTAGAAACAACAATCGAAATATAGTAACTTAGGTTAGATATACTGCCGAAACAGAGAACGTAGGAATCTAACGTTTCGAGCGAAGGTCCTTCGTCAGAGAGAAACGTAAAGAGTGTAAACAAACAATGAGCTTATATACGAAAGGTAATCATGTGACCAAAAATAAGCCAATCAGATAAAACTGACAATAACAAATTGATAATGAGATGCGAAAAATTAGCCAATCAAAGCAAAATAACAAATAGATAATGAGATGCGAAAGACATTTGCTATTCATACCGTCGATGAGTAAAAAGGTGGGGGTGTAAAAAGGATGAGCGAGAGTAAAAATGGATAAATTAATAAAGTGAAAACGCTGTTTATGTCCGCCCTTGCTGAACAGAAACAACGTCTTCAGAGGTGTTAAATAAAAGAAAAACGTTCGTTGAGTCCGTGAGGATGAATGGTACCAATTTTGAAAACGAGACGCTTTTCTAGTCTTTTGCGGCTGACATTAATACCGCCAGAAATGGGTGAGATGGCACAAACTTTCATGTCTGAAATACAATGGTTGGCACTATTAAAATGTCGGGCAACAGGCTTGTCAACATCATTGTTCCTCACGGAACGAAGATGTTCAGCAAACCTGTCAGATAAACGTCTGCCAGTTTCACCGATGTAAAGCATGCAACATTTATTGCAAGAAATACAGTAAATGATGTTATTTGGAAGAGATGCAAGTAAAATTATGCTGAATAACAAAATTAGATTTAGTTCCCGAAACGGGTACGGGAACAAGAAAAGGTACCCGAAGGTATCACGAACATCGATATCTTTCTTTGACTACAAAAAGGAATTATAAATCAGCCATATAATGACATAAATCAGCCCGATAACCGTGCTATGTTGTTGTAGAACAACTTTATCTTTTTACTCTGTCTAACGTCAGACAGTTTTACTCGTCATGCAAGGGGAGAATTCTCGGAAAGACTTACAGGAAAGGTTAGGCACACTGGATCTCCTCATTCGCATTGTTGTAGAGCAACTTTATCTTTTTACTCTAACGCCAGACGATTTTACTCGTAAAAAGAAGACGTCTCCGCAGAAAGGGGAAGTCTCGTGAAAGGGGAAGTCTCGTGAAAGACGTATACTCTTTCCTGGAACGCCTTACCGGTGCTTTCATGACAATGCATGGCGGCCGGCGGAAGATGTTATATATTGGAAGGGCAAATCCGTCTTCTTCGTCAGCGCACACTCGAGGTCAAGTATTGTCATCCTTCCCCTTTATCAATGGCCACATATGTATGTGGCTGACAAGGCCGATTCTTGAAAGGCAAGGTCTTCCACAAATTGGACAAGGGTGTACAGTGGGGGGAATTTGTCCACTTGCAATTGCGGGCAAATTCGTCAATAGGACGATAAAGATTGTATTTTGCCAACCCCTAGTAAATTTTAGGCCGTTTTAGGAGATGTTGGGGGGAGGGGCTTAGCCCGTTTTGTTAAAAATATACTAGGATATAGCCCCCCTGCCCCCCTGTTCGGCCCTGTTGTAAATTCACGCGTAAAAATAGTCTTATGTTCGACATAGTAGAAAGATGAAGACGTTGTCCCACTATACTATACAATCAAGCGCATCAGGAAAGTATTTATCACCCGAAGAAGCAAAGTGGCGGTCTGAATTGCGCAAAATCTTGATCAAAATAAATTCTAAGTGGACTACAGAATTCCATTCCTTATTTAGTGCCCGTTCATATGAGGCATGCTATCCTCTCGCAGAGTCTCCTGTGTCCTTGCGAGGCGAAGGAAAGGAGACTCCGGAAGTCCTGCTTGATGACTGAAAAATCGTTCGATTTTGATAGGAGATGTTGCAGTTTATCGCAAATCGAACTCGTGAAAAGAATAGATATCCGAGGCGGCTGTATTCGCAGGCTACTCGTACGAGAAAGCGTGCTAATTGTCCGAATCTTCAGAATGGGCTCAAATATTCGCCATCGCTCTTACGTTTAAATATAGCGCATCAAAATCTGTTGAAACAGGAACTGAACTGGTTTGTCTCGCCGCAACACTTGGGCGACGGCAACATCAAAGAAGATACACGATTTCGGCAGTCTCCTTTCCTTCCCCTCGCAAGGATACAGGAGGCTCTATACTCGCAGGGCATTGGAATCCGTAAACTGTTTCGAATTCGAACGAATGTTTCCAACAAACTGACGGCAGCCGGTAGAATATATTAAAGCATATAAATCAACAGTATACAAAATGCAATACAGTACAAAATGTTGTGAAAAGTAAAATTACAATACAAAATTTTATGATTAAATTATATGATATATATATATATATATATGCTCCCACATTCCGGTGTGGTTGAGCACTCTATGGATATAAATAGGTAACAAATAGCATTACGCATAGCCCACCACTCTGGCAGTCGTTTGAGCACTCTGTTCCTATAATAACATATCCATGTTCGTTCCGAGCTGCACTGATGAGCTGTGGTACAGCGAAACGTACGTCTGCAGATTGAAAAACACTATTCTTTATTTCCGAGCGAACATTCTTCATGTTTCAGAACAGTAAAGAGGGTCTATTATAAGGGGTATGAATTTCCGAAATCCTTTCTATTTTGGCAATTTTAACCGCAACCGCTTTTCTGTTTCACTAAGGAACATAACCGCGTTTTTGAGAAATCGTTGCCATTCTCCGAAAAGCGCTCTACATTCTAAACGATAACCGAATCCGATGAGGACATTTCAAAGTTCCCCACAACCGAACAGTTCTCACTTAACCGCAAACCGCCCCGAAAAACTGGATATGATCTAAATCCCTCCTAAAATAATGGCTAAAACCACCTAACTATAATAGACCCCCAGTAAAGATATGCTATAAGTTTAAACATGAGCATTGCTTACTTTTAGTGCCAATTTCTCCAGGTGGTTGGTCTTTATCAACACTAGCGGATCCGCGAAGCAGGTCACCGTTTACTCGCATGATACACCAGAAAAGAACCAGAACGGAAGTTCTTTTCAAAAAAGAACAAGAATACGGCTGAAGTAGTAACACCCAATTCATTGCGCTGAATCTCAAATCGACCAGCCTCACCAAAATCATACGATGAGACTCGTAAGCGGACGTATGACTCTATGTATATATGTTGTCGCCTAGCTTATTGAACGTGATTGGCTAGGTTATCAGTGCACGTGTATATATTGACTTTCGCGGTTTCAAAGTAAGTGTAGCCTGTTTACAGCCTGAATATTGTAATTCAGTCTGTGAAAACTCGCAAGATAGCTTGTGGACTCCCCGCTGAGCTTCTCATATCTGAGAAGTACATTTTGATTGTCCAAATCACAAGCCCTGTCTTACTTCAGTTACAATTCGTTCTCTATAGGAATTCTCATGAGATCAAATAATCCAATAGACGAAATCGGAGTTTCGACTGCGCATAGTGATACAATCTGAGTCGGGATAAAACGTAGTTCATTTATAACATGAGGCTGAAGCAGCCGTAGTAAACATAGCGTTTCTGATTTCAGAAACTTTTTAATGTTTAGGTATTCTATAAGGATAAACTTTGCGTATCGATTATCCTTGACAATAATCCTAAACGTAGTGTCTAAAAATAATGAACTCAAAACATGAAAAAAACAGTCCCAGCCTATGTTATCTTCCCGTTATGCTTTAATAGACACGATGTAATTTGCATAGGGGCCCAAATTGAATAGGAAACTAATTTGCATGCATGTGGGCCTAAATGAAACTACGATTTGGTGTATCAAATACACAATTAACGACCATCCCTCCCGACATAGATATATAAATGCGGACGTAAAACTTTAATGGTATAGCAATCGCCGGAACTATAGTAAGGTTAGATGTACTGCCGAAACAGAGAACGTAGGAGTATAACGTTTCGAGCGAAGGTCCTTCGTCAGAGAGAAAGGGACTTTAGAGAGAAAACACTCTTTACGTTTCTCTCTGACGAAGGGCCTTCGCCTCGAAACGTTAGACTCCTGCGTTCTCTGTTTCGGCAGTATATCTAACCTTACTATATTTCGATTGTTGTTTCAACACTGCCTACGCAGCACGCTACTTTTATTTCACTTTAATGGTATAATACGCTGGGAGAAGTTGGTATATATATATTAAACTCTTGCCATAACCAGTACAGAGAGTACAGCTAGAGAGAGAGAGAGAGAGAGAGAGAGAGAGAGAGAGAGAGAGAGAGAGAGAGAGAGAGAGAGAGAGAGAGAGAGAGAGAGAGAGAGAGAGAGAGAGAGAGAGAGAGAGAGAGAGAGAGAGAGAGAGAGAGAGAGAAAACATTTATTTAAAATCGGTGTTTCAATCAATAATTACAAATTGCTTTTGATAGAGAGAGAGAGAGAGAGAGAGAGAGAGAGAGAGAGAGAGAGAGAGAGAGAGAGAGAGAGAGAGAGAGAGAGAGAGAGAGAGAGAGAGAGAGAGAGAGAGAGAGAGAGAGAGAGAGAGAGAGAGAGAGAGAGAGAGAGAGAGAGAGAGAGAGAGAGAGAGAGAGAGAGAGAGAGAGAGAGAGAGAGAGAGAGAGAATTTCGAAGAGATTTATTTGAATTCGGAGATTCATCAGTTAAAAAACTGCTTTACAAGAAAGCCGAATATATACAGTATGTATATGCATGTACAAGTCTATAATTATTTACAATAAATTAGTCCAATTGTGGAAGCGATGATTGCAGATATCGTTTAAAGCTATTTAGGTTACTATTACATCTAACATTCTCTGGCATATCATTCCAAACTTTCGATCCTGTATATGCAAAACTCTTTTTTAGAAATCCAGCCCGTGGCTTAGGAAGAAGAGAGTCATTTCTCGTTCTCTTAGTAAATACGTATAATTTAGTTCAGATATTTCAAAATGGTCTTGCAGATATGAAGGGGCCATATTATTTAATACTTTGTGCATCATTATTAACATATGGTCAGTTCGATATTCTGAAAGAGTTTTCCAATTTAATTGTTGCCTTATTTCGCTGGATCTGATTTCATAACCTTGTCTAGTAATGACTCTGGCAGCACGGTTTTGTAGCTTTTGCATTCTTGTCACACTACTGCAAGGCATGTTGTCCCAGACAATATCGCAATATTCAAAACAAAGGTTTTATTAGTGAATTATATATTGTAATAGATGTTTTTTTAGGAACAAACTGCCTAGCTTGACGTAGACCTGCAATAGCAGAACTTATTTTTTTAGAAATAGAATCAATGTGTTCATACCAACAGAGTCTTTCGTCTATCAAAACCCCTAATGATTTTGTAACCTTAACTCTATTAATGGCTTTTCCATTTAAAAAGATTAATGGTATATCTCTTATTTTTTTTAAGATTATGATCAGACCCAGTGAACATGAACTCTGTTTTGGTAACATTCAGACTTAACTTATTTGCCTTTAACCATTCGTTAATGTTTTCAAGATCTTTATTGGCAAAATTTATCATTTCTTTTAATGATGAACCCGTTGTAGTTATGTTCGTGTCATCAGCATGCATTCTAGCTTTAGAGTGCTGGAGACAACGAGGGAAATCATTTATATAAATAAGAAATAAAAAAGGACCAAGTATTGAACATTGTGGGACGCCACAACTGAGTGTACATTCATTTGATAAAAAGCCATTGACACAGCATCTTTGCTTACCATTACATAAATACGATTGAAACCAAGTTAATGATCTCGACCTTATTCCATAAGCGTTTAATTTATTAATTAGTTTTTCATGGCTTACTGTGTCAAAATAAATGCTTTTGCAAGATATAGAAATAACACTACATTCAGTTTTCCTTGATCCATACTATTTAGCCAGTTTGTTGTTGCATCAAGTAGTGCAGTAGTAGTAGAATGTTGGGCCTAAATGATTTTCGGATAACAAATTGTTTTCGTTAAGGTAGCAATACAACTGATCATAGACAATACGTTCAAATACTTTCGATATAGCACTTAACAATGAGATTGGCCTATAATTATTCGCGTCATCTTTTGCTTCTCCTTTATGAATTGGTCTAACTCTTGCCACTTTCCAGTCTTCAGGAAAAGTACTAGTAATTATTGATTTATTAAATACAAGAGAGAGTGAGAGAGAGAGACTTGTAAACATAGTACTTGAGAGAGACTGTTGTAAACATAGTACTTGAACTTACCGAAATGCAATACAGAAGCTTGAAATGGGCACTCCTTAAATTGCTTATTATCTTCAAAGAATTTGAAGGTATGTATCTAATTCATAGTATCAACTAATCAACTTAATGAAATATATAGATTTATCTCTCTATTCTCAGTAAAAACACCATTTTGGTAAATCCGTGAAATTATTAATTGCACATGTATACATTTCTATAAAATCATCTATATATATATATATATATATAGACTTACCCAACAAGGAGGTAGAAACATAGTAAATGTATACAAAAGTCTTCATTGTCCAAGATCTTCAATCACTTTTCGGTTGCTGAGTGGTCGCTGTACTATAATACAAATAGTTAATATACCTTGTTTTTTATACTGTTCATGTTTGGTAATTAAATCCGCCTCTCTTAGCTTGTACGTGTGGTCTCCCCTACTCAGAAATCCGTTTCTGTAGGGAGTCTGCACGTAGGCCACGCCTTTGTCGGCTGCTTTGTTTAACAGTAAAGAATAAGGTAGCCAGTTTGGCGGCAGCATTATTTTCACACGGTATAATAAGACAATTATATAAGGCAATTATATAGACAATATACAAGACAACATATAAGACAATTACATGAGAAAATGTAAAAAAGTAAAAAAAACTGTAAAAAGATCGAGAAATTCTTTGTTTTCCACCTGGAGAAGCAATCCACATATATTTTCGACTAAATTGGTCAATTGGATTCGGTGAAGAACGAAATAACTGAGCCGAACCATTATAGATATGCTACATTTGACAAGAATAAGATATATAAAAAAGCAAGACATACCTGTTCTATATGAATACCGACGTTGTCTCAATTTAAACCGTTCTTCAAAAAGCGTCAGTTAATAATGAAATCAGGGTTCGGAATACACCCAAATTTATAATCAATTACACACTCTGATTTGCGTAAACAATATTATATCACCAGATAATAGAAATGTCAGGATTTTCATTCAACCACTTAAACGAAGCAAGCTTCAATGCGTACAATGTGTACGCAAGCTTCAATGCGTACAAAACTTTGCAGCTCGAATTGTAAGCGGTAGACGGAAATTTGATCACATTACCCCTGTATTGAAGGAGTTGCGCTGGCTCCCTGTTAAAACTCAGCTATATTATCGCGATGCTACGTTAGCGTTTAAATGCATGACGGGTTGTGCACCTTATCTAGCTTCACAGTTTATAACTAGAGGTGAAGTGACAGGACGTAGAACACGAAGTTCACAGAAACTAAATATTCCGCTGTTTAAGAGTGCTGCGGGTCAAAAAAAAACATTTTCTTATAGAGTAGTAACTTTATGGAACGGTATTGAAGAGCGTTTGAAATTATGTGGTACAATTTCTAGTTTTAGATATAATTTACGAAACCAGCTTCTTCAATAACAATTCTAGAATATTTGAACAATTTAGTATAATGCATGTTAATAAGTCGGTAGTATAATAGTATAGGTAGTATCTTAATTAATTTTTTTGTAAATTGTCCCTGAAAAGCCCCAATGGGGAGTTGTCAATAAACTTCTATTCTATTCTATTCTATTCTATTCTATTCTATTCTATTCTATTCTATTCTATTCTATTCTATTCTATTCTATTCTATTCTATTCTATTCTATTCTATTCTATTCTATTCTATTCTATTCTATTCTATTCTATTCTATTCTATTCTATTCTATTCTATTCTATTCTATTCTATTCTATTCTATTCTGAGTTGAAGGATTGACATGCAATGAATAACAAATTTTTCCTTGTTTGATTTTTGACTAATCCTCCTCTCATGTGTCAATATTAATGTCGAGATTTTCATTCGAGGTACCGTTTAAACAAAGCAAATGCATGCTCACTTTGTTGAGGGATTGACAATGAATGACAAACTGATTTTCCTTTTTCGATTTTTTGAATAACAATCCTTTTCTGCATGTGCATGTCAATATTTTAAAGGCCATTAAAGGCATGTTTACATGGGACCGAGTTATCTCGGAGGATAGAGATATCTCGGGGTATAGGGCTAAAATTGGCTCTATTTCACATAATAAAACCCAACTACCAAGTTATCCCTGGCCCCGATATGACCCTAGCTTCATGCTTTATTCCGAGTTATCCAGCATAACAATATGAGCTACGTTGATATACGCATGCATGCATGTGTAATTATATACAAAAGTTGACCGTACTCCCTGAGATAACTCGGATGGAAGCGTTCGTACATCAGCCAAGGCAGGCGGAAAACTCTGGCCTTAACCCCCGCACGGACGACCAAGTTTTCCTTGACAAGTTTTCCCTTGCCAAGTTTTATTTGTTCGTGTGTACGACACAAATTGACAAGTTTTTCCTCGACAAGGAGCCTTGTTCAAAAGCTGGTCACGCCAGCTTTTGAACAAGAAAAATTGTTCGTGTGTATATAGTCGTCAAGGAAACCTTGACAAGATATTGCACAGTATACGTCACTGCATGGGCACTCATCTCCGAAGCTCATTACGTGATCATTGTCGTCAAGGAAAACTTGTCCAACCGTACACACGAGCAATTATAACTTGTCAAAGAAATTTGTTGGAAAAAACTTGTTCATCGTACACACGAGCAAGGAAAGCTACCAAGGAACTTGTCAAGAAAAACTTGGTCGTCCGTGCTGGGCTTTAGGGTTACCCTTAAGACTGAGTTATCCCTACCACCCGAGTTATTTCTGTCTCGTGAGAATGGTATATACTACACCTTTGGCCCTGCATTAAAGTAAAACAAACGTTCAATTGCACTCTTTAAAATAACAATAGAACTTTAGAATATTCATTAGCGCGAAACGACATTCAATAACGTTTTGGTCACATCAATAGCATTTATTACATATGCATGACAAATAGTCCTGTTCAAATCATTAACAAAATACCAATCGCACTTATACACATTCATTTACAACAAAGGCGTATTCATTAAAGATCATACCTACGATCAATACACAACAGATGAACTACATTATACATTCATGAAAACACTTTCATTCAGAAATGCGAGGAAAGACCAAGAGTCTTAAATTAGCCTTCTACAAACTCGCCGTTAAGGATGTAACGGGGCAGATAGGTTTGCATGTGCCTGAACCACGCATTACACTTCGGTACGGTTATGGTAGCGATGTTTCTTTCGGCGGCGCCAACAAAACTCTTTTCCTGTATTCGCCCAACGGAATGTGGTCTTGTTGTGCTCTTAGCCTGTCATTCATCTGCTGTTGAACGATGAGTCGTAAAATATCGGCCTTTATAGCAGCTTTTAACGCACTTATGGCATTTTCGACTATATTTAAAAATGGAGAATACGGTGGACTGGAGAATTCGCAGAATTGCACCACCTCATCGGGCGATGAGGTGGTGCACCATCGAAAATAATGATCGTTTCATTTTCAGGCAAATGTTCTGCACACTCTTGTAGGAATGCTTGAAACCTGGGAGAAGTTGTGCCCCCGATGTGCATAGAGTGATGTACCAGCCCAAATGTAGATGAAACTGCAAGGGTGATGGTAACGTTGTTTCCTTTTTGACCAGCCACCTGACGATAAGCTCCCTGTCCTCGTAGAGCTCTTCCTTGACTTCTGGCCGTCCATAGATTGAAGCCGCATTCATCAACAAATACGACCTGGTTGCGAATAGCTTCTTCAAGAAACCAGGCTGCATACTGACGACGCTTCTGGATTACATCTGGTCTGTTTCGTTCAGCAGGGCATCGACGAACCAGTTTAACGGTGTATAACATGTACATACCGTCTAAAATTTTGCCAATTGTTCGTGAATGAACATGGGGCTTTTGAGGCAACCTTTCTCCCAGCGTTATGTTTATCGCATGCAGAGTTAAAACGGGATTCTCGTCGAGTATAGCCGCAATACATCGCCTCATTTCTTCATCAACTTTGACATGGTTTCGCCCGCCACGAGCTCTTTCGTTCGTACGTCCTTCCTCTGGTCTATATATCTTCTAACAATACCCCTCGCTGTCGAACGGTTGATGCCAAGGGTATCGGCAACAGATATGTACTGTACTACTAAATCAATCAGCTAGAAAAATAGTACTATTTAATGCTAAACAGTGGTATTCTAGTGTTCAATTACTTCTTTATAGCAATAATTAGTGTTATTAAAGATTAGTACACTCTTTTTCAACCAGATGCATGTACTCTATCAGAAAAAACAAACTAAATGAACTAGCATCGATATATCTCGGGGGGAAGGGATAACCCTAACACCACACCACCACCGCCCCCCCGGGGATTCACCTCATTTGAACAGACATTTAGAGCAGATTTTTCCAAGGTAGATTTTCCCAAGAATATACGCGTTCCCACGGTTTTAGTGACATTATAATAGCGTACCGTCGAGCTGTTATTAAGTTGCGTTCCGGAATCTACCATAAATGTGCTAGTTCCATGCCTTTTGAAACTTTGCTTGCAACTCGGCCGTGAATCAAAATGGCGGCGATTTTCGACATTTCAACAGGACATAGAAAATCGAGAATTCTTCCAAATCAAAAACATTTTAGACTGAGGTACCCAACAAACCACAGTGATTTGATTTTTGAAAAAAAAATATTTGGGGTTAGGGGCACTTTAAACAAAATAATTATTTTTGCAAAACAAAGAGAATTAATAATTTTCAGTCTCCAGAGTAATCTCAACACCGTCATCGTTCTTTATATTTCCAATGTATAATTTCGAGCTTCGGCGAAAATATACTATCATCGTATAAACTGATTACGACACACGTTAGACAGACTTGCACATTTAAATGCAACGTATAAACAGGCCTATTTAATAATAAAAGCTCTGAAGAATTGCTTATTTACCCGTATCATTGGTGGATAAAAGCTAAACTAAAACTGCTCAAAAAAAAAAAGATCTTGCCGAAGCTAAAATGGTGAGAGAAAAATTTCACACATAGTTGCGTCCTGGGAAAATAATATTCTTCAGCAATATGGGTACCGAAAAAAAATCCCCAAACCCCCCTCAAAAGTCAAATGGTCGGTCCCTAAAAAGGACTTGTGGAAAGGGGGATAAAACGTAGATTTGAAACCACAACGGATGATATTTTATTACCAAGGCCCAAAAAAATCATGTCATGATTTCTGCCAAAACATTAACGAATCCGTCTGCATCCCTTAGCCTTTAAAATTGACACCGTGAGATCACTGCAATTATATAATTGGTCCATTTCCTACTTTAGAATTCTCCAGCCAAAAAGGTTTAGGAATGCAGACTGCCAGACGGATTCGTGAATGTTTTGGGCAGAAATCATGACGTGTTTTCTTGGGGTTTTCTTGGGTTTCTGCATGGTAATATATCATAGTGATTTATTCAACAAATTAAAGCGCATTGATTTCGTCGAGAACAGTATATCTGACTGAAGTTAAAACATCATTCGTTGGGTTATGCAGACTAATAAATTAAAGTATTCACCGAGAAATACCAAATACCGCGGGAACTGACGTTAGGCTATCAGCTATAGAATACCAGCGTCTGTGAAAGCGTGTTATTAAGAAGCAAAATAGGTTTGTTCACACATGTCATAGGTATAACAGTTTCAGTAGCAATAGCCATTAGATTCAGCTCTTGGAAGCCGCTTGGAAGCAGAATTTGCGGTCAAAGAACCCGTCTTCATTTTGTGCCGTTTTCATGTCATTTTTGTGCCGGTATCGTGTAAACGCAAGGCCTAAACGGCATGATTTTGTTCCGTTTTCAAATTGTACCGGCATCGTGTAAACGGGGTCTGTATCGTCTTAAACATACATCAGATGTGATTTATTATAAAAATGTTAAAGTGTCTAAAAACTGATGATATATAACACTCTTCATGCATAGAGTATGAAATTCAAGGACTTTTCTAGAACTTTCAAGGACCTTCGAAAATGAATTCAAGGAGCGAGATATGCCAAAAATACGAAGCTGAAAATTAGACTTAACTTTCACGCACATACTTACTTAGGTCAATAGTTAAGCTATTCTTATTATATTTAATAAGCCGGCCTCATGGCAGAGCGAGAAGGCTGAAGGAAGAGAACTCGTGGTTTAGCCGTCTCGTGATGTCGCTCTTGCGACCCCGACATGATTGATTTTCAGTTGACTTTTCAAATTCAAGGACTTTCCAAGATTTTAAAATTTTAAAAACAATAAATTATCATTTAAGTAGTATTTCATTTTTTTAAATCTTAAAATGATAAACGTCTGAAGTTCCACTCTTTTATCTTTGATGACAGGACTGAACTTCAATACGTTGCCGGTATACGTAAGAATTTGTCAAATAAAGAGTTTATATTCACAAGAATATTCACGTGGTGCATGTCATGTGGCTTCAAAATTCCACTTATTTTTGTAAATATAGTAATTAGAAACTCAAACTCCACTCATGTTGTATGGATAGAACGTGTCTTTTCCCTTTGGTCTTTGGCATAACCATATTCATCCAGAATTTGGCTAAAGGACTTTCTCGAACTTTTTTCTTTTTTCATGGTGACCAAAACTCGACCAAAGCAATCAAAATCGCCAAACGTGGCATATATTAACGTTTGCCCGCCATTCAACTTCCTCTCCTGTTCTTTCTTGTCTTCCCGCGGCTGACTGTCGTCGAAATCTTTCGGACTGCTACCCAAACATAAGTGGGCAAGAAAATCTCGTCCGACCCATCCATCCCGTCCTCTCACATCCAACGAGCCTTGTTTCAACTCGGCACAATCAATATCTTTCAATCGACATTTTAGTTTCACAAGTTCCTCGTGATAGTCAGCCACAACGTAAACAGTGTCGCCAGCGATAACTCGAACCACTTTCACGTTCTGTTCGATATCGTTGAACGAAAAGCGACCGACGCTATCAAAAGTGGCGGTTTTCTTTTCGTCGTCCATGGCTCAATATTTTGTAGGTTTGTTTCTACTTCTCTTATAAGGATTATTAATCGTATCACTTCAAGAGTTTAGTAATGTTATGCAATATAGCAACAGGAATCGCCCACAGGTATATGTGTCGACCTGCTATTGGCCTTCCAATGAAGTTAAAATTAATGATGTGTAATACCAGGAAACTTCAGTCCAAACTATGAACTCTTACAATTTTCCGAATTACTGACACGACAACACGAATCTACTACACATGCAGTTATTATACGTCATGGGTTAACCGGCGTATGTTAATTAAAAGATTCAGATATTCCCGGAAAGCTCTTCATTTTATATGCATGAATTTTTGTATCACCAGCGTGTTGTGGAACTGCATGAGTGTGCAACTTTTTAACCTAAGATCAATGCTGAGAAGAAATGTTATCTAAATCTCGGTCTGGCTTCGCCAACCGCAGGAATCGAACCAAGGGTCCGAGATCCTTTTCTTAAATAAATATAGATAAATAAGCCAAAACAGACATATACTTATAGTTGCATGTTTAAGTCCTTTCGCTTTTTATCTCTTGAGATCATTGAAGCTTGAAAAAATCAAAACAGTTATAAATCTTCGGAAGTCATGAAAAATGTAGAAGCGGTTAACTTAAGAACGAAATATTAACATTTGAGGCAAAGTGAGGCCTTTAGCAATGTTATAATCATGATTCAAAACACAAGATACTTTTTACAATGACTATCAAACTTTGTATACATCAGAACACAATGTCAATACCTACACAACACTCTACTTTTATAATCTTTTACGAATCTACTCTATAGGCTAAACTCATTTACTGCTACAGTCGAGTTGTCATGAAAGTTGTCATGCTACAGTCATGAAAGAAACGTCACCCTTTGGTCGTTATTTCGACCGCTTTATTTCGACCGCAATTAAATAAGTCGAATTTAATTGTTTCACAAACGTCGAACTTCAGTATACCATGATTGTGCGTAATGCGAAACATTTAACACATGATAAATGCGATGTTTGGAACAGGCCTTAAACGTTTTTGAACGGTATCTTAACACTTTGACGCCTGGACCTCTCCCTGTGCTGAATAAAATCGTCTGGCGTTAGCCAGAGTACGTGAACCTTAAAGACTCCGCGTCGGCAGGCTTCAACGTGTTAAAAATGTACTCTGCGGTGTTCGCATGCAACACAGCGTTCCGCCAAACACTCCGATTTAGTGTCTTTTATGTCACGGGTAACCAGCGGAGCCGTTCATCAAAGTAAAAACCATTTTCGAAATATAGTAAGGTTAGATATACTGCCGAAACAGAGGACGTAAGAGTATAACGTTTCGAGCGAAGGCCCCTCCTCAGAGGGTCCTCGAAGGGCCTTCGCTCGAAACGTTAGACTCCTACGTTCTCTGTTTCGACAGTATATCTAACCTTACTATATTTCGATTGTTGTTTCAACACTGCCTACGCAGCACGCTACTTTTATAAAAAACCATTTTACAACCTTTTTCACTTTGCTCTGTTCAAAACACTGCCTATACACTTCCTTAATTCATTTTTTGCGCTCTAGTGTTAAGCTATATATGTCTGATTCTTCACTTGGCTGCGTTGGAGTTTTAATTATTGTCGATCTTTTAAGCTTTGGACCGCAGAAAAACTATTCAGTTCCTTGTTCTTGGAAAAATGTATCGTGTATTCCAGGAACTGATCATGTCAACAAATATTGGAACTTGATCTGACTTTAAATCTATCTTAGTTTTTGTTAGTGTTTGTTGAAGCCTGCATGCATTTTAATGAGTTCTTGGAAGTCTTTTGTATCAAGAAGTCGTGTGTACATAATTGTTATATATAGAATGTATGAATTAGGGGGCGATTACTTAAAACGGGCCCGGTTAACCGAACTAGCCTGGTTAACCGGGATGAGTTTACGAAACGATTACATGGAGCGGGCTAGCCCGGTAAGCCGGGATGATTTCAGGCCGAAATTCGCAATTATCAAGTAAATAAGGGCAAAGTTACGTTAGTTTTACTTCAGTTTTACACTAATTAGTCTATTATTTATTTTGTAAGCCCATCCTTAATAAAAAGATTGTTAAAGTCTTAGCTAACCCAGGAAAGCGTCTTCACGAAGACTAAGTAATTTATTAAATCTTCACTTTGATCACGAAACACACAAACAACGTTGATGTTCTATTTCAGTTCCTTTCAGCACTATTTATTCACACAGTCAAGCAAACGAACGCGTATCGAAGCGAGTTCAACAGTTTTTCAGCCCGGTTTGCCGGGATGAAAACGATTACACGGACATTTTCATCCCGGTTATAACCGGGCTAGCCCGGTTGCGACAACCGGGATCCGGCAAACCGGGATAGCCCGCTTGCCATGTAATCGAAATGTTAAAACAACATGTATTTTATATATAAAGTGAGCTAGCCGGCCGGTTAACCGGGCCAGCCCGGTCCATGTAATCGCCCCCTAAATACCATAATTGTAGGCTGTAGTACATTCTAGTAGCGAAATCTCGCATGACTTTTTTCCCGAAATTGGCGTCACATATAGACTACGGGTAGTAAAACACTAAAACGAAATCAACTGTTTTACTTGCAGTATTACTATGATACTTAAGAAATGCAGTATTGTGACAGTTAAATTTCCTAGGGAATTTGGCCCGGGGAGAGACCAATTTCCTGCAGTGACACCGGGTGAATAATATAGGGACTTTAAGTAATATTTAAAACATGAGCAGCAGTGTTTTAAAATAGCTTCAAAAACGACCCATTTGGTAAGTTCATTGGCGTAGTAAGTTTGAAAAATAACGTTGTCTAAGGGCCTGTTCACATGAGGCGAGTTATCTCGGGGGTAGGATTATCCCTATCCCCCGAGATAACTCGGTGTTAGTTTACTTCCATGTTAAAAAAGTAAACCGTTCACATGAGACCGAGATAACTCGGGGGATAGGGATAACTCGGTCGGCGATAGGGTAACCCTAGCCCCCGAGTTATCCCTACCTCCATGTGAACGCTTTCACCCGAGTTATCTCGGGGGGTAGGGTCAACTTAGGCATGCGTATTTATGCTGTTGCTCGGGATAACTTGGGGTGAAACGTTCACATGAAGCTAGGGTTATCTCGGGGGCCAGGGACAACTCGGTAGTTGCGTTTTATCATGTGAAACAGGGCCAACTTTGACCCTAGCCCCCGAGTTATCCCTACCCCCTTATGGGGCTGTTTACATGAGCCGGGCTAGCCCGGTTAACTGCATGGGCTCACGCGATGGATTAGGATCTCACTGTGGATTTGAAACTCGCGTAAACTAAATGTACAAAGAAGAATCGATTTAGTTTAGATGTAAACGAATCCTAACGTTGATTAAAATCTCTTTTTGTGGCCAAGGAAAGAATTTCGTGACACGAGTCAGCCCGGTTAGCCGGGCTAGCCCGGCTCATGTAAACAGCCCCTTAGCCGAGAAAATCAAAGGCTAAAGTTTATGTAAATCAGGAGGTTTCTTTATCAGATATAAAACCATGGACATGGTACTGATTTCCTTTGTGTTTTCCTCATGAATTAATAATGAGTTTTTGAAGATCCACGACGCACCAAGCTCGATGACGCTCCTTAAAAACAAATAATTATAATTTGTAATCCCAAGCATATATATGTCAATACCGTCCTCGTTCTGTAAACAACGCCACCCTCAGCATTTTTGCGTCTTCAGAACGACGCGAACACGCAGAGAAGTGAGAGCTGGTTCTTAACGTTGACTTGAGCTCAGACACTGCAGCCGTTTTAGCAAGAACTGGAGCGTCTAAAGTCCTTAAACAAGCTCCAACATGAAATACGGCAGTTCATTTACCGTGTCTTTTTTTAAATGCGTTAATGCTTTTTAACGTTTTTTAAGCCGCATCGTCGAGCTAGCCGCGTCGTAGATCTTAATGTAGTCCCTAATAACTCGGCATCGAACACCGGCTTTTCGCATGATTCGGACGAATCACCCTCGGGGCTTGTGACTCTCGCGATGTGTTTGGCGTAAGTATAAAACACCTGTTCTCGGTATTCATTCTATAATTCTCGTAATTCGGTAGTGCATGACTCCCGAAGAGTGAAAGCGATAAATAATTAAGTATAGTTGTTGACATGGCGGGAGCAAAGGAAACTATTACACTTGGTGGTTCCCTAGACGGCTACTCTCGCATTTTTAAAGGAAAGATGCCGAATGATGGACGAGAAGTAGCCATTAAGAGAGTAATAAGTGGCACAACAGACATAAACGAAGTGAATAAACTTATCGAACTGTCAAAGCACAAACAACATGAACACGTTATCCGATACTTTCTACTGGAAGCCAGCGATCCTTATTGCTTTATTTATCTGGAACTTTGCAGTGGAACGCTTCGCGATTTTGTCGAAGATCCCAGCTTTGACCGTGGAGGATTGGACGAGAAGACGGCAGTAAAACAAACAGCTTTAGGTCTTGAGCATATTCACCGAAATGGAATTTATCATTTAGATCTAAAGCCGAGTAATATTCTTGTATCACACGGTAGTCAAAAGCGACTGGTTTTAGCGGATTTTGAAGTAAGCAAGAAGGTCTACGATGAAAAGGAGTCAATAAGGACGAGAACTTTTTCGGGTACCATCGGTTGGATCGCACCAGAAATTGAATATTTTCACGACTGCGAAAAGCGGTTGACGCGAAAGGCAGACGTTTTCTCATTTGGGCTACTGGTGTATTATATCTTGACCCACGGGTCGCATCCGTTTTGCGATGAATTGAAAATTGACCCCGATAAACTCGACGACGCTCAGAAACGTATAAAGGATTATCGTAAGGCGAAACCAGGCCAGGGACTTGAACTGAAGGGGGTGTCTGAATCAAATCAAAACGGTGTCTTGGCCAGAGATCTGTTGTTCCATCTTCTCGGCAAGACACCGGAATCGCGACCGGATGCTCGTGATGTTGTTCAACATCCTTTCTTTTGGTCTGCGTACAGGCAATACCAGTTTTATAAACAAGTTGGCGATTGTGCCGAGAGTCTACGATCCGTGAACCAGACATTCGACGCGTCCCAGCGCTTACGGGTCAGACTTGATCAAGACAGACAGAAAGTGGTCCACGGCAACTGGTTGAACAAGTTACACCCCACGATCAGACCGCACTTCATCAATTACCAGAAACCTGTTAAACCGGTTAAAGGCAGCAAGCGATGTGAAATCGGTGCTGAGCATATCTCTGAGCTTGTTAAAGTGATAAGAAATTACTGGGTGCACTTCGTCAAAAGCAATCCTGACATCGCTGACCTGGGCCCCCTACCAAGCTACGATGGAACAGATGACAACGTCCATACAAGTTTAGATTCGTTGACCAAGGAGTTTCCACAGTTACTATTACATACATATAAAGCTGCTCTACCGTGGAGGGATGATGAAAAATTACGAGAATTTTATCCAGAATGCGACTTCCCAAAATTCCAGGTATGTGTCACAATATCTATCGTCACAATGGCAGTGCTGTGAGTAACTTCGTTACAAGTAACTAGTTACAGTAACTAGTTACATTTTTAAGCAACCGTAACTGAAACTAGTTACTTTTTCTGAAGAAGTAACTGTAACTATAACCAGTTACTTTTTGAAGAAGTAACTATAACTAGTTACTTTTTTAAAGAACTGTAACTAGTTACACTATTTGGTTAAAAAATGTGACTATAGTCACTGATATTCAGTTGAGGATGTCATTCTTTCTTGATAAAAATGGTTTTGATATAATAATAAAGGTACATTATGTACACATTTGACTATTTCTGCTTAGTGACAACTATATTTAGGCATTTAGCTGTAAAAACATAATTATGGTTGGCATCTAAAAACCAGTAATTTCTTTGTTGATTCTAGTAACACGGACAATGGAATGTAACTTTGTAACTGTAACTAGTTACTTTCTTTTCATTGTAACTTTTATCGGTAACTAGTTACTTTTCTAACGATGTAACTGTAACTAGTTACAAAAAGTATGTAACTTTTACAGCACTGCACAATGGATGGCCAGGCTTTTGTGTGTGTGTGTGTGGGAGGGGGGGGGGGGGGGGGGGAAGAACGTTAGATAGAGCGTTAGATTGTAGTTGGGACTTGGGGGAAATGGAAAGTCTTCTTTCAAAATGTCTGAATCCATCGCAAATTTTGGCTATATTGTTGTAGGAACTGCAGAATGATAACAGACAGCAGACCTTTGAAAGCAATCGGATTTTTTTGGGTAAGCGTCGACTTTTCAGTATAATTATGTATAGGTTAGTTATATAGTGGCGTAAGAATTGGCTGTATTTCTGTCAACACAATCGCAATGCGAGAGGCACCAATTGGTGCAGCCTGTGCTTCACTTAAAAACCAATGACTGCAAAGTCATCTTAAGTATTTCTATGAATTGATGCTATTAAAATATTATTATTTATACAAGGAAGGTTTATATACTGATTTAGGGTTATGCAAAAATGATATGCATGACGGATTACAAAGGATTAAATTTCAATATGATAATTTACCTTGGATTGTTGATGTTTGGCAACTGCCATTGCTGCAAGAAGAGACTACAAACCTTTAGTACAGCGGTATTTGCACGAAATACTTCATTTTATCGCCGTGCAAAGTTTAAAGCCTTCGCACGTTTTGGTTGCACTCGCAGCATTGTTTATCGCAAAACTATAAGCAACTCAGCTAGAGGTAGGCCTATTGTGAGAATATTTTGGAATTACATATATTCTAAC
The DNA here is from genome assembly GCA_035771165.1 of Paragorgia papillata. NCBI lineage: Eukaryota > Metazoa > Cnidaria > Anthozoa > Scleralcyonacea > Coralliidae > Paragorgia > Paragorgia papillata. The sequence goes on along the minus strand of JAWNZC010000122.1, from coordinate 801,459 downwards.
TACTAATTCATGTATTTTAATAACTGCTTTTCTGTTTTTCATTATCCAATTCCTCGGAAATGTACTAGCAAAATTGTTTATGGTAATTTTTGCCGGGGGGGGGGGCAGGCTTGGGGGCCCCCCGTCACTTGACACCCGGACACCCACCAGTTACGCCACTGGTTAGTTACCTCAACCTCGGTAACTATATACGTAAGTTATTAACCTCGGACCCTAATCTTCTTAGTACATTATCACCGAGATTGCCTAAGAAAACTGTTCGTTATCACAGAGATTGTCTAAAAACACTTCGGTCGCGATGATAAATACTTTATCACATTTGTGACTATGGATTAAAGCTTATTTTCCCAACCACGCATAAATCAAGTTAATTGCAATTAACTTGTCGGGAGTAACTATTAAGAATAAACAACCGCGGTACTTCAAAGAAAACCGAGGTGATCGTGAACTAAGTAATAGATAAATCCTGAGAACGAGGGATGTATGCTATATAAAGACCCGAGAACGCGCAGCGTCCGAGGGCTTTATATCACATACATGCCGACGTTCGAGGGATTTATCTGACTTAATTTATTATTGAAGAGGTTTTCCAACAAAGTTTTGTCTATTTTTTCCACCTTGGACAAAGATTTTCCTTGTTTTTTTTTCTTCATTTCATATCTAATTATTATTATTCAAGGTCTTTATGCGATATAAAGCCCTCGGAAGAACAAAGAAAACCGACTCAATAATAAATTAAACATGGTTAATGACCGTTAACTTAGAAATTAACGCGGGTGTCAGCGTTCGGGTTGGGGTAAGTTTTACTTGGACGATCATTAACAACAACAACAACAACAACAACAACAACAACAACAACAACAACAACAACAGAATGAAGTAGCAGCAACAATATCATCCACAACAACGACAACAGTAATAATATCGATAACGACAACAACAACAACAACAACAACAACAACAACAACAACAACAACAACAACAACAACAACAACAACAGAATGAAGTAGCAGCAACAATATCATCCACGACAACGACAACAGTAATAATATCGATAACAACAACAACAACAACAACAACAACAACATGCCTGGATCAGGCGTTCAATCGGGCTACTGGCAAAGTGCGGAGGTTTCCTCCGCAGAGGCTCTATACCGCGCGAGCAAACGCGACATCACCCACGACAACAATAGCAATAGCAATAATAATAATATATAGTATACGTTTGTCTTATTTGAAAGAACACTTAACATCATAGAGTAGCATCTTTTGCAGTTTTTTCGTTTCCTTGCTTCGTTCTTGAGATATTTCAGTTTGTTTGATATGCAAATTAAACATTTTGACGTCACACGTACATAATGAGTTATCGAAAAACATTATATTCTTTGCTATAGATCGTTTTCATCTGACGTCACGGCGGCCATATTGGTGTACCAAAACAATGAAATGGCGGCCATATTGGTGTACCATACGGGAATTAGCTCTATTCTTATTCAAATATTTCGTATTGTTTCACCACCCCAATGGGGCTACCGATACTAATCGCTTGAAAATCTACATGTTTAGTGTTCTGGGCGAAACACACGCATAACTCATTATGCACATGTGACGTCAAAATGTTTAATTTGCATATATCAAACAAACTGAAATATCTCAAGAACGAAGCAAGGAAACGAAAAACTTCAAAATATGTTACTCTATCATTTTAAATGTTCTTTCTAATAAGACAGACTTAATTTTCGTTTCATAGGCACTTAATTAAGTGATTAATTTTTTTCTTGTATTCACGATTGAATTATCTATAACCATTATTCAGAGATTGTTGCCACGGGTGAATTCGACGCTCAGCCATATGTAGCGGGTAGAAGACGTCCACTTGTTCTCGATGTCTGCATTAACAACAAAGACGAGCTCGTACTTCTTACAGATGAGAAAGGCAAGGGACTCGTGCGAATGACGAAGAATGGAAAATACTTGGGCACTGTGGTCGGTTTACAGGACATTGCTCATTCCAAAAATGTGGTCTTTAACCACGTAAGAGGAGATATCATCATTTCTGAATCGAACAGAAATCGCGTGGTGATTCACGACTGCACAACTGGAGATATCACCGTAGTAACGCAAGCAAACGGCCACAACTTTCAAAAACCACACGGAATCGCTGTAAACAACAGGGGTGAAACGTTCGTTTGTGACACTGGAAACAACCGAATCGTAATGCTGGATCGTGATGGCCAGTTTGAGATAGGCGAGAGGGCTTTCGGGCCGGAACAAATGGAAAATTGTTATAATCTCGCCTTTGACAAGCAAGACAACATTTACGTGACAGACAGAGGGAAGCAAAGAATTCAGGTCTTCTCGAAAGATGGGGACATCATTCGATGCATTGGACCACACCTCACAGATGAACATAGCTTCGAAGAATGCTGGGGGATTGCCGTGTATGAGAATTATATTGTTGTTTCTGACAGCTACGGGGATAAGGTACACCTTATTACAACAGCTGGGGAACACATGTGCTGCATAGGTAAAAATAATCATCATTTTTATTAGAGTAAAGTGAAAAGATGTTAAACACTGCCGTGATTCTTCAGCAACGTAATACTGCGTTTCGAGCTGTAGTCAAGCCGTTTCCGAGCAGTTTCAAACCACTTCAATTAATTTCCATCCAATCCAATTCATACGCAACGTAACCCAACCCAACCCAACCGACGCGTAATAGGTGCAAAATCGTTGTTTTACTTTTGATATAACCAATATCCAATTACATAACCAATTAAATTAAATTAAATTAAATTAAATTAAACATAACCAATTATATAACAATTATATTACATAACCAATCTCGCATATGTACCACATCTAATAGTATCACTGATTGTTGTTGTTGTCGTTGTTGTCGTTGTTGTCGTTGTCGTTGTTGTTGTTGTTGTTGTTGTTGTTGTTGTTGTCTTTGTCGTTGCTGTTGTCGTTGTCGTTATTGTTGTCGTCGTTGTTGTCGTTGTCGTCGTTGTTGTCGTTGTCGTTGTTGTCGTTGTTGTTGTTGTTGTCGTCGTCGTTGTCTTTGTCGTTGCTGTTGTCGTTGTCGTTGTTGTCGTCGTTGTTGTCGTCGTTGTTGTCGTCGTCGTTGTCGTTGTTGTTGTTGTTGTTGTTGTTGTTGTTGTTGTTGTTGTCGTTGCTGTTGTCGTTGTCGTTGTTGTCGTCGTTGTTGTCGTCGTCGTTGTCGTTGTTGTTGTTGTTGTTGTTGTTGTTGTTGTTGTTGTTGTTGTTGTTGTTGTTGTTGTTGTCGTTGTCGTTGTTGTTAATTAAGAGTCATTCTTAATTAACAACAACTGAACAACAACAGTTTTATGCGTGTGCCATATTCATTGCACTAGCTAGCTATAGATTGAACAGACCGGCTTTGATTTTCTTTTTGCACTGTAGGTGATTTTGACCATCCTTCTGGCGTTATCCATGACCAAAATGGGATATTCTACGTCTGTGATACCAACAAAGGGAGGATTGTTAAACTAGAACTGCGTTTAAAATCCATGCCTTCACTAACAGCAGGAACAAATCCAGCAAGAAGCGATGTCCGCTGGAAGAGGGGCCCCAGGGAGGACACCGATATTTCTTGGACGTAGCATGGGAATGCTAAAATAGCGGCATAGCTATGTCCAAGCGTTGCAGATCATTATATAGATGATCGGTAGTTATCGAGAATGTCATTGCAACATGATTATGGAAAATAAAAATGACCATTTTTTTATGTCTCCGATAACAAGCTCAACCATATTGGTTGGTGATAATGAAGTTACAAAGTTATTAGACAACTATGCCAAATCTTGTATAAGCCAGTCAAACGAAGAACACTTGGAAACCGAATTTTACTATCCTGATGAAGTGAAAGCAATCCTAAGAACACTGAACAAGGCGCTTGTGAAGCCACATAATACACTTCTTATTAAGCTAATAATACTAATGATAAATTCTTACTGATTAACTTAATGATCAATTATAGCTACAACACCAGCCGCCGCGGGCTTTGCCAGTATATTCTAGGGTTTCGGCTAAAAGGGATCACTCAAAGGGACCCGTCCAGTCCTTTCGCGGCTTTTCCAAAATATGCCGTCAAATATGTTTTTCCAAAAAGCTAGTGGGTAAACAAGATTTCTGATTCTGGTTAGATAGGGTATGGGAAAATGAAACGGAAACTTGACGACAAATTTGGAAAAAACAAATTTGACGACGTATTTTGGAAAAGCCGCGAAAGAATTCGACGGGCCCTTTTGAGTGATCCCTTTTAGCCGAAACCCTAGAATACTGGCAAAGCATTCTGGTGGTTGCAATCACCCAACGCCATCGTACGCCGTCAACGTGTAAATGGTCTATTGGATCACTCATTCATCCTCGTTTTCCTGCGAAACGGCAACCTTTCGTGTTGTTTTCTTAAGCGTGAGTGTAAGCTTTACAATGCGGAGTTTACTGGCACGATCTGCAACAAAGAATGACTCACGTTCACCATCTTTCTGATACGCCACACCCCACACGTGATTCAAGTCCTCGCGGTCATCCCCGAGTCTCGGACCCAAACTTCCAACGTATTTCCCGCTCTTGGAAACAACCTGAACGCGTCTGTTTTTGAGATCAGTGACCAGAAAGCAGTCCCGGAAGACCACAATTCCGGTAGGTTCGCGAAATTGCAGTTTCCCGCTCCCCTTCGAACCAATCTTACGACAGAATCGTCCTTGCATCGTGAAAACCTGGACGCGATGGTTGCCTGCATCTGTAATGTAAACCATGTCATTTTCATCGACTGATACCATCCAAGGGAATGTCAGTTGACCAGGTTTTTTCCCCTTAACACCAAACGCGAAATCAAATTCGAATTCCGAGAAGACGAGAACGCGGTGATTTCGAGTGTCGCAAATCACCAATTTCCCAGAAGTAGTAAACGCCAGGCCATTTGGTTCGCTTAAATTTTTGCCTTCAGCGTGTGTTATGGTATTTCTAAGCTGCCCTTCGTTGTCAAATAGGAATACAGCATTCTTGCCGACATCAGCAACGGCTGTGTTTCCCTCAGGATCAATGGCAATGTCGTGTGGTCTGTCAAAGGAATTGGTGTCCAAGTGTGGGATCAAGCATCCGCCGTTAGTCAGAAGGTGAACACAGTGTTGGTCACTGTCAGTTATGACCAACCTCCCTTGCTCGTCGATGGCAACACCGCGAAAATCACCTGCACCTTCAATGTTTGTGATTGGAAGATCACTAACAGATTCCCAAACTAAAAGAGGTGCATGTTCATTAATTAAGATCAATATCGTTAATGACGACGACGATGATAACGTTAATGGTGATGCCGATATTACAACTACACAGCTAACAATGCTGGTGTGAAGCTTCCGTTCTCGGTATTAATCTTATATACAGTATATTTATAAGTAATAACACATATGACTTGAGGGAAATTAGCGATTAAATTTACCCGCCGCCGAGGGAAGGTTTGTGAAAGTTACAAATCTTCCCGAGGCAAAGGGGAAATTTAATCGCTAATTTCCCGAAAAGTCATGTTATTAGTTTGTAATATTATGATCGCCGAGGAAAACTTTGAGAATCTTACCGACAGGAAATTTACACGGTTGATCAGAGAAGTTGCATCTAATTTTCCCGTGCATGTTGATGAGGGAAAATATATGCAAGCGGGAAATTTAGAAGAAGACAAAGGATTTCTTTGTCTTCTAATTTTCCCTCATCAACATGCACGGGAAAATTAGAAGACAAAGGATAAATTTTCCCCTTGCATAAGTAATGAGGGAAATACGCGAGGTTTACATTCCCTCGGAGAACAAAATAATCCGAGGCGATGATGGTATTAATACTAGACAACCCTATTGATCTCTCTCGATATATAACTGGATTGCTCCCTATTTAAAGGCACAGCGTCACGAGTATTAAATTACCGCTTAATTAATAGTTTTGCGCGAGATAAAAATTATATTTGTGTGCAAATTCTTAAAACGTTAAAAGAGTAAGTCATTGGTGCTTTTTCTTATGGACTATTTAGTCCAAGTTTTGACGTGTGTGATCACCATAATTTTAATCATGTGAACTTGAATTTGTCCAGGAAGTTTTTCAAGTTTGCGTCATGGTAGCACTGTGCCTTGGAGGGGCACGTATTTAATTTTAGGAGGTCAAGGGGGGGGGGGGGAGGCGCTTATTCGAGAGGGGCGCTTATTTAATTTTTTAGCAAACATGAATAACAATCTTAACAAAGAACAATAAAGCTCCGCACAGACGACCAAGTTTTTCTTGACAAGTTCCTTGGTAGCTTTCCTTGCTCGTGTATACGATGAACACGTTTTTCCCCAACAATTTTCCTTGACAAGTTGTAATTGCTCGTGTGTACGGTTGGACAAGTTTTCCTTGACGGCAATGATCGCGTAATAAGCTTAGGAGATGATCTTGTCAAGTTTTCCTTGACGACTATATATACACACGAACCAATTATCTTGTTCAAAAGCTCCTTGTCAAGGAAAAACTTGTCAATTTATGTCGTACACACGAACAAATGAAATTTGTCAAGGAAAAACTTTGTCAAGGAAAACTTGGTCGTCAGTGCGGGGCTTAACAATGATTTTAAAAATGATTTTGCTTATTCTGGAGGGGCACTTATTTCAAAAAATGCGCAGTGGAAGGGGGTGCTTATTCGAGTGGGGCACTTATCGAAAGGAGGGCGCTTATTCGAATCATTACTGTAGTCTTACCACAATACATATCTTCAACCACTTGACTAGAATTACAATCATCCCACATCTATAAAACAATCAAAACAAAAGAAAATTCAACTTTCTTGCACAGAATACTATTCGAGTAACTTTAGCGTCATTTCCTGTAAACTGATTTTTGCCATAGTTAATTGTGTTTTATTAAATGCAGTGAACTTTACTGCTGCATATGTATGACTGTCGAAATCTCGAAGATAATAATTGTGCTATTTAAGAAATAGAAAATGGCCACCCGTGTTAAATAGCCTGATGCAAAAAAAAAAGGGGGGAACGATTTAGGAGAATTTAGTTTATAACTCATAACTGCAACAAAATCCCGAAAGCCTCCCCAATTAGTACCGTGAGTATACATGAGGCGCCGTTCACCCTGTGAAATTTAGATCGATCCAAGATCGATCTCGAATCGATCTAATTCGCTAGTGTGAACGGCCCCATATATACTACCATTTGCGCCGTTCAAGCGTTTCAGAGCATTTAGCGAATAAGTAGCAGGTTTTCAAACAAACGTTGTCCAATGACAACTATACGTTTGACAGATCAAATCAATTACGAATAGGGGGTGTAACTTTTTGTTGTTAAGACTTGCATGTCTTTTTTCACACGGCAGCGTTTGCTTGGCATAACTTGTCTTTTGCTTAATTGTGAGAACCGCAATGATCAGCGAACGCAGATCGTCTGATAAGGGTAGTTCACTTCGATATGACCTGCCGAACGCATTTATTTTGTATTCCATGCATTAGGCCCCGTTCACACTATACCGGATAGGTTTTCGTGCCGGCACGAAAACCTATCCGGTATAGTGTGAACAGACGGCATAATTATGTGCCGTTTCGTGCCGAATACGATATAACCCCGTGGTCCAACCAATCACCACGCTCTATTCTATTAATATACTTCCGAAACGATTTCGATCTCCGTTCACACTGGAGCTGAAACGGCACAAAAAGCTATCCGATACAAGATGTACCTCTTTCGAGATCGGAGCGGCGCAACGGCGTGCCGGGACAGAAATTGTGCCGGAACAGGCGTTTTGTGTGTGAACAGAAGGCCTATCCGGTATGGTTTTCGTGCCGGCACAAAAGCTATCCGGTATAGTGTGAACGGGGCCTTAGTTTGCCGTGGCCGGCCGTGAAAAACTATCAACACAACGTTGAAACTTGAAACGGAACACCCCCAATTCGTCATTGATTTGATCTGTCAAACGTATATAGTTATCATTGGACAACGTTTGTTTCAAAACTCGAAAACATGCAACTAGTTATTCGCTAAACGCTTGAACGCAAATGATAGTAAGGCCATGCATTTCCACACTAATCCGTATTCAAACCAGAAAACGGAGAACCTCGTATCGAAAACGTAACAAAAGTTTTCCGTCCACACTATCGTTTTCGAATCTAAAAAGTTTACGCTAAAAAGATCATTCAGGGGTATAAATGAATAGTTCTAGGTGACTGAAACCAAGGTAACATAATCGTGACAACATCGTTTTCCAAAAGCTTCGTTTTTGCCGTCCACACTGGTGCAGAAAAACGGTGTCTTCGAATGTCTATAAACTCTTGAGAACGTTTTCGAAACGCTCCGTTTTTTTCGGTCACCGAAGACGCCGAATGAGGGCATGTGGACGGAAGGCCTAACCGTATCAAAAGGTATGCGTTTTCGTTTGAAAATGGGTCAATGTGAACATGGCCATTAGGCCATGCATGCATGCATTCAAAAAAATTATCATAGGTCACCTGTATGTAGGAGTCATCTTTGGGATAAAATTCCTTTAACTTCTCTTCACGTCTCCAAGGTACAGTCGCATGATATACATGCAAGAGAAATCCCGGATACCTTCTATTAACATCTTGCAAAAGATCGTAACTGCCATCTTTACCGCCCGCTTGTAACGACGATGAAGCCGTTTTTCTCTCCCATAAGTGAGTGTAGTGATCTCGTACAAAACGCAGCAGATTAGACAAAGACTGCCTCTCGTATTCCCCTTGAACAACAAACGGCTCGGCTGGGTTGTCAACATTCCATGCGCTTCCAATAACGATCCAAGAATCCGTGTCAAGCATTTTGCTCAGGCGATCGTCAGCGTCGTCATACAGCATATCCCCGATGGCTTCTAGGAATTTTCGTTGTTTCTCAGAATCCCAGAACACAGGATGTTCGAGACATGTCGACACATCGGGTCTCCGCTTCGGGCTTTTCTCCAAAAGCTGAAATATCAGATCCGCTGCCAGCAGGCCAATTTGAGTCGTCTTGTCTAAGCCTTGTAATGTTAGCTCGTATTTGCCTTCGGAATACAAGATGATATTTTTCTGACATGCATTGAGTCCAGCATTAGGTTCATCGTGGAATGGATGTAAGCCTTTTGTTATGACGTAGTAGATAAGGCATCCCAAGGCAAATAGATCGACTTTAGAAGAGTAGCGATACTGGTAGCTGAATACGCTAACTTCAGGCGCCAGCCAACCTTCGCTCCCGGAGAACGTGAATGTGCGCAGGGATTTCCCGCCCTCGCTACACTTACTAACATCAAAATCAGTAATCACGACCCGGTTTGTGGTGTTGCTTGCTCGGGCTATAAGCACATTATTTGGCTTCAGATCTAAGTGGAAAATACCACAGCTATGTATATAACTGAGGCCGCAAACAATTTGCCTTGCCACTTCGATGTCTGTTAACTCTCCTCGGTCGAAGTCAGGCTTCTCGACAAAATCGTTCAATGTTCCGTGGCACCACTCCAAGGCAATATAATAAAATGGTTCTTCGTGTTCGACTAGAAAATATCGGATGACATTGTCGTGCTGTTTCTCTTCCGATAATAGACGAAGCTTTTCCACTTCTTCCCAACTTGTTATCGAATCTACGACCTTTTTGACTGCTATTTTCCGACGTCCGTTATCCAAGGTTCCAGAGAAAAGCATCGAGCCTTTCTTGCTGGTTTCCGAAAGAACATCATTCGTATTTAAAGAAATCTTCCCAATTTGCTTCGTGGACATTACGGCTCCTTCTTGCTTCGTTGCAGTGGCCATAACCACGAATACCAAGAATTTAGATTCTCAAGAATTTCTGGGAAGTAATCCATAACTTCGCGTTAAACGCAACGGAGATATCACTATGACAATTCCATATTGCCATAGTGATATAAACTTAATTAATTGAAAAAGTCGGACACTGTGGCCTTAAGATGTAATTTAGTATCTACAGTAATAGAAATGACGACCAATAGCGTAAAATTACGATAACAACAATGTCGAACGCAAATGTTGTGCCTTCGATTTGCCGCGGCCCGCGATTCCCGGTCACAAGAAAACAATTCTAATCAACAAGCAAAAACATAAAATTGACTGCAATGCTGCATGAGTCATCATTGCAAGACAAGTTGCATGAATTGTTGACAAGTTGATTTGATCTGTCAAACGTATAGTTGTCGTTGGACAACATTTTAGTTTCAAAACTCGAAAACAACTAGTTATTCGCTAAGCGCTTGAACGCAAATGGTAATACAGTCGTTGGCACCTAAGCATGTACACCACCCGTCAAAACATGTTCTAAATTTAAGCCAAAGTTAACCGTTTTGAAATCAACACCGTCGGATTGGCGAGACGTGATTGGCTAAGGGCACATTCATGTGACAATAATGCATTGGTTCGAATGTATCGAATGAAAACCTAATACGTTTGCAAGATAAACATTTAACTTTGACGTTGACATAAAACATGTTTTGACGGGCGGTGTACAGCCGACGCTTAGGTGCCAACCAGATCAAATTACAGATCACGACGCCTGGGTGTCATGGGTTAGCCTGGTAACCACTAAAGACTTCTGCTTTCCTATTGGTTGAATTTTCGCGCGTTTTTATTGGCTATGAGTGAAATTGCAATCGTCATAAGTGGATTTAGCCCTGATGACGCGAGGAAAATGGGATTAGTGGTTACCTGGCCCAGATTTCTTTTGAAATTGGGCCAGAGTACCAGGCTAGTCATGGGTAAGCTGTGTTCCCTATCCCATGAGTCTTTGCCAGTGTATATTCAGCACTCGTGTTCTTCACTGTTCGTCCAAGACTGAGTGCTAGCTGAGATTTGTCAAGTTCTTGGCTTATTTTCCGCAAAATGACGGCTTTTTTACCGTCAAATCTATTGGCATTGTTCGCTCCTCGACAGCCAATACGTTATTTGCCACCTTTGGATAAAGCCAGGCATCAGAGAAAAGCTTGGCCCTATAAAGGGGTTTCAGACTGTTTGGCGAATTTCGAGGTAAAGTATAAACTCGCTTATTCAATAAAAGACTAGAATAGTTCGCTATATATGTATGACCTTATTGCTTTATTATATTAGGAGTTTATATCTGACAGAAGACATTCTTAACCAGCGCTGTTTATAGTCGTTTCCGAAGAGTCTCCGACTATATTAAAGCTGAATAGCTATTCCGGGTTCCTTTGTTTGTAGAAAGTTCAATACGAATTGAATTCAATTAAATTAAGTTAATCGTGTATTTCTTGAATGAGGACAAGAGTCAGTTCATAAAAAATGGAAACCACGAGCGAGTATTTAAATTACTTAAAAAAATATTTCAAAGTACAGCATGCATTTCAGTCTTGGGGGAAGCTAGAGAGCTTGTTTCTAGCACGCAATTTAATAAGGTGAGGAGAAAAGGGGAAAAAAGGGGGGTGGGGGAAAAAAGAGGGAGAGCTGAGAAGTAAAAGGAATGCCTTCAAAAATCCTATTAATGGTTTGCAATCAAGCCTTTGAGATTTAGGAGAATTGGATCTTTCATGTTTAAATGCCAAGTCTTCCCATCCACTCTTCCTTCTGTCTTTCAAACCTACTTTGTTTGCAACGATGGGATTCACAATTATAATACATGTACAGTGATACCTGAGTTTTACGACAACCCCAGTTGCCATGTAAAAGTGGGCGTTAAGGACAGGTGGTCGTTCAAACAAGTTTTCCAATGACATCATCAAAATAAGAAATTTGGATTTTTTATATGGCCGATTGGAATTTGGGAAGACGGTGAAACGTTAGCAATAAGATATGAACAAATCCAACTTGAAGATAACAAATTATTTTATTAAGTTAGAATTACTGTATGTACACTGAAAAAATATAATTTACATTAAAGGAGAGAAAAAATTTGTGAGCTTTGCTTTTTTGCGATTGTCAAATTTCACTTGCTCTATCGTAGTTTCGATGTTAAGCATGGTGTCTACGATCTCAGGCTTATTATTCTTAAAGCCAAATCGCCTTAGCTGAGCAACCATTCCCAATCAGGATCATCTGTCCCACCGTCCCGTATTTTATTTACACAGTGCCAGCTTTTAATATGAAATGGTCACTCATAACAGGTAAATTTCTTGCTTGGGATAAATAAAAGTGGTCGCTGGTCGCGTAAGGCCGCTGGTCGCGTAAGGCAGGTGGTCACTCATTGCAGGTGTATATGACAGGTGGACGTAAAACATGGGGGTCGCAAAACTCAGGTTTCACTGTACCAGAATTGCAGGCAAAATGCATGTCACTCAAGCAAGAACCAAAACTAGACAAATAACACTAAGGCAAAGCGGGATATCATTTTGGAATTCTCTTGATGATACTATTATCCAATCCAAAACATTAAAATCCTTTCAGAAAAAGCTTAAAGATTTCTTATTTAACGAAATGATGAACAGCTAAACAGTGCATTTTAGATCATTATTTTAGTCTAGTATACTTACTTTTACAATGTTCATTTTACTTAGTTTTTGGTGATTGGCAATTTCACAAACTTTCGAGTTTTCTTCTGCCAATCTCCTTCCATATTTATACAAAAATACATGAATTAGGAAAATTATATTATAAATATTAAAAAATAAAAATAAAATGTAATATTGTAACACATGTAGAAGTAATTTGTAATTAATTAATTTGATAGACAAAATGAAATCTTAATTTATACTTAATTCTATTTCTACTTGTAAAACAAAATCTCTAATACTTATCTCTATCTCACTGTAATAATTATTAATATGGTTAATACATTTTGATTGATTGATTGAAAGATATGGTGGCCATGTTGGACAAAAACATACTCCAAATACCAGTCGCTGTAGTAGCAGCCACTGTTACTTTCCGGATCAGGGCTCACTGCTTTCCAGGGGCCACTACTTTTACAGTAAGGTGTGTGAGATGATCAAAATGCTTGTCAATGAGCCTTCAGTTCCATAAAATATTTAGTGCATCCTTCTACCACAGCCTTTACATGTATGCAATTTGATAAATGATATACCATTAAAAACCCCAAATCTAGTTAATTGGTTCAATGAAATAGAATATATGGTCTTAGTGGTATTAATGTGGTAATTAATCTCCCAATAGGACCCCAATGAAACACCACCACCAACAAGAGCTGAAACAAGGATAGAGAAAGGTGAAAGAAAGGTAAATTTATTATATTACAATTTCTTTTGAGTTAAATACTTGTAGTTGTCTTTACAATACTTTACTATTGTATGTTGTTACAGTAGTTGTATAGCTAGGTCTTCAATGGGGGGATATAAAGATCTGAAATCTGTAATCTTTTGTGTTTTCTATGAAGTTTTATAATCTTCAGAATTCTGTGAAATCTCACTCCAAAATGCAGGAAATGGCATATCAGACACTCTAGATTTCAAAATTTTCCGGGGGAACATGCCCCCAGACCCCCCTAGAGGTTTGGCACTACTTTGCCGCTTGCATTGGTGTGGTCTTTGAGAGAACCCGTTGTTTGTTGTAATATTATATATTGCTACTTCACTTATTTTAAAACAAAAAATGTGATCATTTATCAAATACAGTAATGTCTTATTTTTTTTGGGGGGGGGGGGGTTGCCAAAGCTAATCTGGCCACCCCAGTCTGAAACTTGCCACCATGCCACTGTTTGTACAGTGTAATTCATGAACATGGAAAACCATTGTATGTTTTTAAAATATAATTGCTAAATTTTGTTTTGAATAATACAGAAAAAAGAACGACTTGAAAAGAACAAGTTAAACTTAGAGAAAGCAACAGAAGAATGTAAGTATTTCTCACACTATTATTATATATTAATATTCTTTTATATTTAATTATTGCTGTGCACCTTGGTGTACCCAGTGTACAGTAAGTCAAGCATCTCTTTTCTAAAGTTTATGCACCATACTTTTTTTATATTTTAGGGGATCCAAATACTGACCCAAATGCAGCAACTGATGCATTTAAGACTCTCTTTATTGGTCGAATTGTAAGTATTGAGCTGTGGACGTATTGTGATACTGTATGTACATGATTGTAGGCTGTTGCGGTATATCGATATATCGATAATTATCGGGTTTTTTCAAATATCGGTTATTCGGTATTTTAAATTTGAAAATATCGATATACCGAAAATATCGAAATATTACCGAAAATATCGAAATCTACGATATTATCGGTATTAGACGCGCGAAAACCGATTATCACTGTTTTGACGCTTGATTTTTTGTTGAACTTCTGTTGCGGAAGTTTCGGGACTCTCTTTGCGCCAAATCACGCCACCTATTGTCAAACTATGACTCATCCTGAATACCTAATGCGTTTCAATTCCCTAAGCGCACATTTCACGGGCTGTCGACTCGACAGTGTCGAGGATAGACCCATCGCAGTCTTTAGGATTGACCCATCGCGATGAGTCATCGCTAGAATAAATAGAACATGTTTGTGACAGATGCAGTATATACCGACTCAATCGACAATCTCCAGACTTGTTTACTGCCGATGGCGATGGTGAACAGATGAACGACGACACTGTCACTGAAAAGCCAAACGAACTTATTGTCGTCAAAGAAGCTCTTTTAAAAGAATGAAATAAAAGTAGCGTGCTCGTAGGCAGTGTAGAAATAACAATCGAAATATAGTAACTTAGGTTAGATATACTGCCGAAACAGAGAACGTAGGAATCTAACGTTTCGAGCGAAGGCCCTTCGTCAGAGAGAAACCTCTTTTAAAAGAAGCTGTTTTCGCTTCAAGTGACGTTTCTGAAGACGAGCCATGTCAACCACCGCCACACAAACGTCAGAAAGTCAAGAAGACGCTTGGCTCCCTGACCACCATGCGGAAGTCGTCGCAGATATCATCGCCATCACAGTCGCCGCGCGATCGATTGCAGAAGGAGATGGATAAATACATAAAAATCCAAACAATTGATGGCGATGACGACCCTTTGGTGTGGTGGAAATGTCATTTTCGCGACTTCCTTTGCTTAGTCAGCTAGCACGGAAAGCTCCGTCTGAGAGACTATTCAGTAAAGTCGGTCAAATTATAACTTCGCAGAGAGCCCAGCTAAAGCCAGACCAAGCAAACATGCTCATGTTTCTGGCAGAAAACTTGTAAATATATTATATATATATATATATCATTGTAAATATATCATTTGTTACATTAAAGCTCGATTCACACTTTGAAAAAGGTGCTTTTTCTTTTGTAAAACGTTATTCTTATGATATCCTGGCGTCTGGTGAAAATTAGGCTTAAAATATAGTTAATTTCCATCGCGGAAAAATATCGATATTATCGGGTTTTTTCTTTCGATAACCGATATCGGTATTTTTTCAATACCGCAACAGCCTACATGATTGTTTGAAAAATCATGGTTTTATTAACAGCAGCTCTTTTGTTGTTGTTGTTGTTGCTGTTGCTGTAAGTTGTTATTGTATTTGTACATATCTAATTCAGGACAAAAATCTCCATTACAGAACCACGATACATCAGATTCAAAGTTAAGACGAGAAATGGAAGTGTATGGTGCTGTAAAAAATGTAAGTATTTGTTGTTGTTTTTTTCTGTGTACTACACTGGTATCTTTCAAAGTTTACTTTCTTTGGAATTTTCAATTATTTTTTTCCACAAACTATCAATGGACGAAATTGTGACAAAAATAGACATTTTAGTTATAAAAGCAAGTATTGGATAGTTAATTCATTTCTGAGTTTGAAAGCCCTGTAAACCCTTCATCTTGTATTTGTTTTTAGATTAAAATGGTGATGAACAAGACAACTGGCAAACCACGTGGCTATTCATTTATCGAATTTGAACATGAACGGGACATGCATTGTAAGTATTGGCATAATTGTAAGTATGTATTAGTACTGGTATTGCTACAGGCTTGTAGAATACTGGGTGCTGAGCTAGCAGAAAATGTTACATATGAGGTAACTCACTGTTACAATGAAGTTGCATTCAGAATTAATTTCCATTTTGAAGTTGCATTCAGAAATTGGCAAGGTTGGTTAAAACTTGTATTAAATATTATTATTGATTAACGTAGTGTTGAATTTAGTACAAAAACTCGAGTACAGTGTTACAATGGTAGAAATGGGCCAGCTTTATCTAGGCCAGAGAACTGAACAATTTTAAAAGTGATTTGGAGATACTGTTAGTGCAGAGAATATGTACTAACAATGTTACCGGTAATTGAAAATATTAAAAGGTTGATATACACTAGTGTTGAAATACTCAAAGTATTGTAATCAGGGCCATATCCAGAAGGGTTTAGACACCGGTACCCCAGTTTGGGATCCCAAACTAGGTCCCCAAAAAATCATAAATGACATTAATTCAAAAGAACATGAAATTAACATAAAACTAACTACAATCATTATAAACTGTGTACTACAAACTGAGTTCTCTTTCCAGTCATTTAAAGCAGCTAAATTAGGCACTCACCAATGCCAGTCGAAAAAGAAAACGTAATAAAACATCGTAATGTCTGCCACGCTAGTCATGATAAGATGAAGTGCTTACCTTGGAACCGTTTCTTGTGATATGCTGACCACAAGGAATGCAGGTTCTGGGGAGAAAAGTCTATCGAGCATTCGAGCATGGAAAGATGTAAATTTTTATTGTAAGTATTTTAATATTCTTGCTATTGTATTAAAAAATTCAAAAGTTTATTAATTAAGCTGTGTAGACTAGTGAAAAGCTGCATTAAAAATCACCCATTAGAATGTTGAAATTCACCCCTAGAATGCAGGAAATGCCATTTCCGAGACTCACTGATTGCGCAACTGGTACCCCCAAATTATCTCTGGATACGGCCCTGGTAATGTTTTAACCCTTCCCCTCCTGGGCATTCTCTCTTGACGAGTAAAATCGTCTGGCGATAGACAGAGTGTTATAACAAAGTGGCTGGTTTTGGGCAGCCTAATAGGGAAAGGGTTAAGTGAGGGTCTTCTGTCACATGTTTAAGAAACTTTAACTTTTCAGGGCTGCAAATTACTGTCAGACATTGGACAATGTCCGACCAAATTTGGCAAATGTCAGAACAAAACCAAATTGTCATCGGACATAGTGTCCGTGCAAATAAAATATATTGTCTGATCAAGAAACTCCTTTTTGAGAGAAAAATACCCGTTTCCTTTTGTAATTCTATCAACTAGATTGAGCATGTTTGAATTTTAAATCTTCCGTAACTGAATCAGTCTTCTGAGAGAAACTGATAGTATTTAATTACTCTGGTACCAAGGAGTTAATTAAAACAATGTAACACACGCGACGCTAAACAGATGAGTCAGACGACCGCCACCGAAACCGGCTTTATATCATGAACTCAGAACTGTATATTCTGAAGAATTATATGCCCGACAAATTGCAGTGATAATGGTTTTATGTCCGAACAAATTTTAGTAATGTCTGACCAAAATTGGAAATGGATCAGACACATGTCCTGTCAAGAAAAAATATTTATTTGCAGCCCTGACTTTTTTATTTAGACTATCATAATTACAAATCATAAAAATGATTTAAAATGAATTATTATGACTTAAAATTTAGTTTGAAGTTGACGTACGGTACAAATACATGTAATTAAAGTCAAACATTCGCTGTTACTGTTAACATTTACTGTTTCATTAATTAAAAACTGACCACTGGTAAGTGCACATTACAATCAAATAAGTAATAAAACATTCAGTGACTGTATACTGAATTAAGAATGCCAGTAATGCCAATAAATTCACTTTATAAAATATCTGTTTTGTGGCTCCATTGTACTTGTGAGTTACCTCCACAGCATTTTCTTTTTATATCAAAACTTGGCTTTGTTGCTTTTGTGTCCTTTAAAATATAAAGCACTATTTTATTTTGAACATCAACACGGTAAAACAAGGGATCTGGTTTATACATAGCCAATCTTATTATACCCTCGCAATTAATCGTGACAAAGTAACATCTCTTTCAGTTTTTCGTTTCCTTGCTTCGTTCTTGAGATATTTCAGTTTGAAATATCAAAATTAAACATTTTGATGTCGTAAGGTGCATAATGAGCTATCGGAGAAGGTTAGATATCTTTTCTATTATCAAGCCAAACTAATTTGAATGAAGCATGTGGATGTGTTTCGCCCACAATACTAAGCATGTAGATTTTCAAGTTATTATATTTGATCATATAGCAAAAATATATAACTTTTTCGGTAACTCATCATGCACCTACGACGTCAAAATGTTTAATTTGCATATCAAACAAACTGAAATATCTCAAGAACAAAGCAAGGAAACGAAATAGTGCAAAAGATGTTACTCTATAATTTTAAGTGTTCTTTCAAATAAGACCAACTTAAGTTTCGTTTCATAGGCACTTTGATACATTTCGGCGTTTGGTTATTGGTAAGTCCGCGTGGTTTTTCAAAACTTAATGCGCTACCTTTGCACCGCCTTTGTAGATTAATGTGATTTACCAATTTATTTCTCGTCATGACTTCCTATTGAGTAACACTACTGTTATTATCAATCCTTGCAGTGAAATTGCTAAGACTGTTATGCAACATTGAGCCACACTGAATGGCGCAGATGTTCTCGCCAATGGCCTTGATCGTTAAAAAATTGTTCTCAATTTTAACCGGTGGGTATTTAGGTGGGTATAGGTTGGTAAGATTTGGCTTCGAACACACAACGCTACACCTACATGCAAATCGTTCGTAAGGCTACTGCGGATTAAGCTTTTTCAACTGATGAAGCGCGCAAAAAATAAATAAGCAGTAAGATACATTTTCTCGATAATAAATGCTTTCCTTTCGGTTTGTGAGTCAACAATATTCTTTCATGGGATGATCATGTTTCAACACTGTCAAAGATTTTATCCTAAACTTCAATTTTTGAACCGTGTCTCCGCTTTCTTGCCACAAGATACTTTAATCAGAATTTATAAACAAACAATACTACCAATTATTGATTATTGTTGTGTTTGGCATGACTATGGCTCTGCACTTACTAAGAAAGTTGAGAAACTCCAGAATCGCGCTATGAGGAGTATTCTGCACAAAAACAGACAGACTTGCTCTCAAGTTATGCGAACTGAATTAAATCTGTTATCTTTATTTAATCTTAGAAGATTTTTCAGATTTTTATTAGTTTTTAAAATTTTATATAAATTAGATTGTGCTTATCAATTAGAAAGTATGTTAAAATTTCGCAGTTCAGTGCGACTGCGACCTCTTCGTGGCAGAACTTTATTAGAAATTCCTAAACTCAATGCAGTAGCTTGGGTCAAACATCCTTTCAGTTTGCCGCTGCCAAAGATTGGAACTCCCTCCATAAATACACTAGGGAGCTTTCTTGTTATAACAGTTTTAAAAAAGAACTTTTTAAATTTTTGATCATAGATGATATTGAAAGACATATATGTAGCTTGTAGTTTGTATTTTTCAACCACAAGACTATAATACTTGTATTTCAACCACAAGACTATAATACTTGTAATTATTGTCTCCAAGCGGGGAAGTGAGTGATTGTCTTCGTGTGGACGGCTATACGGCCGTCTGGGTTGTTAGTTGGCACCCAAACTTAAGTTGCAGGGGACACAGACCACGTTTTCTAATTTAACTAGAATGATTATTAAATAGATGTTACTGTTTACCTGCCTCCATCACAAAGTGAAGTAAGTAGGTTGCTTTGACGAAAACTGCACTATTGGTAACTTGCGCGACTTCATAAACGAGTGAGGGACTGCGTAAACAGACATGTCTAAGTCTCACACTAATTTATAAAGTGGCCCGTTATGAAATTGGATTGGCTAAACTTGTAAAGTTGTGGCTTCCGAACGAAGTATTTTCTTGGGAAACACATTGGTCCGAATATGCATAACATTTCCTGGGTAGACTGGCATGCTGTAAGTATACGGGCTTTTGTAAGTACATGCGCTCCTAGCATTCTGGCGTTTCGGTAGATGTAGCTGGCGAGAAAGTTCACAATAAATGGATTTCAAGATCACAGAAAAGTTGGTTAGTTTCCATAAAGCTGAAAATTTGGTTATAACAAAGGCGTCATTTCGGTGAAGAATATTTACTTTAAAACCTTTGAATGTACACCAATTGCATGTATCGAGGTGAAAATTTTCAAACATTTATTTATACAAACTTGAGAGTCTTGCATATAATTTATATATCTTAATGTTGTTATTTGAGGCGTTCGAAAAGGTTATATATTAGCCCTAAAGGTTATATATTAACCCTAAATATCTCAGTGTTCAAATTTCGTTTCTCTAAAAATGTTTATGAAATGAAAACTCGTGGGTGTACTTTGTTGTTTTAATGCACAGAAGAGCGTAAGTCGGTGAAAATCATAAGAGAATCCGTGGGAATAGTTCCCAAGCTATGAACCCTCAGTTTGCCGTGTAGGCTGGTTCGTTTTGGGAGAAATGTTGGTAAGAATGTTTTGTGACGTATACGCAGGTGGTTCATTCACGCGAAAATCCATTGTTCGTATGCACATGTGTCATTTGCATACGACATGAGGCAGAAAACGCAAATTTCTCCAGGATTGAAATACGCATGAAAAACGTGTGCAACAGTTTCGTTAACAGGTTTTCATTTGTCGCATTTCATCGCCGATGCTCGCGTTTGCGACGATCGGGCCCGGTGATCGGCGAACATCCCAAACAATCGCTGACCGTCGCCAATCAAGGCGGAAAAGTGGTATATATATTTTTTTCAAAATGGGCGCCGCTGTAAACAATAGATTATTACTCGACACGAAGATTTTACTCGTCATAGCGCTGTTATACTGAAAACGTAAGAGGTTCTGGTGCGTCAGGTGCAAAAAATATTTGAGATAAGTCGACCAGGGAAGAATCGGGGCATTTTTCACACGTTAGTGTGTTTGTTTGAAGTGCTTAGTTTTTTTCTAGAGGCTGGGTCCGAATTCATCTAATTTCATTGGATTTCGGTGTTTATTTCTTTTGCTTGTCTTAATTCTTCGGTGATCATGGGGGGAAACGATTTTTTTTTTGGTTCTTGCGATGATCGGGGTTGTCCCCGATTGCCGGTTTTCACATTCCTAATTCGTCGCAATTTGTCGCAAAGCTATATCGGCGACGAATTATGACGTATGAAAACCAGGCTCATCGGACGCCAAGAACAAAAGAATAAGCGAGAGAATAAAGCAAAAACAATTTGGAGAACAAAAGAAATAATTTTAAGTGTTAAAGTGTTTATGCAATGAAATTTCACCCCAGCTTTTTATGATTGCATTTGAAAGAACACTTAAAATGACAAAGTAACATCTTTTGTAGAATTTCGTTTCCTTGCTTCATTCTGGAGATATTTAGGTTTGTTTGATATGGAAATGTCCTACTTGTAACATCATGCACCCAGCTGCATAATGACTTTTTTGAAAGAGCATCAATTTTAGGATGGTCCAAATATTTTACACACAACTACGCACGTTTAGTGACCAGTTATGGGAACATACATGTAAAGGCCTGGCCAAACGCTTTCAACATCCCATTCAACAGCATTCAACATTGTTGAATAATGTTGAAAGCACGAGTGGCCAAATGAATTCAACATCGTTCAACTTTCATGGATGACAATTAATTGAAAGCGGGCTACCATGCACAAAAGCTGGAATCGACAATATCCCACATGGCGCATGTCTCTGTTCAACAAAGTTGAATGAAATGTGGCCAAATGCGTTCAACACCTTTCAACATTTTGAGAACAATAGAAATGTTGAACGCGTGTTGAACGAAAATTTGAACATGTTCAAATTTCGTTCAACAACGTTCAACATCCTTCAACAGGGGTGGCCAAACGCTTTCAACATGTTGAGTTCAACAATGTTGAACGATGTTGAATGAAATGTTGAAAGCGTTTGGCCAGGCCTTAAGTGCAATTTTTTAAGTACTTTCGATAAGTACTCTTGAAGAGAAAGTCATACTTTTCTAAAAAGTCATGCAGTGTGATGTCACAAGTATGACATTTGCATATCAAACAAACCTGAATATCTCAAAAATGAAGCAAGGAAACAAAATTCTGCAAAAGCTGTTACTTTGTCATTTTAAGTGTTCTTTAAAATGCAATCATAAAAAAACTGGCGAAATTTCGTTGCATAACCAGATGAGGTAATACGGGCCACGTTCTTCAACTTGCAACGCAATTTTGTTGCGTTGCAAGATGAAAAGCGTTGTTGCACGTATTACCACCCAATTATTATTGCGTGACAATGTTTAAGGTGGGTGGTACTGACGTGCAACAACGCTTTTAAACTTGCTACGCAACAAAATTGCGTTGCAAGTTGAAGAAAAATGTTGCCCGTATTACCTCGCCTTAAGACCAGATTCGCACTTTTGCAACAAGCACAAGTAGGATATAAGCAAGCGCAGTTTAATAGCACTTTTTGGTCGATTAAATACCTTGTACTTCTCAAGTACAAAGGGGTTAACATACTGTGAGAGACCAACTGTGCTTGCGTACGTCCTTGTACTTATTTTACAAGTGTGAATCGGGATTTAGGGAGTTTAAGACCTACGACGGCAACCTTAAGGTCTTCAAACAAAGGAATTCTTCATGGAAAACTATGGAAGTGAATAATTTGCATTCCTAATTAAAATGCGAATTGTTTTTTTGTACGGTTTAAAATATTTTTGTTTTGTACTATTTAAAACACGTTCTGCGAGTGTTTTGAATGGCTTAAAAAACGATCACCGTTTGGTAAGTTCGTTGGCGTAGTAATTTTGAAAAATAACGTTGTCTAAGGCGAGAAAATCAAAGCTAAAGTTTATGTAAATCAGGAGAAATTTTATCAGATATAAAACCACGATACGGTTAAATTATTACTGTTTAAAATATTTTTGTTATTTGTAAACGAAAAAACACGGGCGTTGGCTGATTGGGGCTTTTAAATGCAATAAATTTTGAAAGATAGTAAAAATTGGTATAAATAAATTGTGTATAGATAAGTTGTTCTGAATCGAATGGGTGTGTTGGAGACCCAATCTGCGTTCTTAGTCTTTGGTGTTTATGAAATAACATATAGCAGTTTGCGTAAGTATATTCAAACGGTGTACCGCTGTCACCGTGTTGCTGGCTCGTCGTCAGTCTGGTAGATTGACAGGCGGTAAGTCTGCACCTGACACTCCCTTTGTGTCCTTTATTGTCCCCGCTCGTCCTTCATGTCCTCTCTGGTTCTTTGCCGTTCTAGCTGCCTACAAACACGCGGATGGCAAGAAGATTGACGGTCGTCGTATTGTGGTCGATGTTGAACGAGGAAGGACTGTAAAGAACTGGACACCGAGACGTTTGGGTAAGTTGCTCTACACTCTTCGCAATCCACATCGGGTTTTCCAAAATAGAGATATGCGTCGGGTCGTTTGCCTAAACTCTCGATCCGAATGCGATTCGTCCAGAAGCCATAAAATCGAAGTCCGATCCGCGGATATTGTAACACCAGATAGCGAAAAACTCTTGAAGCACAGGAGAGATCAACTACAACTCTACTCACATTAGTTCCACCCATCCAAGTACTAACCCCGTCTAACCGGGCTTAACTTTTGGTGAAAGGCAGCGCGCTAACAGCACACGCCACCCACGCTCGCCTTTTATGATTTGATTGATTTTTTTATAAAAAAATTATAACTGATAACAATCTCGTTCCCAGAGCCCACGTTCCCCACCTGGGAAACGAGAGACTGTGGGATAATCCGTTTCAAATCGTTACGTTATTGGCTGAATAGTGAGCATGAGTTGGTCTGATGTGACCGGAGGTAGAATTAATAAAACCAAAATAACAAAGATGTCGGACGACAAGTCTCCAGTGAAGACGTTGCCGCGATCGATATCTTCGCCGTATGTGTATAGATGCTGTAATTCGAGCTTCGCCGGCAACCCCATTGACTTGTTTGGGGGAAAAGTCGAACAAGGAGAACATACTGTCCCGATTCCGTTCGGATATTTACGCATGCGTACCTCAACCGGAATAACAAGAATCCGGTGATTTGAAACGGATTATCCCAGAGTCTCTCGTTTCCCGGGTGGGGAACGTGGGCTCTGGGAACGAGATTGAACTGATAATAGAAGTTACAAGCTTTGTGCTGAATGAATTATGCGGGTGTAAACACTACTTTGTCCTAACGTGTTATTTGACTCAAGGTGGAGGTCTTGGTGGTACACGTACTGGTGGTCCAGATGTAAACGTAAGGCATTCTGGTCGTGTAGAGAACTTTGAAAGGTGAGTGGATCTTTGCTGGGCATTGACAAATACTGCACTCTGTACTGGGAAGAGTTCTGATTGGTTTAGAACTTCGGATAAGCTACCCTAAAGAAATGAATCGACAATGTGATTGGTTACTCATAGCCAATCAGAAAACTCGTTCATATTAGGTACGTCTTTACCGCTAATTTTGGGGTAAGCACTAAACAACAGAGAGTTCGCCCCACTGCGTCAAGTGAACTATTGAATTACTTTTCTGCATACGCATCTTACCGCTAAAAGGGATGGGTCAACCGGACCCGCCCAGTCCTTTCGCGAAATATTTTTCCAAAATCTGTCGTCATTTTTTTTTAGACGAAAAAAGCCACATTAAAAATATTTCTCAAACTCATTAATCATTCATGAGGAAAATTCAAAAGAAATCAGTATTTAGAAATCGGAGGAAGATTACGGTCAAATTTAGCAAACTTTGAGGTCGATTTTCTCTTAAAATGTTGATTCGTTTGAGAAGCTATATCCAACACTCGTCAGTGTTCATCCTCCGATGTCTAAATACAGCCAAGCGGGTTAAAAAAACTCTGCTTCGCCTCGTATTTTCAACCCGCTTGGCTGTATTTAGAAATCGGAGGAAGAACACTGACTCGTGTTGGATATATTACTTCTGCCATTGGTATCAAACAAAGAACACTGTAAAAGCTTTAGAAGCTTATAGTCTTTGCATTTGTTTGTATTATTAAGCAGTAAAACGTGTTATTTTGTAGTTTTTTACTCTGCCCGTTATTCGATAAACTTGCCTATATCACAAAACTCGTAAAAACCAACGAAATCAGTCAATAGTCAATAACTTCATTATAAAACTATCTATATACCTTTGGTGTTAAAGCATAAGTCTTTACAAAGCCTTGAAGTATTTCCCTTCTGTTTTTCGGTAGTAACAGTAAATTGGCATCTGAGAATTGTTTAACGGCTTTTCCAGTTTTTCCACTCTCCCAGTAAACTCTTACTACTCTTAAGCCCGCAAAGTACACTGGACCTGGAGTAACAATATGGCCGCTAGTGGCTTCAAAATGTTTACCGCTGACCATGAAGGATCGAGGATGAGCAATCCAGTTATATAAAGATCAGTGAACTAAACTTAATGTTAAAGCAAGAATAATTAGGAAAGGTTTTTTCTGTCCAAATGTTTCTAGGGATCGGGAAAGAGAACGAGAAGAGCGAGGTGATCGTGGTGGTGGTGGTGATCGTGGTGGTGATCGTCAGAGGCGAGATCGAGGTCGCGAGCGAGAAGGCGGGGATCGAGATAGAAATGGGGATCGCCGTCGCCGAGATCGTGAACGCGTCGAGCGTGATCGTGGAGATCGTGAACGTGACCGAGGCGAGCGTGATCGTGGTGAACGTGATCGTGGAGAGCGCGACCGGGATCGTGAGCGAGATCGTGGCGATCGCGGTGACCGTGATAAAGATCGTGACAGGTAAGATTGTCTTCTACACAGCAACGCTAACACAAGTTTTTCTACGTTCGCAGACGCAGAGTTCCGTCTGAAGATCAAAGTTTTCTGAGTTTATAATGAGTAATGATTGAGTAATGATTTATTTAACGTCGTTAAGCACAGGATGTGGTCGCCCAATCATCCGAGCCAGAGGCTCATGTTAAAGTGCACGACATAAGCTAAGACCTAAGTGTTGATTTTACGGAGGGAGGAAAACCGCAGAAGCCTGCGAAAAACCCTCGAAGCACAGGAGAGACCAACTAAACTCTACTCACATGAAATTCAAGTTCGAGAACAGGGTTATTCCCAGACGGTCACCCATCCAAGTACTAACCCCGTCCAACTGGGCTTAACTACAGCGGTGAGAAGCAGCGCCCTAACAGCACACGCCACCCGTGCTTCCACACATTTTTTAACAGCTTGTACAGCAAAAACAAACGAAATTTTACCAACTTCAAGCTGAACATATTATACCTAACGTAGAAAAACATTTAACTCAAAATTAACTGACGCAATGCGACTTGTAGCTTAACGAGTGCTTTGTGACACACGTACAGTTTGACTCGTTCCCAGGTATAAATATCATAACCTCGGTCTGCCATCTGAGTTCTAATCGCTCAGCCTGGTTTCCAGGCCTCTCTTTTTAACGTCGAGCGGCAGACCGAAATTGTAAGAGCCCTGCAATAAAATGTTTTGCTTGGCCCAAAACTGGCCCCAAAACTGGGCCCAAATTATACAGGCACAAAACGGCCGTTTGGCGGAAAACCAAGGCAGATAACACTCACGTCGGTCTGCACAATTCTTTATAACATCATATAGCAACGTTGGTCTACTGCCGAAACGTTAAAATAGCATATTTCGATTTGTATAAATGTGTTTCAACACAATCACTTCCTACGCCGAACACTACTTTATAAAGCCTCGTATGTAACAACATTTTAACGTAATGTAAAATAAAGAAACCTACTCGTTTGCTGTCTGCTCGCAAGAAGAAGTTTGTTTAAGTGCCCTCGTTCATAAAGATTAAAGAATCCGAGCTCCAGCAGGATTCGTGATAGATAAAGATTTTCCGCTAGTCCTCTCGCTCGATCCCTATTCTGTGACGTCACCAAAATAAGTTCGAGAGAAAAGAGGACTAGGAACTAGTCTGCTAGTCGCTCAATCAATGGTTAGAGAGTCCGGCTGGTATTCCGAAGGTTGTGGAAGCTGTCTCGTGACGATCGCAGGGATCCGGGTCTATCCCTGAGCACTAAAGACATCTTTGCAACGAGTACAGAGAAGTAACGACCAACGTTTTCAAGCCGTTGACATTGCTGTTATGTCTTGTGAGATTATCTTTTATTTTATTTATGCCACTTTATTTTCTTTTTCAACCGTAGGGACCGCGATCGTGAAAGACGACGTGAACGTGATCGCGAAGGAGATCGAAATCGCGAAGGCGATCGTGAACGTGATGGTGGTGGTCGTGAAGGCGATCGTGAACGTGATGGTGGTGGTCGCGAAGGCGATCGTGAACGTGATGGTGGTGGTCGTGAAGGAGATCGTGATATGCTCGAACGTGAAGGAGATCGTGAAGGTGAAATGCGCGACCGTGATGGAGATCGTGACCGCGGTCGTGAAGGGGAGCGCGAAATGCGTGACCGTGAAGGTGATCGTGAAATGCGCGACCGTGATGGAGATCGCGATCGTGAAATGCGCGATCGTGAAGGGGATCGTGAAGTGCGCGATCGTGATGGAGATCGCGATCGTGAAATGCGCGATCGTGAAGGGGATCGTGAAATGCATGACCGTGATGGAGATCGCGAACGTGAAGGGGATCGTGATCGTGAAGTGCGTGACCGTGATGGAGATCGCGAAGGTGATCGTGAAGTGCGTGACCGTGATGGAGATCGCGAACGTGAAGGGGATCGTGATCGTGAAGTGCGTGACCGTGATGGAGATCGCGAAGGGGATCGTGATCGTGAAGTGCGTGACCGTGATGGAGATCGCGAACGTGAAGGGGATCGTGATCGTGAAGTGCGTGACCGTGATGGAGATCGCGAACGTGAAGGGGATCGTGATCGTGAAGTGCGTGACCGTGATGGAGATCGCGAACGTGAAGGGGATCGTGATCGTGAAGTGCGTGACCGTGATGGAGATCGCGAACGTGAAGGGGATCGTGATCGTGAAGTGCGTGACCGTGATGGAGATCGCGATCGTGAAGGGGATCGTGAAATGCGCGATCGTGACCGTGATGGTGAAGTGCGCGATCGTGGAAGGGGACGGGATCGTGATATGCGCGACCGTGACGGGGATCGTCGTGACCGTGAAGGCGATCGAGATCGTGATAGGCGTCACCGTGATGGCGATCGTCACCGTGATGGCGATCGCGATAGACGTGATCGTGATAGGCGCGAACGTGATGCGGATTATGGCGAAGACAGGCATGGCGAAGAGCGTAATGGCGAACGGAAAGCAGCAGACGAGAAACACAGAAATGATTTTGAAGATCCGAATATCAAGATGGAACCAAGTGTGGAGCAAGATATTAAAATGGAGCGGAGTATTAAAATGGAAGCAACCGTCAAAACCGAGTCGAATGATGACTATTAAACAAAAAGATGTTTACCAAACCCCTGCTGAAGAACGTTAATTTGGTACTGGTAAATTTTAGCGCATTTTATGATATATTTTAATAATCTTATACTGCTTGTTTGCTCGCTTGCTTTCTTTAATGATGTCCTCGCACTAAATGTAATTATTCTCAAGTGCGTTCGGCATTTGGTAGACAAGCGTTTGTTCTGTGATTCTGTGCATGTTCTTTATTGATATTAGTTTATACACATAGGTACGCACAGCTCGGTGGCCCTACATGAAAACGAGTTTACTGATCGCTTGTTATATCACGCGCTTGGGCGACTGTGGCTTGATGAAACATAGTGATAGAAACATCCGTACTTCTGACATTGGTTGCGTTTACGCAACGTGTAGCCGCAAAAAATAGACTTGACTGAGCTTTCTACTGTAAAGCTATGGTCAATATAAATTATAAATTTAGAGAATGATTGCACCTACTCTGCCAAATTGGCTGAGCTAATCCTGGTCGCATCAGATTCACTGTTGTCATTGTTTTTGTCACAAAATTAACAAATTCACTAGTTGTATGCACGTTGCACAATATATGAAGGCTATCATTACATTAGATTATTGTATAGTACTTTTCTTAATTTGCTCTATAGTTTTAATATTCTCGGATCGGATTTGAGCAGCTGTTTTCGGATCGGAGGATTAGGCAACGGGGGGTTGTGGTTAGGTTTAGGGTTTCCGGGGGGTTGTGGTTAGGGGTTTGGGTATGGGGATGAGTTTTCATTTAAAATTAAGGATTATCCTTAATTCTAGGCGAGTTGACAATTAAGGCTATTCCTTAATTTTGGAGTGAGGTCGACCTGTCTGAACCAATCTCGTTCCCAGAGCCCACGTTCCCAGAGCCCACGTTCCCCACCCGGGAAACGAGAGACTGGGATAATCCGTTTCAAATCGTTACGTTATTGGCTGAGTAGTGAGCATGAGTTGGTCTGAAGTGATAATAATAAAACCAAAATAACAAAGATGTCGGACGACAAGACTCCAGTGAAGACGTTGCCGCGATCGATATCTTCGTCGTATGCTGTAATTCGAGCTTCGCCAGCAACCCCATTGACTTGTTTGGGGAAAAGGAAACGTACTATCCAGATTCTGCTTTGGATATTTACGCGTGCGTACCTCAACTGGAATAACAAGAATCCTGGAGTTGAAACGGATTATCCCAGAGTCTCTCGTTTCCCGGGTGGGCTCTGGAACGAGATTGGTTCTGAATTTATTTATTAACTTTACAACCATACAAGTCTGCGAAAGAATTAATACAAGTTAAAAATAAAAACGATGCAAGACTTGATCATGGTTGAAGGTATGGTCAACAGGACATGAGTCCCATGTGAAGACCAACCTGACAAAAAATACGGAGTGGACATAAATTAAAGACAAAGACTAATACACTATTTACATACGATAGGACAGATTAAGAACAACCGCTTAAGGTGGCTCCATACAGTTTCTTGAAAAATGGAAAATACAAGTTTGAGAGTCCAAAACACGTGATTAAACAATTCGGAAAAAGAATAAAACTAAATGTTATGCATAGTTAAACAGTCTGACAATCAAAAACTGTTACCAAATAAATAGCAAAAAAGTTGTTGCTATGGCAACAATGACGTTTCTACAGAATTTTTTTTAAATCGGCCTATTGATTACTCGTACTTCAAGAAGATTTTTAATGGAAAAAAAAATTGGCGGTCACCAAAGTTTTTTTCGAATTAAATTAGTTTGAATGGTAATTGGCAGCCATTTTGAAAGTCATTGCTGCCATAGCAACAACTGTTGCTATTTATTTGGTAACAGTTTTTGATTGTCAGACTGTTTAACTATGCATAACATTTAGTTTTATTCTTTTTCCGAATTGTTTATGCACGTGTTTTGGACTCTCAAACTTGTATTTTCCATTTTCAAGAAACTGTATGGAGCCACCTTAAGTTGTAAGAACGGCACTTAGAGCAGTAGGTTTTCCAAGTGCGCATTCTATTTACTTCAAAAGTGGAATCTAATTGAGATCTAGAAGAGTAGTAAATATAAAGTTGGTGCTTAAAAGAGGAAACAGACGTACTATTACGGATGATCGGAGAGAGATTGTTCCAGAGAAAGACAATTCGGTTAAAAAAAGAGTTCCTAAAAAGAGAAGTCCTGCAAGGATTGGCTTGAAGCAAGTTGTCCTTGCTTGAACGGGTGCGAGACGAGCGATGAGAAGAAAAAGGGACAAAAGAGGAGATTTCTAGATCATAGAGGCCTTGAATGATGAATGATCAGTGGTTTTGAACAAGAATACATCCATATTCATGTTTTGAGATGGAAATTTATACGTGTCTGACGCATCAAGTTTGTTATTAAGTGGACGATTGTTGAAGTAGACGAGAGCAATAATATATATTTGATACGTGTTCGGTCGAAGGACTTCAGCCCTGGCTGGTTCAAATAATGATTTATCCTATTATTTGTTTTCACTGGACTGCGAGGAAGCATCAAGTAGAATTTTATTGGTAAAAAAAAATGGAAAAAAAATCCCTCACTAATTTTCTGAAAATGGTTGACGAGAAACATGATGTCAATTTTCATTGGCCTAATGAGCTGTGATTTTATGTTGGAACGGTCCTCTGCACAAATTTTTCGTTTTTTGCTTATTAATATTTCAAATGTGTTTTTAAAAATTAATTTTAATAGTTTAGCGATTGAACTTTTGAAAATATATACTGCCATGCGAGCCACCGTTAAGCTTGCGATTTTTTTCATGTTTGTTTACGTTTGAACTGAAAGTTCACCAGAAAACGTTGAACGTTTAAAAACAAATCAATCAACTTGCGGCGTCATTTCAAAGAAACCTGTCAAAAGGACGCTGCAAGTTGATTGATTTGTTCTTAAACGTTCATTCAACATGAAAAAAATCGCAAGCCATAACGGTGGCTTGCAATAATGCCAATAATGGCAGCATAGTCAATAGAGATATGGTCTGGAAACTCGGCAAACTTCAAAGCGCCTATAATGAGCTGTGATTTTATGTTGAACCGTACCTTACACCGTGCACATCCTTTGTTTTAGGTTTATTAATATTTTAATAATATACATGAAAAAACATCTCGACTGTGATTGGCTGATTCCAGTGCAGTTAATCCCAAACAACAGTGCAAAAATCTGTAATCACAGTACAAAAATCTGTTATTACTTTAGAACCAATCAAATTGATTGTACAGCGGATTTTTCTCGACTCAAAACAAACAAAGATGGCGGCCAAGATTCGGCGGTTTTGGGGATAATTTGTTCAAATTTGAAGCTAGTTATGCTTTAATATTGCCAAGTGAAGTACCTACAAGAAGACCAGAAGCTTCTTTATGCCTCGAGTAAACTTTTTCAAGTAGTAAAGGAAGCGAACGTTTTTTAACAAATAAATATGCCAGGAGTGGACGCCGTGAAACATGCGTACGTTAAAATGTTAGTACAGTTGTTTAGCAAGTAATAGCATGGTTTCTCGTGCAATTTGGAAAAACATGCACTCGTGAGTTTTTCAAATACTTCAAATAGCACTCGTCCTTCGGACTCGTGCTATTTTGACAGTATTTGAAAAACTCACTCGTGCATGTTTTTTCCAAATTGCACTCGAAACCATGCTATTACCTATACAAATAGCACGATTGTCTTTGAGTAATTGCACTGAAACGTCGTTATTGGATAATTCGTTCAGGCGCGCAACTGGGGGGGTTGCAACCCCTGCCCTTTTTGTGAGACCTCTAATACTAGGTTAAACAGATAATTAAACAGATAATTAATCGTCTGTTGTAGTACGCAATACAATTCTCCGCAAATCTTGCGAGACTCAGAGGCTTCTAGCAGTGGGCCTTGGCGTCAGCTAGGCTGAATATAATTATGATAAATTTTGAATAATGCGAGACCAAAACAAAAATTTCCGCAACCGAAAATACGAGAAAAGCGTCCTCAAAATGCAGGAAATGCCGCCAGAGACCCAAAATTCAAAACATTTTCCGGGGGAGCATGCCCCCGGACCCCCCTAGAATCTCTGCTTCACGCCACTAGCTTCTAGTCGCAAATTGTATAGAATACTGAACGACTTTGCCTTTTTTTACGTTCAACCCCTGCCCTCGAAATTTTCTAGTTGCGCCCCTGTTCGTTCATTATATTAAAATACAATGGGTTCAGTGCCCGTGCACAAAAATGCATAAAGGCGAACAAAAAGATAGAACAAAGATCAGCTGAGTTGATAAAATACAGAATATACTATTCAAGTATATATTCCACTAACATATGAATTGGGTAATATTTCTCGTGTAACAACATTGTAATGTCTCATTACCATTTTGGAAATACAAACCTCAATATAATAACAAATAAAAGTTCAAATCAAATAATATTGTACACAATTAACTATACACATTAAATAGAATCCATATGCAGTAATATCATATTTGGGTTTATAAGCACTTTAATTAAGCTTTTATCAATATGGATAGTATTTAGTACTTTTTACTGTTTTACTCGTGTAATTAATAGTGGCCCCATTGGAACCAGATGGTAAAACAATACAAAATGTTTGATGAAATAAATAATAAATACAATAAATTAATTGTATTTATGGAACTTGTAAATTTATACATTTATATTTATGTAATTTTATAAAATTATATTTATTAAATTTTATAAAATGTGGATAGATTGGGATCCCGAGGAATATCTAGTATACTTTGGGGTTGCTGGGATCATCATTTTTAACAAATCCACCAATCAGCACGCGCCGTTGAATATCCAAAAGAATTGAAAAGCATGGTGGCTTGATGTGTGCCAATGAACAACAATAAAGTACGATAGTTTCTCGTTTATTGTGTGAATTCAATAATGTCTACCTTGGAAAAGACTACTGTGAATGAAAGTACGAATGACGAAGCACCAGATATTGCTGACAATACGCCGTTTGAGTACCAGTGGCCCCAAGACAACGCCGGCGAATATTACCTTGTCGAAAGACAAGTTAGTGAATATTTGAAAGAGAAACGCTTGCTGGAGAATTTCCCCGAGATCCAGTGCCACGACGCGTCGAAGGACGAGAAGAAATTCCTCTACGAGCAAGGAGTTATCACAGAAGATGAATCCATTGACGAGAAGGGAAAAATAATTGGATTAAACACGGACGATGTGAGACAAGTCATGATTGATCATTTTCCTCTGGCGTACCAGCGATACGTGTCAGCCTTGCACAAGAAAGAAAGAGAACAGGCTATCAAAAGGGCTCAAAAGAACAGCAAGATGGTATCGGTGAGGCAAACGAACGCCTTGAAGAAAGCAGTTAAGGATGCATCAGAATACAACTCTATTTTGCTTCAACAGCGCAAAGAAGAAAGGGCATCATATTATGACATGCAAACACAGCTCATTCATATCCCTGCACAGAGAAACCACAAGATGAAAAAACATCAGACACTGCCAAGTAAGTACCCGGTTGCCTTACTACCGGGCCAATATCAGGATTACTACCATCACTACACTTCAAGCGAACTGAGTCAATTTCCACTGGGTACCTTACTGACATTCCCACCACCAGCTGAGCTGGAGAAGATCATCGTCCCAGCAGCATTTCAAACCGTGGAAAAAATTTTTGAGCCGTCGGGTCCCATAGTTAGCATGGGAAAACGTGAAGAAGTTTTCGATGAACCTCCAGCTAAGAAAACATACACCAAAATACCAAAATCTGGGAAGAAGGACCCTATCTGTGGGATCTGTCTCTGTGGTCCTGAGAAGAACAAGAAGGGTATGCCTGAGAGTCTAATCCACTGTTCGGAGTGTGAGAATAGTGGGCATCCAACATGTCTTGATATGAGTGCTCAGTTAGTCAAAGTAATTAATACTTATTCGTGGCAGTGTATGGAGTGTAAGCGATGCACCCTTTGCAATGATCCTCATGATGAAGACAAGATGCTGTTCTGTGATGAGTGTGACCGTGGTTACCATAGCTTCTGTGTGGGTCTGGAGCAAATCCCAGTTGGTCGATGGATCTGCGACAAGTGTGGCATGTGTGCCTCCTGTTTTAAGAGAGTGCCTGGGCCTGAGGGGAGTGTAGCAAAATGGAAGCACGAGTTTACCATTCCAAAAGATGGTGAGGATCCGCAGTTCTTGCAGACCTTATGTATCTCCTGTTCAAGGCTTTTCAGGAATGGAAACTTCTGTCCAATATGTCTCAAAGTGTATCGCAATGATGAGACAGATCTGCCCATGGTTTGCTGTGACATGTGTGACCGATGGACACACACGGATTGTGATGGCATTGATGGAAAGCTGTACAAAGAGTTGTCAAAGTCAAAATCAAAATACAAGTGTGCTCTCTGTCGTGGTGAAAAGGAAGAGCGAATAAAGGCCTTTCACAACTAGAAGTACAGGAACACTTGATACAGGAACACTTGATTGTTTTATCGTAATGACAGCTACATGTATGTAGTACATTGAGACTACAATTAGAGGTGCATGTGTCTTGTTTTTAAAAATTTGTTGAGCAGAATTTAATGTAACTGCAATAAATGCTTTTTGAAGGTTTTTAAGCTTAAATTCTTTTGTTTATTTTGATCAATTGAAGTGTATTTGTCGTGATAATTTTTCAAACCACCATATTTAACTTAAACCAAGTACTAATGCAAGCATTTTAAAAACCACTATTTTTAGCTTACATAATATTTATTTTGCCAACTTTGTCAGGCTTTTTTTTATTATATAAGATCCCCAGTAGTGATATTGCTTTTTAAAAAAACCCGTCATTTTTATGAGTGTATAATGAACTTTGATTCGATTGGAAAAAAAAAGGGTAAAATAAATTTTAACAACATTTGTAAGTGTTTTGGGCCACCTGTAGAGTCGGTCGCTAATCGTAGGTCGCTCGGCCGCACGAACCGCCCCCGATTATCCGTCGAGCAAGAGCGGTAAATTTTGAAATTCACAACGGCTTTTTGGGAGTTCTGTTGTGTTTGTGTTCTGAGATTACTCGATTATTTTATACTCTTGTGAGTTGTGATAGAAACTTGCCTTCGTTGCGAAATCGGGATCTTCAATATATTCTTTGAACGTTGCGAAGATAAAACTACAAGATAAGCAAACCCGACGAACAATTTAAAAGGTAAGCTTACGTTTGATAGTCTGATAGTGAACACTTGTAACATAATTTTTAACGTCTATTTCGTCCATGCCTATACACGATGCCTTTATACTCTTTGGACACCTAAATATTGTTGAAATAAGGTTGTTTATATTGTTAGTTCAATTACGTTATGATATTGGCTGAAATCACGAAGGTTGTATACTAGCTCTGTGATCATCTGGTCAGATTTCAAGTCGTGATTTCAGTGAGAAATATTTGAATGTGAATTCAAGTTATTGTTTGAGGCAGATTTCAAGTCATGATTTGAGTCAGAATTCAACTCATAATTCATAATATATATATATATATATATATATATATATACTCATAATTCATAATATATATATATATATATATATGTGAATATATATATATATATATGAGTAAAATTTGTTCTCAAGCTTTTATACTCAGCTTATATATATATATATATATATATATGAATTATGAGATGAATTCTGACTCAAATCATGACTCGAAATCCCAGGACCCAGGGTGCATTCTGTATATTTATGTTTATATACAGTATATAAACACGGGTGGCCATTTTCTATTTCTTAAATATATATATATATAAGAAATAGAAAATGGCTGCCTGTGTTTATATACTGTAGTCTGATGCAAACACAAGAGTGAGTTGGGAGAATTTGAAAGTTCCCAAACTCACTCAAGTGTTTGCATCAGGTTATATAAATACAGGGCATCCATTTTCTATTTCTTTTATGAAATAAGACTAAGAAATGTGCCATGACGTCAGAACTGTGTTTGCATAGCCTGATATAAACATGGTAATTGACCAATCACAGCGTGCGTAAGATGCAACCTATTTTATAAATATATATATATATATATATATTAGTACCTGTTACTGTTAATTGTCCTTCATCTTTATCCCACTGAATTGACATATGTATTTAACACTTATTGACTGGGACTGAGGGAAACAGTGAGTATGTTTTGTGGACTCAAGACCACCAATGTTTCTCGAGGTGGAGCTGAGGGAAACATTGGTGGTTGAGGGACCACAAAACATACTGTTTAGTAAAAGTTCCAGTCAAAAGTATTTTATTATATACCAAGTGTCAAAGAAATCAAGAAAAGAAAGATGCCAAATCACTAGTTCAGCTAGCAAACCTTTGTTCTTGCTTCATAACTTGATAAGTAGTCTCGGTCTGAACGATTTTATTATTCACTGGTCCATATTCCATAACATATTATTTACCATATATTTTTTTTGGCATAATTAATATTGTATTTTTTAGTTTACAATTTCAAGGCTTAGTTATAAGTTATATATCTTATAAGTTTTTAGATTATCACTTGGGAGTTTGGACATATAAATTTAATATCAAGTCACTGAGGAGAAACAGGCCAAATGATGAATTCAAAGGCAAATGTGAGTTTTACTCTTTTAATTCCACATGAAAACCATTTATATATTAATGATTTAATGTATAATTTTTCTTAGTTACAGTCATTTGCAACTCACTTTTCACCCAAATCTTCGCAAGTTCGTTGGGAAGTTCAAATTCGTTTTGAACTACGCATTTGATTGGCTGCTACTTGGAACCAAGCAACCAATCAAATGCAGAGTTCAAAACGAACTACGAACTTGCGTTCTTCCGAACGAATTCCGAAGATTTGGGACATTGTAAATAAGCGATGATTGAATATAATTTATTACTAGCTGTCTCAAATGGGACAACAACCTTTAGCCTACTCCACAGGCAACTCTGTGCACTTAATTGTGGCTAATGTGACACCGCCTTGCCCACTCCACCCAAGATCGCTCACTCCCCACTCCACCCATGTTTGCCCACTCCACCCAAGTTTTGACGGGAGGCAGCAATAATCCATGATTTAATTTTGGCGTGGTAGTTAAACGTCGAATTTCAGTCGAATTTAATTGTTTTTACTTGGACTCGTGGATCCTGAAACTGACTTCTTCAAAACATGGCACCGAATTTTCACAGACAGAAGAGAAAGATTTAATTCGACGCGACGATAATTCGTCGTGTGACTCAAACACGCATTATCGTCGCACTACGGCGTCTGACTCAGACGAATTTAATTGCCCAGACGAATTTAATTTGTGTGTCGAATTTAATGGAGTTATACGTCGCAGTTTCGTCGAATAAAATTCAAACAATTAAATTCGTCTGAATTAAATTCGTCTATTGTGCGACGTTTAGCGCAGGCCTCATAGTTTTTCAGATACACGCGTAAAAACGCACAAATTGTTCATGGTTGTTAACATGCGTGAACAATGTTGTGCTGCACCCCGTGAACAAGTTGTTCACTTTTGGTTCGAACAATTTGTTCATGGACAAATCAACAGTCATGAACAAGTTGTTCTAACAGCACATTTTTCTAGCCAACAACGTTGTTCGCATGCACATGATACAACATGTTGCACTAATAGCATGATGAAGTAACAAGGCTGAACAACAATGTTACAACTATTGTGAACATGACTGGTGCGTGGACAACTGCTGTTGTTTCATGAAGATGAAACAATGATGAAGAATATTGTTAATTCATCGAGGTTGTTCACACACGATAACAACGTTGTTACACTTGCATTGTTCAGGCAACAATGCTGTAACAACTTGTGAGATTTTTACGCGTGTACGTATAAATCGGACAGCGTTCTATATGCAGTGTGCTATTATAGTCCGTTCCAGCTTTGCTTTTGAAATCCGATACGTATAATTGAAATGAACATGCCGAACTTACGTTGCAATGTTCCGAACTACGTTGCGACGTAGATACAAATTTAAGTCGGCAATTTGTTTCTGATTAACCAAGTATCTATTATTATATTCTATACAACAAATAATCTTCTTCTCCGTGGTTTTACCAAAGGAATTCAATTCAAAGCTTATTAAATTCGAACTTCACGACAAACTTCACAACGACTTCGCGAACTTCCGTACCAAGTTTCCAACCTTCCAACGAATGTTGACAAACGAATTTTAAAAGCAAGCTGAAACTGACTATAAACCGCAATAATTAATTATAATAATTAGTTCGGTGAGCTCGTTGCACGCTGTATAAATTAACCCAGGCCTTGTGTTTCTTGTATAGCTACCAGTCAGCAGTCGACTCAAGCCTCCAGCAACTGTTACTCGCCGAGCTACGCTTGCTACATGCAGATCAAGACCAAATGAATCAGTAAGTCTGAATTAAGTACTACGGTGAAACATTTATTAAGCAAACACTCGGTGTTACCGCTTACAGTCATTTGCAACTTACTTTTCACCCAAATCTTTGGAAGTTCGTTGAAAAATGAGTTGCAAATGACAGATTTGACTCTACTTATATTTGTTTTTAGAAATCTGCCTTGACTTCACGTGTATCTAACATTTCAAAAACAACCACAGCTGCAGTGGCGCCGATTAAACGAACCACTACAACAAAGCCTGTTCAAAGGACCCTAAAAAGGCAAATATCAAATTCCGAAAACGAGGTAAAGATCCGCAATGCTTTGTATGATTTTGTCGAATGGGCTTTTGGAAAACAGAGAGAAAATGGTCATCACGTAGCTGTAGTAAGAAGATCTCTGATTAGTTTAGGTATCCTATTAAACAAAACAACAAAACAAAACACCCTAATAGACCATTTGCAAGCACGATGACTAAACTTTCTCAAAGTCCTTTTCAAACATTTTTGACCTTTCGGTTCCTCGTTGAAAAGGACTTTTCCCACCTGCAGCGCGCCAAAACTCACCGGTGAATTTTTCGACCGGTGACGTAATTCGGGAAGTAATTATATTCAGGTTAAATTGCTATGCAAGTGCTATCTTTGGAAGTTGGAGTTCAACAGACTCTTGAAAACGTTTTAGTAGGGGTAGAACCACTTTCCATTGCATGTACGACAACCCGAAACACGTCAAAACAGGGCGATGCACATTTCAGCGATTTCCCGCCAGAATATTTAATTAGATTCAAAAACCTGCAAGCGAAACAAGTCCGTCTCTTTCCTCCCGCTTTTCCGCTCGCCCGCCTTTCCACCCGCCCGCAAAAACTAGCGCTAAGAGGCGGACTTGGAGCAAGTCTAGCACGATGACGTGAGATTATAGATAACGCATGGAAGGGGAACTGGTCACTGATCTCTATATAAACTGGGAATAGGGAATGCCCTATGGCCAGCAGGCAAACATTTCGTGCCAGTCGCCGCCATCTTACGTAGTGGAAGTTGAAACAAACGCATTGCGGCCTTACTAAGAACTTGTTCCCAATCCCAAAGTTGACTGGTATAAGCAATCTTGACGTCAGCACGGTCAGATTATCATGCAGGGGAGGAATATTAAGTACTCTTTGCCGGGGGAGTCGGAAAAGCCGTAAAGCAAACAACAGATGCCGGTTCATTTAGTTTTCATTGTTTAACAACAAATACACGAGTCAAAAGATGGCTAGTACACAACACGAGATATAGTTACGACATTAAGATTACTATAAAAGGTACAATTTAAGACTTGGAATTAAATTCTTCGTAATTTTATAGTCTGTTTTTCAGTTTATATTTATCGTGAAGTTTCTTCGTTGTCGGCACTGAAGAAAAACAAAGAAATTTAAATGTTTTACAGCTCAATAATAGAAATAAATGCAAGAAATTAGCGTCTTAAACCTTATTGAACATTCGTTTAAATTTTCTTAAAATAGCTCTTTTTGTCTGTTTTCAATCTACAAAAGCTTTAAATGAACTTTAGTGGCGATGAGATGCGGTCAGATGGCGTTGCATGGGTAACTACAGAGTGCTTTGCCAGTATTCTAGGGTTTCGGCTAAAATGGATGACTCAAAGGGAACCGCGTCCAGTTCTTTTTCGGCTTTTCCAAGCTAAGGGATAGGGTTTTTGTTATGGTTAGGTTATCCAGAATTGAAGATTGCTAAAATTTTGAGACTCGTTGAAGCTTGACGACAAATCAAATTTTGCCATCCCTTTTAACCTCGCCCGTTTGTAAACAGTTTAAAATTGTGAGCAACCAGGTAATGGATAAAAGGCATGCATGGTGTATATTGCTACTCTGGTTTATGGTGTAATGAATTACCAGTCAAGTCCTTTCTCATAAACTGAGGTTATCACAACTTTTGTGGATATCTCTTACACAATATCCCGTTTGGCTTATTATTGACGCGCGTCGTTATTTTGGATCCGGCGAGCAATCTACTGGTTACGGCGGTAGTAATTTTGAGTCGTTTTCTCCAGTTGTGTATTTCTTATTTTGTTAATTTAATTTTCAGCCTGCAGCAAAAGTTAGTAAAAAGGAAAGTAGTCGACCCACCACAAATAGAGGTAAACCTAATATATATATATATTGATTAAGGGGCTTGCCCCAAACGTTGATCAATATTTAATAAAGTTTTGAAGTTTTATCTTGATGTTATATGTACTATTTACAGAATGAGTGGCCGTTCTGTATCGGGGCGAAGCCGAGTGCCAGAGTATCCCGATGCAGAACGGACACGAATTCTGTAAATGACTTCTAAAACGATCCGATTTGGTTTAAGTTCATTGGCGTAGTAACTTTTAAAAAAAAAAACACGTTGTCTAAGTCGAGAAAATCCAAGCTAAAGTTTATGTAAATCAAGAGGAATCTATATCATGATATACAGACAATGATTAAACCTTAATTTCTTTTGAATCTTCTCATGAATTATTAATGAGTTTTAGTATAAATACATGCATATATATAATTCTAAAATTCATTAATAATTCATGAGGAAAACACAAAGAAAAATCATGAGCGTATCGGATCTATGTATGTGATATAGACTCGCTCTAAGTTTCTCGCTGGTTTTTAACGGCTGAGATAAGCTTAATTTTCAAAATTACTACGCCAATGAACGTATGAAGTGATTCTTTTTAGAAAACCTTGCAGTACGGGCTTTATCGGCTCTAAAACACTCGGCTATCGCCTCGTGTTTTATATCCGATAAAGCCCTCCTGCGCGGTTTATAAATATTACTTATATATATATATATATATTTATATATATATGTTTCTCAACACTATTTGTTGCCTGTATGAACTACATAATGCTAAAGTTAAGAAATTTTTGAGTGGTTCGTAAAAATGAAAATATTCTTTGAGCACGAGCAAATTTTGCATATAGCGAATTCAACATTTTTGTAGTATACCTAATCTTGAATCATATTTATGTTTTTTTATCATTTTATATGTTTCCTAACCAAATGCTCATATTATAACTGAAAAGATTGTTGATTCCATAAACTAAACAGCTAAAATAGTGAAATCGAAGTAGTGTTGAAACAACAATCGATCGAAATATAGTAAAGTTTGATATACTGCCGAAACAGAGAACGTATATTAGTCTACGTTTCGAGCGAAGGCCCTTCGTCAGAGAGAATTAAAACTGACAAAGGGCCTTCGCCCAAAACGTTAGACTTCTACGTTCCATGTGTTTCGTCAGTATATCCATTCTCTCTGACAAAGGGCCTTCGCCCAAAACGTTAGACTTCTACGTTCCATGTGTTTCATCAGTATATCCATTCTCTCTGACAAAAGGCCTTCGCTCGAAACGTTAGACTTCTACGTTTCATGTGTTTCATCAGTATATCCATTCTCTCTGACAAAGGGCCTTCGCTCGAAACGTTAGACTTCTACGTTTCATGTGTTTCATCAGTATATCCATTCTCTCTGACAAAAGGCCTTCGCTCGAAACGTTAGACTTCTACGTTTCATGTGTTTCATCAGTATATCCATTCTCTCTGACAAAGGGCCTTCGCTCGAAACGTTATCTTTCGACGTTTCATGTGTTTCATCAGTATGTCCATTCTCTCTGACAAAGGGCCTTCGCTCGAAACGTTAGACTTCTACGTTTCATGTGTCTTATCAGTATATCCATTCTCTCTGACAAAGGGCCTTCGCTCGAAACGTTAGACTTCTACGTTTCATGT
Organism: Paragorgia papillata; assembly: GCA_035771165.1. NCBI lineage: Eukaryota > Metazoa > Cnidaria > Anthozoa > Scleralcyonacea > Coralliidae > Paragorgia > Paragorgia papillata. The sequence goes on along the minus strand of JAWNZC010000122.1, from coordinate 759,082 downwards.
GTCTTATCAGTATGTCCATTCTCTCTGACAAAGGGCCTTCGCTCGCAACGTTAGACTTCTACGTTCCATGTGTTTCATCAGTATATCCATTCTCTCTGACAAAAGGCCTTCGCTCGAAACGTTAGACTTCTACGTTCCATGTTTCGACAGTATATGCAACCTTACTATATACGTGTATTTCAATAAATGCTAAAACGACAAGGTTTTGAGTGCTACGCCAAAACGTTCTAGGCTTTTGAGCGTTTTTTTTTTTCACCGAAAATACGTGACATAGAAAAGATGTTCTCTTTTTGATTCTATGCTCTTGTGTTCTCTCAGCTAACTCAAAACGAAACGCGTGGGACTACAAGGGACGTCTGAATGACATGGAAGAATATGTACGCACAGTTAGTGGCGAATTACAAACAAACAATGGACGGTTGAAGATGTTGGAGTCCCGGAATAGCCAACTGGAAGGCAACGTCGTTACGAAGGAGAAAGAATTTGAAGAGGTAAGCACGCAAATTCATTTTGTATTTTTTTTTTATTGTTTAATATGTACTATATTTATTTATTTTTTATTGATGTGTTTATGTTTTTATGTATTTATTTTTGCATTTATTTATTTATTTATTTACGTATTTATTTATGTTTTTATTTATGTTTTTATGTATTTATTTATGTATTTATTTATGTATTTATTTATGTAAATGTATTTGTATAAATGTATTTATTTGTTTATTTTATGCATTTATTTATTTATGTATTTATTTATTCATTTATTTATTTATTCATTTATGTATTTATTTATTCAATTGAACACATGAAATAATTCAAAACAACAAAAATCCCGACAATTTATAAGATAAAACTATTATTATTATTGTCTCTTCGTCGCCAAACAAACATCCATCGTCTGCCTCGTCTCGTAATTCTTCGCAGTTTCGTCTCAGAACTTTAAAATTATATTAGAGAATACAAGGTCGATGTAGCTAGTTTAGCCAAAATTCCTGACAGAAAGTACAATTCCAGACTAGAACTTTACTAGTCCTCTTTTCTCTCGAACGTATTTTGGTGACGTCGCAGAATAGGCATCGAGCGAGAGGACTAGCGGAAAATGTTCATCTTTATCTATCATGAATCCTGCTGGAGCTCGGATTCTTTAATCTTTATGAACGAGGGCACTTAAACAAACTTCTTCTTGAGAGCAGACAGCAAACGAGTAGGTTTCTTTATTTTACATTACGTTAAAAGGTCGTTACATATGAGGCTTTATAAAGTAATGTTCGGCGTAGGAAGTGATTGTGTTGAAACACATTTATACAAATCGAAATATGCTATTTTAACGTTTCGGGAGTAGACCAACCTTGCTATATGATGTTATAAAGAATTGTGTAGACCGACATGAGTGTTATCTGCCTTGGTTTTCCGCCAAACGGCCGTTTAGTGCCTTTATAATTTGGCGCCAGATTTGGGGCCAAGCAAAACATTTTATTCCAGGCCTCTCACAAATGCGGTCTGCCGCTCGACGTTAAAAAGAGAGGCCTGGGAACCAGGCTGGAGCCGATATAAAACACTCTCGTCAACGAGAGTACTGGGTACGAGATTGTATTCATAATTGTTCCCAGTTTGAACTCTCGCAGCCCTGGTTTGTAATTTTCGCAGCTTTTATTGTTCACTGCATATCTCTTTTCAGGCGTCGTCTCGCAGCAAAGATTTGCAGGCTCGTTTGGATTCTCTATTGCAGAGCAAGCTTGAAATGGAAAGAAAATACAAAGTGGAACTTGATAATGAACGTGACGATAAAGACAGAATTGATCGTGAAAAGGAAGAATTCAAATTCGAACTTGATCTCGCCGGAAACGAAATCAAGACGTTAAAACAAAAAATTTCCCTAATGGCAACAGAAGCGTTGGCTGTAGCAACTGAACTCCAGGCGACCAAGGTACGGACAGGAACATGGATGGTTTTCGCGGGAAGATAGCTCTAAGTATGGGGTTGGTTTTGGCAGGAAGAAGGTTCTAAGTACGGGGATGGTTTTGGCGGGAAGAGAGCTCTAAGTACGGGGTTGGTTTTGGCGGGAAGAAGGTTCTAAGTACGGGGATGGTTTTCGCGGGAAGATAGCTCTAAGTACGGGTTGGTTTTGGCGGGAAGAGGGCCCTTTGTACGGGGTGGTTTTGGCTAGAATAGAGTTCTAAGTAAGTACGGGGATGGTTTTGGTGGGAATAGAGTTCTAAGTACCGGGGTAGTTTTTGGCGGGGAGAGGGCCCGAAGTACGAGGATGGTTTTGGCGGGAAAAGAGCCCTAAGTACGGGGTGGGTTTTGACGGGAAGAGGGCCCTAAGTAAGTGGTTGGTTTTGGCGGGAATAGAGTTCTAAGTACGGGGATGGTTTTGGCGGGGAGAGGGCCCGAAGTACGGGGATGGTTTTGGCGGGAAGAAGGTTCTAAGTAGGGTTGGTTTTGTGCGGGAAGAGGGCCCTACGTACGAGGGTGGTTTTGGCGGGAAGAGAGCTCTAAATACGGGGGTTGTTTTGGCGGGAAGAGAGCTCTAAGTACGGGGATTGTTTTGGCGGGAAGAGAGCTGTAAGTACGAGGATCGTTTTGGCGGGAAGAGAGCTCTAAGTTCTGGTGTGTCGACTAGGCTTAACTTCAGGGGTTAGATAGAGAGCATCTAGAGTCATTAGAAGATTGCAGGTTCGGACTCTGTCTGGAGTTCAGAAATATTTTAAAGTAAATGAGCTCAGAAATCATCGGCTGAGTAATTTAGCTTGACGAACGTCCACCAAACGTCTGTTACATTACACCAAGCTCTCAAACGTACCACATGCACCGACTACATGTATAACATACACCTTATAATGTTCATGTTATGTATTGTGTTTATCGCATGTTCAGGTTGCGTTTGCAAAGACAACGGAGGACAACCGTCAACAGGCGCACTTAATAACGACCTTACAGACCACGGTGGCTTCTCACACTCAAACTATCGAGAGATGTGAAGACAAACTGAGATCGGAGGAGTCTGTTCGCCGTCAGCTTCACAATACCATTCAGGAGTTGAAGGGAAACATCCGCGTGTTTTGTCGCGTTCGGCCCAGTCTCCTTTCGGAGAAAGACGCCACGCTTACGAGGATTGAGTTTCAGACCGAAACCAATATGGTTTTGAGCCAACAAAATGAAAACGAGGTACGTTTAAAGGGTCCGTAACTACTTCATGTAGAGTCTAATGAGTCATTAAGTTAGGCTTAAGGTAATTCCTCAATTTTGCATTGCGCAGCTTTTCTGCGCATAATTCTGCAATACTAATTCAACATGTACGTATCCAAGTGTTAGTGACGAAAACACATAAAAATATCACTAAGGAGGATAAATCAGCTAATAATACCTTTCACTATAGAAGATACTAACTTAATTTTGGTTTTTAAGAATTTGTTGCGTGCTTTCGTATATAGATGAAATGATAGGGAGTAAGCTCCATGTTCAAGCTTTAACCTTGTGTAGCTCACGAAGACATTTGGTGACCCCTACTTTTTTTTCAATTATTTATTTCCTCCACCAGCTCTATATGAAAGAATAGAGAAAAAATCATTTCCAGATTTTGAAATATCCTACGTTTCTCGTTCTTACGGCTTCAAAAAAACATGTAACAAGAAAGAATGGACATTCTATTATATCGCAAAAATGTTTGTCAATTGTTATTTTCGTCAAATTTTCTTCCATTATTCCAACTTTTTTTTGTAATTTTACTATATATGAACATATCATAAACTTTAATACTGGGGAGTCGCAGCAACTTTTCATTTCTGGAAGAATTACTGAGGAATTACCTTAAGGGCTGTTTATATGGCAGGCGAGCCAGTCCGGTAGACGCGTAAAAATCTCGCAAGTTGTTACAGCATTGTTGCCTGAACAATGCTGTAACAACTTGTTGACATGTGAACAACATTGATAAATGAACAACATTGTTTCAACAAGTTGTTACAGCTTGATGAAACAACAACCGTTGTTCACGCATGTTGTAACAACCGAAGAACGTGTTGATACATCAACCATGTTCACCATTGTTGTAACATTGTTGTTCATCGTTGTTATTTCGTCATGCTGTTACAACATGTTGTATCATGTGCGAACAACGTTGTTGGCTATAAAAATGTCCTGTTGGAACAACTTGTTCATGACTGTTGATTTATCCGTGAACAAGTTGTTCGAACCATAAGTGAACAACTTGTTGACAACTTGTTCACGGCGAGCAGCACAAAGTTGACAACCGTGAACAAAGTTGTGCGTTTTTACGCGTGTAACCGAGATAGCCCGGCAAGCGAGATCTCACTAGATACTGTGCTCTTTGTTATTACTTGGGCTCTGTGGTAGACCAGTCTAGGTTTCGACTCCGTTATTTTTTGTTGTTGTTTTTCTTCCTTTTTTTGTTGTTGTTTTTCTTCCTTTTTTTGGGTGTCACGATGTGGCATTTTTTCACTTTTTACTTCCGCTACTATTCATGCTTCCGGTGAGTTGTTAGCCGTGCGACGGAGTGAAGTTCTTTGCTCCTTTTGCTTTTGGAGTTGGACAAAAAGTTGAACAGCTTTTTTTGCACATTGTTGGTAGATTTTGAAATAGACTGACTGACTTTGTAGTTTAACTGTGATCAGATGTGGCTGACAACTGTCTTAATCGTTCTTAACAAACATAACAACAACAACAACAACAACAAACAAACAATAATAACAAACTAAGAAACAGCAACAATAACAAACAACAACAACAAACAACAACAGCAATAATCAACAACCTCGACAACAAACAGCAACAACAACAACAACAACAAACAACAATAATAATCAACAACCTCGACAACAAACAACAACAATAATAACAACAACAACAACAACAAACAACAACGACAACAACAACAACAACAAACAACAATAACAAACAATCAACAACTACGCCAACAAACAGCAACAACAACAAACAACAATAATAATCAACAACCTCGACAACAAACAGCAACAATCAACAACCTCGACAACAAACAACAATAATAATAACAACAACAACAACAACAACAACAACAACAAACAAACAACCACGACAACAAACAACGACAACAACAAACAACAATAACAAACAATCAATCAACAACTACGCCAACAAACAGCAACAACAACAAACAACAATAACAAACAATCAACAACTACGCCAACAAACAGCAACAACAACAACAAACAACAATAATAATCAACAACCTCGACAACAAACAGCAACAAACAACAACAACAATAATAACAATAACAACAACAACAACAACAACAACAAACAACCACGAAAACAAATAACGACAACAATAAACAACAATAACAAACAATCAACAACTACGCCAACAAACAGCAACAACAACAACCTCGACAACAAACATAAGAACAACAACAAACAACGCAGTTATCATTTTTGATTTGTTTTATTTTAGTCTATCTGTGGTGGAAGGCGTCAGGCAACCAAATTCCCCTTCACGTTCGACAAAGTCTTTCCAGAAAGCTCCTCCCAGAATGTCGTATTCAGCGAAATATCGCAATTGATCCAAAGTGCGTTGGATGGCTACAATGTGTGTATATTCGCTTACGGTCAGACTGGATCTGGAAAGACTTATACGATGGAAGGGGATTTGCGTAACAGAGACCTGTGGGGCATGATCCCCAGAGCTCTTGAGCAAGTTTTCTTAACTTGCGAAAATCTTAAGAGCAAAGGATGGCAGGTAGGTGCTATTTCACATTTGCATCGCATACAGGGCTTATTGATCTACAGGGCTTGACATGCGTGAAGGGCATAGGCGTAGAGGGGCTGCCCTTGAGAAATTCGTGTCCCGGGGCTTAGCCACTGATCTCAATAAACTGGATAGGACATGGGGCCGAATTTAGCGTGCCAGCTGTATGATGACGTGACCACTACCTAAGATGTTACATTATTCAATGCCTTCAATGTTTGCTGATGATACGAATATCACAGTAACAGGAGATAGTTCAGAAATGATTGAAACCAAATTGAATCTTGATTTATCAAAAATAGACACATGGCTTGTATCCAATAAATTGGCATTAAATATTGCAAAAACAGAATATATGATTATTGGGTCTCGACATCATTTATCAAAAATAATAGAAGATCCCGACATTAATATAGGTGGGCAGAACATTAAAAGAGTACAATCTACCAAAAGCTTAGGGGTAGTAATTGATGAAAAACTAAACTGGGACAAACACATTGATAACATCAGCAAAAAAGCTTCGAAAGGTATTGGAGCCATAAAACTTATTAAACGTTATATACCTAAAGAAAATTTAACGGACATTTGACTACTGCTCATTGGTTTGGGATAATTGTAATGTGACATTACAACAAAAGCTACAAAGGCTTCAAAACAGAGCAGCTAGAGTTATAAGTGGTGACAGTTATGACATCCGTTCGAAGGATATATTGCAGAAATTAAATTGGCAACCACTTAATTATTGTCAACTAGAACAATTACTTGTGTTGACTCACAAGATACTACAAAAGAATGCTCCTAAAGTTATAACTGAATTATTCAAAATTTCTGAAAATGAAATATATAATCTTCGAAGCAACAACAACATGTTGATGTTATCAAAACCCAGGACAAATGCATTGAAGCGCAGCTTTAGTTATAAAGCTGCAAAGGTCTGGAACACTCTGCCAATTGATTTTAAAAATACCGTTTTAACAGTTAATGCTTTTAAAAATAAATTAAGAGAGAACATGAATGACGAAAACAGTAAAATTTTATCACATTTAAGTTATTAACCATGTAATCTATATTATAATTAAGTAGTAACAGTATTTTATTGTATTTTTATTCTGTAAATAATTAGATATAGAGGTAGTTCTAATTTTAAATTACTAGATTTTAGCTATTGCACGGCCCTATGGAAAGCAACATTTTTTACTTTTTATACCTTTCAATGTTGATAGGCTACCGTGTCTAAAGAAATTTAAATAAATAAATGGGCGCCACTAAAGTTCTTAAGGTGGCTCCATACAGTTTCTTGAAAAATGGAAAATACAAGTTTGAGAGTCCAAAACACGTGCATAAACAATTCGGAAAAAGAATAAAACTAAATGTTATGCATAGTTAAACATTCTGACAATCAAAAACTGTTACCAAATAAATAGCAACAGTTGTTGCTATGGCAACAATGACGTTTCAAAATGGCTGCCAATTACCCTTCAAACTAATTTAATTCGAAAAAGGCTTTTGTGACCCCCAATTTTTTTTTTATTAAAACTTTTCTTGAAGTATGAGTAATCAATAGGCCGATTTTTAAAAAATTCTGTAGAACGAATAATTTTGTTTCCTGGAAAAATCATGTTTGTTTATTTTAAAAAAAATTGGTTTCTTTGTTCTTTGCAGTATGAAATTGAAGCATCTTTTTTGGAAATTTACAACGAGGCGATTCGCGATTTGCTGGGGTCAGGTGACCCAAACATTAAACACGATATCAAACTCGTGAGTAGTAATGGGAAACATACAAACGACGTAGTCGTCACCAATTTACGGACAGTGGCGGTGACGTCATCTGATCAAGTAAGTTTAATTCTTGAAATCTCTTGACCCACAATGACTAGACATCTTAAGGGCCTGGCCAAACGCTTTCAACATTTCATTCAACATCGTTCAACATTGTTGAATTCAACATGTTGAAAGCGTTTGGCCACCACTTTTGAATGGTGTTGAATGATGTTGAACGAAATTTGAAGATGTTCAAATTTTCGTTCAACACGCGTTCAACATTTCTATTGTTCTCAAAATGTTGAAAGGTGTTGAACGCATATTTGGCCAGATTTCATTCAACTTTGTTGAACAGAGCCATGCGGGATATTGTCGATTCCAGCTTTTGTGGTAGCCCGCGTTCAATTAATTGTCATTCATGAATGTTGAACGATGTTGAATTCATTTGGCCACTCGTGCTTTCAACATCGTTCAACAATGTTGAATACGATGTTGAAAGCGTTTGGCCAGGCCTTTAGCGACCGTTTACATGGACTAAAAGTTGGCTCGGGTAAGAGGGACACCCTACCCCCCGAGACAACTGTCGTGTGTTTACATGAGGAATTAGATTATGACTTCTGAATCGGTTTAAGCCTGGAGGGCTGGGTATAGTTATGCATCTAATTTAAGATAGCCGATCGTCGGGAAGAAACTGTAACTGTACTGTTAGAATTAAACGATCGAATTAAACTCACAGAAGCTTTTATACTTCTTCAGCAGGCCAATTATCAGGTTTTCAACCATTGTTGGAGACCAAGACCATTTTTTTCGCTTCGTATTTGCTGCTCTATCAATTGTTTCACTTTCTGCCGCCATTTTGTTTCGCAGTTTTGCCTCGGGTTTATCTCGCCCCTTAGGGTAACCCTACCTCGCAAAGAGGGTGAGCCTGCCCCCAGGGTGACCCTACTACCCGAGACAAGTATGAAATTCCCCATGTAAACGCTTGCTGTCAAGACTAATTAAAATGAACACAAAGTTGGCTCCCCCAGGATAGCTCGGGGGTAGGGTGACCCTTCTACCAGGGACAACGTTTGTCCATGTAAACGGCGCATTAAAGTGCCTATATCATGGTTGCGGATTTTACATATTTAGGATATTTGGAACATTCTGAGAAGATTTGTAATATATCTTCCTTTCCTAAAATTTCATCTTCATGGACCTTTTTGCCGCTAAAGTTGACGGTCGTGACGTCAAAAGAGGAATTTGTCTATATAAAAGCCACTTTACATATTCCTTCTCTTTTACGTCACTTCCGTCAACTTTCACAGCAAAAAAGCCCATGAAGATGAAATTTTAGGAAAGGAAGGTATATTACAAATCTTCTCAGAAGGTTCCAAATATCCTAAATATTTAAGCCCGGTTTCCATATAATTGCTACACCATCAATTGCTACACGCTCAAAAATGAACTTGACGATCGTAGCGATCATATGGAAACCACTGACACAACGATCGCTGTGATCGCGATCGCCGAGATAGAAGATGTTCTATCTCCGCGATCGTTGCGTTTTATATGGAAACGTAGCCTAGTCTCTAGGCCTTCCTCGGTCAACGCGTTTCGGAAGTGATCCGAACGGACCCGCTGGGGAAGGCCTAGCAAAATTCGTAAACACTTTCACTTTACAGCTCAGTTGTTTATTGAGGAAGAATTGTGATGTTATGATGTCCTAAGTGTTTTTCGACATTTAATATTCCGTCTTCATAAAATAATACAAGCCTGCTCACCTCGGATCGACGAAGGTTCGCTGGCCCAGCTTTCTTATCACTAGCTTTCCTTCTGCAACCGCCAAAAGTTAAACAGTTACATTTTCATTCCGAGCTCCAATTGGAATTATTCCATAATTCTCTTCTTTCGATCACCAAGATCTTTGATAAAATCTTCACAGACATCCTTGTGCTTTTATACTGTCGCTCAGTGTTGTATGCTAGATCCCAGGAACACTCGAAGGGCCAGAACGACTCTGGGCAGGACCTTTTTGCGAATGTTGCTGGGCCTTCTCGTTTCCAGCCTCTCCCCAGTCTTTCCAAGAACCCAAACCGACTACGCGGCCAAGCTCATGGCGGAAACGAAAGGCTTAGAAATTAGGCTAATGGAACGGTGATTTTGCAATCTCAGCGATCTTGGTGATCAGTATGCATCCCAGCGGACCATTAAAACAATGGCCGCGATCAACCATGGCCGCCTTAGCGATCATATGAAAACAGCGACACGATTGTTGATCGTTGCGATCGCCGAGCTAATTTTTGAGCGGTCGTAGCAATTATATGATTTTATAAAGACACCTCTTCGAAGTGTCAGTGTGATAATTGACATGGACGTTCGGGCGACATATTTCTCGTGATATTATATGCAATACGTTTCATTGTATTTAAAAATGATTATTTAAAGTAGCACTTGTTGAACACCTCCTGCATGAGTTGTTAAAATAATCTCTACCCGTGTTGATGAAAACAGTAGCTAATCACTTATCTACAAGCCTTGAATTTCATCGAGGACATGTCCTCCGATAATCGTCATTTGGCCGCCGATAGGGATTTTCCCCCCATAATATGTAGGACACTTTTGTCCGCCGATGGAGTTCGGAGTTTTTAAATTTTCCCGATCGATCGAACGTATGATCGTAAGAAAATGTTCGGCAATAGAATACCCCAGCCAACGATTGAATTATAAGCGTGTAAATGTTTTGGCGGCCATTGCGGGATCAGCCCCGAAATGCAGGCACAACTGTGCTAACCACGTGTTCAAACACTGGCGGCCATGATTGTGCATTGACATTAAAAAATGCAGAGGACATTGTTCAGTGTCGGAGTGAAGCGATCTGCATGTCCAAGCGAAGAAGACAGTCCTATATCTATATACCAGTCACTACTAACTAATACTATAGCACATAAATGACATAATATCATGTGAATGTTAGTCACTCTTTATCATGGATTTAGTCATTTCCTGTCTGTATAGGATAACAGTTTTGTCCTAGCTGAGAGAAAAATGTCCTTGGATAGCCTCATGGAAACTCATTATCGGAGGACATTTTTGTCTTTGGATGCAAAAAGTATAATTCTTTAATTCAGAGGCCTGCTTATCCTATTTTTCCAGGTCTCGAGCCTCCTACAGAAAGCGTGCGACAACCGAGCGGTAGCAGCTACCAATTGTAACGAGAGATCTTCGCGCAGCCACAGCGTGTTCCGCCTCAAGATGACTGGTGTCAATAATATCACAGAAGAACGTTGTCAAGGTTAGTGATTGTTTCATAATCACATTTTTATTGAGCATAGGTAATAGCACAAGTGAGTTTCTCAAAAACTATCAAAATGCCAGATTTAAATTAACTAGTGTTAGGGTTTTTGGTGTGTTAGGTTATCCAGAAGATTGCTAACATCTTGAGACTCGCTGAAGCTTGACGACAAATTTGGAGAAAAAAAACTTATTTGACGACATATTTTGGAAAAGTCGCGAAAGGACTGGACGAGTCCCTTTGAGTTATCCATTTTAACCTTACTTATGAAACGAAAATGAAGTTTGTCTTATTTGAAAGTACTTTTGAAATGACAAAGTAACATCTTTTGCAGTTTTTTGTTTCCTTGCTTCGTTGTTGAGATATTTCAGTTTGTTTTATATGTGAAACTAACCAGTGACATCACAATGTGCATTGCAATGACTTACTGGGAAAGGTTGTATATCTTTGCTATTATTAAACCGAATCAGTTGAAAATGTATATTTTTGTTGTTGTACTGTTTAATAAACGAGCAGGAGTGTTTTATCAGATATAAAGACACGAGGCGAAGCCGAGTGTTTTTATATCTGATAAAACACGAACTGCGAGTTTATTGAACGGCCTCAAAAACGAACCACTTGGTAAGTTCATTGGCGTAGTAAGTTTGAAAAATAACCTTGTCTAAGCCGAGAAAATCAAAGCTAAAGTTTACATAAATCAGGAGGTATCTTTATGACATATAAAGACTTAATTTCTTTTGAATTTTCCTCATGAATTATTAATGAGTTTTTGAAGTAAGGGTAAAACACACACATAATTGCTTCGAAGTGATTCCGTCTGATAATAGAAAAGATATATAATCTTTCCCGGTAAGTCATTATGCACGTTATGATGTCACTGGTTAGTTTCACATATAAAACAAACTGAAATATCTCAAAAACGAAGCAGGAAACAAAAAACAGCAAAAGATGTTACTTTATCATTTCAAAAGCACTTTCAAATAAGACAAACTTAATTTTCGTTTCATAAGCACTCTAACCGAATAGGATCTAACATTGTCCCTGTGTCGGGGGGAATTCAAGGTATATAAGGCAAGCGTTGTGTCTTCTTTTTTTATAGGTACCTTGAACCTTGTAGACCTGGCTGGATCTGAACGACTCAGCCAGTCTGGATCCACCGGTGCGCGCTTGAAAGAGACGCAAAATATTAACAAAAGCCTGAGTAATCTTGGCATTGTTATTACATCATTGGCCAACAAGGTACGTTTTTAAGTCTATATAAAAATTATGTTTGTCTTATTTGAAAGAACACTTAAAATGATAGAGTAACATCTTTTGCAGTTTTTCGTTTCCTTGCTAATTCGTTCTTGAGATATTTCATGTTGCGACGTCACACGTGCACAATGAGTTCTGTTGTCGAAAAACGTTATATATCTTTGCTATTGTCAAATATAATCACTTGAAAATCTACATGTTTAGTGTTCTGGGCGAAACACACCCACATGCTTCCTTCGAATTATTTTGGTTTGATAATAAAAATACTGTACCCTGCTCCTGACGTCAGAGACCATCTCATTTACATATTAAACAAATCGAAATATCTTGAAAACGAAGAAAGATACGAAAAAGTTGTAAAAGATCTTCTATTACAATTTCACGAGTTCTTTCAAATTAGATAAACTTAATTTTTAATGCCAATACCCTTTAAGGTGGCTCCCTATAGTTTCAATAAATACGCGCTATTTCATACGCTCATTATCTAATGTTATTCACAAGTTTAAAAATTTGTTAGATAAATACTAAGTAGACCTTACTATAGCAGAACTATCGCAGATATAAAATATCTATCAAAAAGTTCAATTATTTGCTGTTACCATGGTAATAATGACGTTGGAACTTTGGTATATTTTTAAATATTGCATAATTGAAGCGGCATGTCTTCAGTGTGCTTCGGTGAAATTTTTTAAAAATTACTGAGGTGATAGGTACTGTTGTGGAGAATATCCATGCACAAAATCAGAGAGGGTTGTATGGACAGATTTTTCGCTATAAAAATTCTCGATTTAAAAAAGTTCTGTCTTATGAAAATGTTTTAAAATTATATATACTTTTGAAGTTTTTATAAGCTACTTATTTACAAAATTTTAGCAAAATTCACCGAAGAAAACGTCTACAGGTCTAACATCTATGTCGACGCGGTCATAGAATTTCGAATCGACAAGATCGCTATTTACGCATGCGTAGCGATACTATTTCTAGTCACCAGTCCCCTATTGAAATTACCGTAGGGAGCCACCTTAAGTCTATAAAACGAAAATTAAGTTTGTCCATAGTTAATAGAACTTATACATGGTTTGGAAACCCGTCCAAAGTCATTGTTCTGTGTTTTTGTTCAAGTGTATGGAAATTTGTGCAATTTCAAGGTATTGTATTTTCTGTATGATGAAGGAGTAATCCAGTAGCAACGATCGGGTTTAATTAGTGTAGTCCTTCATCGTCACGTGTTGTGGTGCTTTATCGTCACGTGTCCATAGAATTTACTTCCATATATGGAACTCTATTGTCTTTCAACATGACTATCACTTCATGTTGAAAGACAATGGAGCTTCCAAACCATGTATACGTTATATTAACCATGGTTTGTCTTACTTGAAAGAATACTTAAAATGACAGAGTTACATCTTACTCTTACCGAGTCTTTCTGGCGTGCTGAACTCACCAGAAAATCTTGTAAATGCATCATAAAATCTCTTAACGTGCTCCTGCCAAAATCTAGCCTGCGTGCAGTCGCAGGCTAGCCAAAATCCAGCCTTAACCCGGCGTTCTTTCACTCCGTCGCGTCTTCTTACTAGAGACTTTACGATGCTATAAGACCACGGCGGCGGTTAAAAAGCAACATAATTTTTTGTATTAAAAAAGGTCACGACTAACTGACTATTATATTAGATATTTGAAGCTGATTTAATGACTTTCAAAACGCCCCAGTATTGCTAAAATGATTGTAGTGTCCGTATTGAAGTCAATCTTAAGCAACAGTTCTCATATTTTGGTAAGTTGACGTCGTCCTGAAGACGTGAAAATGCTCTAAGTGGCGTTGTATAAAGAACGAGGACGCTGTTGAGATTACTCTAGGGCCGAAAAATTATTCATTCTCTTTGTTTCGCAACTAGAATTATTTTTTTTAAACGACCTCGTCGTTGAAGTTGCCGTCGTACTTCGTAAAATCCTTAATAACGCCCTGGGGACGAGGTTGGAAGGCTGTGTACCATCTTTTCACTTTACTCTGTCAGAAACAATGCCTATATAGTACGCAAAACTCTAAGGTATCACAGGATAAAATTGCTAAATTATTCAATGTCTTCTCTTGTTTCAGGAACAACATATCCCATTCCGAAACTCGAAATTAACCTATTTGCTGCAAAATTCGTTAGGAGGAAACAGTAAAAGGTATGAGAGCTAGATACTATCTATCTATCTATCTATCTATCTATCTATCTATCTATCTATCTATCTATCTATCTATCTATCTATCTATCTATCTATCTATCTATCTATCTATCTATCTCTATCTCTATCTCTATCTCTATCTCTATCTCTATCTCTATCTCTATCTCTATCTCTATCTCTATCTCTATATATCTATCTATCTATCTATCTATCTATCTATCTATCTATCTATCTATCTATCTATCTATCTATCTATCTATCTATCTATCTATCTATCTATCTATCTATCTATCTATCTATCTATCTATCTATCTATCTATCTATATCTATAATAAATGTGGCGTATTTTTCGTATGTAACACTCGCGAGTGTTAAAATTTACGCCTTTTGCCGCAAGTTTCAAATCAAATAAATTTAAGCCAGTAACTTCTCTTAATTCAGTTTTTCACGTAAAATGACGTATTCGAAGAAGTAGTTGTATTGTACATTTGTATTTTCTAAAAGTTTTAGGTCAAGCGGTTGTAGTTTTTGCATTAAACCCAGTTTATCAACATCTCTTCCACACATAATTTCACTCGTGAGATATTGTCCTTGCCACTCGAACATAAAATCCAATTCTTTTTATTTTATTTTAGCCTTATGTTTGTCAATATCTCGCCGCGTGAAGATTCATTTCAAGAAACATTAAGCTCTTTGCGCTTTGCAACCAAGGTAGGTTCCGTGTTGTTGTTGTTAGTGTTGTTGCTGCTGCTGCTGTTTTTGTTGCTATTGTTATTGATGTTGTTGTTGCTGCTGCTGTAGTTCTTTTTGTTGTTGCTGCTGTACTTCTTTTGTTGGTGTTGTTATTGATGTTGTTGTTGCTGCTGCTGTAGTTCTTTTTGTTGTTGCTGCTGTACTTCTTTTGTTGGTGTTGTTTTTGCTGGTGTTGTTTCCGTTGTTTTTTGTTGACTGTTGCTGCTGCTGTTGCTGTTGTCGTTATTAATCCGATTGTGAAATACAAGCCATTCAACAATTTTAAGCTGAGGATTTCTGAACATTCAACAAGAAGTTTTTCCACAAATTTGCCTAAACTTGATGATTGCTGCCGAGCAGAAATCAAGACAGTGTCACATTGCTGAACTCGTGTGAACGTCGAGATAAAGACTGGTACTAGTACCTTGTGATGTCATACCAGTAACAAACAACAAGCTGATTGGTGGGTTTTACCGGTATGACGTCAAAGACAATGGAGTACCCATTCTCCTAGAAACGCGGTCATGCTTCAATAGGACCTAAGAAGGCTTCGCTGATAAATTATTTTCTTTACCTCGAAATTCATATTTTTCTTTACTTTTGCTAAGTTAGATGATAACCCTTTCAGAAGAAAATATAACTTCAAAAGGTTTAGTTGACCTTTAAGGACAACTTTGTTCCTGTAAGAATTTCTAAAAATATGGCGACATACATATAAGCTTCCGTTTCTTTTCTTCTATAGGTCAATACTTGTAACATTGGTACAGCACAAAAAGCAAAGAAAATTTAGAGCAAGCTTCTTGTCATTTTCCAGATTAATTCGTATTTTATATACAGACATAAAGTATTATTAACTTCTTATTAACCGAGAGCGCGGTCATTACGGAAAAATATCAGACCGAATCCCATAGGGCGAGGTCTGTACATGAAGACCGAGGTCTGATATTTTTCCGTAATGACCAAGCGGACGAGGTTAATAAGAGGTTTATTATATGGCATTTTGAAACAACACATCTTACATTTAATACCTTGTCACACGCTCGAGGTCACACTATTGTCATTGACATAGACTCATCGTTTTCAATGTTGTTGCTCTTGTTGTCATCGCTTTCGGAATCCTAAAACTCACTATCAGATTGCTCATCGTCCCACTCATACATAATTTAGTCCTCAGGTTATTGAATTCACAAATTTTTTGCGGTTTTCTTTCATTGTTTAGTTGCAAACAACATGTCTGCCAAAATCCGTAATCGACCGGTCGATTACGGAAAATTATCGACCGGCACGTGACGCGTCTCAGCCAATGAGAACACACGATTTCAACGGAAGTAACTTGTGCCATATAATAAAATACAGTTATCCTCTGGATTTTAATTATAAAATAATTCTCATATATATATAGCAATTACTTTTAAGTTATATATATTCAGTATAGGTTTTGCAAAAAGTGTTGGACTTACCTTGGCAAAAAACAACAAGAAATTATTAAAAGTAATACGATAAAAAGATGCATCTTGGCTATTAAACTTTTTGCTCGATGAACATCATTTAAAGGTGCCCTCCAGTCCGTTCTGCGCATGTGCGAAACTAATGTTCACATATTTATCCACAAAAATATACTGATACTTTAGATATACTGATATCCCAAAATTTAAGGTTATCAGCTTTCCTTGCTTTCTCTTCATTACGTGTACTGTAACAAAACATTTTCAGAAGAAATCTGAAGAGATATAATCGCTTGGTTTTCGGCCATGTTGCTCTCTGGACTCTATACTTCATGTAATTATCTACGATTGTCATGTTAGAGGGCCCTCAAAACAAAGATGGCCGGTCATGCCCAGAACGGACTGAGGTTTGATCATAGCTAATGCACGTTTGCTCACTGAAATACCAAAGCGAAAGTCTAGTTTTTGTGAACAGAGGAAGTCCGATAATTATTCTTTCCACAGTGATGGAATTGTGATAAAATCCATAGTTTCCTTATCGAAAACGAAGTAATGAACGAGTAGGACTTTGAACAATTGCAACATAGCAACATGCGTTTCAAATTTCACTCAACCGTGAGAATAATCAACAGGAGGTAACTTGCCAAAGTGAGATTTGAAGCTCGCGAGACCAGAGGCTTTCCCTCTCCCAAACACAAACTCAGAGCCTCTGGCACCCAGGGTAACTTTTGGCATGACCTCAACGGAAATGAAAAGTGAAGTATTTCAGAGACACGCAAACGCTGCAAAACCAACTAATCGCGCCATACGCATGAAATCCAGGCTTCGGTGGTTTGCACGGCTGGGGGTAAAATAAGGAATGTGCAGACTAGTGGTGTGCGTCGGATCGGATTGACCCCTTGTAATCCGAGGGTTTGCCAAAACTGTCAATCCGATCCAATCCGAAGCCAAAAAATCGTAGTCCGATCCGATCCGAAAACAGCTGCTCAAATCCGATCCGGTCCGAAAAAATTAAAACACCGGATATATGTTGCAGTAATTGCGCAAACTTTCCGAAAAGGAAACCAATGAAAAAATAGATTTAAGAAAACTACTATACAATAATAATCTTGTGTAATAATAGCCTTCATATATTGTGCAAGGTGCATACAACTAGTGAATTTGTTAATTTTGTGACAAAAACAATGACAAAAGTGAATCTGATACGGGTAAAAAAGCGCAAAATCCGAGTCGATCCGATCTGGGGAAAAAAGAACAAAATCCGATCCGAGAAAAAAAGAACAAAATCCGAACGATAAAAGTTTTGTCCGAATTCGGATCGGATTCGCACATCTCTAGTGCAGACAAACAACATTAGGACAACAGTATGGCGGCTACTAAACACACTACAAAAGGTACATTCAAAAATGAATCTAATTGAAAACCGTAAAAAGCAGGAAGTTCGCCTAATTTACCAAGAACAAGGTATTTACTTCGTCTTTGTATTTTTGACGAATCAGAGGAAAATACCGAGTTGGTATGACTACATGCGGTCTGAACAGTATTTGTGGCAGGCCTTCCTCTTCATTTCCAGGGGCGAGGAGGGTATCATGGCATCTCAAGCACTCGAGGAATTAAGATAATAATGATATCGTTCGAGATCATGAAGGGAATTGAGATAAGTGGGTTGAGTTGGTGCCAGATTTTAAAATGTGTTAAGAAATAGCAAACTATAATGTCTAATGCATGATTTCCACTCAGGAAAATTTCCCTCACGACAGCGGAATGGCCCGTTCTACCCTGGATGCCAGAGGCTCTTGTGTAAGTTTTTAATAAATCGGTGTCGTTGGAACTGAGAAGTATAGGATCTCCAAATATTCATAGGCGTAGCGGGGGGGGGGGGGGGGGGGGCAATTGGCACTTTCTGCTAGGAATTTCGGGCAATTTTGACGTGTATTGCTGTGAAATGTTCAAGAAAATTTCATACTTTAAAGGATGAGTGTCCAGCTAATGCCTTGCGCGCTCACAATGCACCCTCGCGGCCATTTTTCGGGCCACGAAATTCAACAAGTGAAGCAATCCCTCGATATCTGAGCAATCCTTGCAGTAAATTACTCAATTTATGTTTTTCGTGAGAGCAAAGATGATTTATTTAGTAGTTATTGTCATATTTTTGATGATATTTGATTACACTCAGAGGGCCGTAGAGTTGTATTTCGAGACAAGTATTCGTCGATCGGCGTTTCTTACAAAACCAAACGAAGGCCAGACAAGAGATCGTAACTAAACGTAGACACTAAATTAGATGCCATTAATAAGAGCTAGCTAGACTCAAAGTTTTGTCATTTCAAAAAGACTGCTGTTAGTTGTTTACAAGTGGTTTTAATACCTATTGGATTGCATCTCCGATTAGGATTTGTTTTGATTAGGCGCTCTTGTTCTCATATTAAGTTTCTCATTGTTTGGTTCTCAGCCGATGATATTATAAGCTTCCAAAAGTCGTTTGAATCGATTTGTAGCGATGTCTGACTCAGAATTTGTCGAAAATAATTATAAACGACACTCCACGAATCTGTCAGCGTTCTATTCGCAACGGCTTTGATTACAACGGCCTTTCAAGTACATATATATTATTTCGCACTTTACAGACTGCATGTTAAATGCATATTAAATACTTCTGTATGCTGTATACACGCTCCATGTTTCTGACGTATTTCTGCATAGCCTATTCGAAGGGAAAGGAGCCTACAACTACAAACAAAACACTGCGATAAATTGCAGTATTGCATTTGAAAATTAACTGACGCCAGAGAACAAGAGCGCCTAATCAAAACAAATCCTATTCGGAGATGCAATCCAACAGGTAAACCACTTGTGAACAAGTATGAATGCGTCTTATTGAAATGGCAAAACTTTGAGTCTAGCTAGCTCTTATTAAATGGCATCTAATTCAGTGTCTACGTTTAGTTACGATCTCTTGTCTGGCCTTCGTTTGGTTTTGTAAGAAACGCCGATCGACGAATACTTGTCTCAAAATACAACTCTACGGCCCTCTGAGACTGAGTGCAATCAAATATTATCAAAAATATGACAATAACTACTTACTAAATCATCTTTGCTCTCACGAAAAACATAAATTGAGTAATTTACTGCAAGGATTGCTCAGATATCGAGGGATTGCTTCACTTGTTGAATTTCGTGGCCCGAAAAATGGCCGCGAGGGTGCATTGTGAGCGCGCAAGGCATTAGCTGGACACAGTTTTTGATTGTCAGAATGTTTAACTATGCATAACGTTTAGTTTTATTCTTTTTCCAAATTGTTTATGTACGTGTTTTGGACCAGTCTCAAACTTGTATTTTCCATTTTTCTAGAAACTGTATGGAGCCACCTTAAATTCCCATAGGATAAGATATTAAAGGTTGCATGCACCAACTGAAAAATACGACTTAAAAATCAATATTTAGAGCAAAAATCTCTGCCCCCCAAACAGAATTGGGCTGCTACGCCTATGCAAATACTCCCAAGACTAACCTATGGACTAACGAATGCCGATTATATAAATATTGACTAGAAGTTACTATCGCAAGTGAAGTGCTGCCTCAAATGCAATAACAACCTTAATTCAGCCTCTATGCAGTGTGTGGCCAACACCCCACCCCACCCCTTGCCCACTCCACCCAAATTTGCACACTCCACCCAAGTTTCTCCACTCCATCTGAGTTTGCCCACTACACCCAAGTTTGCACAATCCACCCAAGTTTCCCCACTCCCCACAAGTTTGCACATTCCACCCAAGTTTGCTCACACCAACCAAGTTTGCCTACACCACCCAATAAGAGCTCACAAAGTTGCCTGTGAAGAAAGCTGGAAAGTCCAAAAATGTAATACTAATTACAGTATACACAGTATCTACACATGTATTGTTTTTAATTATAAAATTGAAAACTACAAATTACTATAACTTATCCATTGACATGCATGATTGACAAGTAAAAACATGCATTAAACAAAGCAAACTATACATGTTTCGTAACATAATGTTCATTAAAATGGAATAAAATTTAAAACAATTAGCTGTACAAGAAACTACAAATACCCAAAGACAATTTAAGACATGATAGGCCCTGTTTAATGCGTGAAGCGGATTGACAGTTCAATCGGATCGAGAAACGTCAGTCCAGGCACATGTTTACATGGAGAATCCGATCTGCTTGGAACGTTGTCTTCGGTTTTGGAACACTATTTTCTGTACTTCCCTCCATGTCTGCCATTTAGCACGACACGCACTAACTTCACTCATGCGTATCATGTCAAGTCATTTTCAAGTCAAACCGTGTTTATATATGAATCAGATTGGAGACATTCAAGTCGATCCTTGCTTGAATCTCAAGTCAATCCACTCCACTGGGTGGGTTGACTTTAGCCATTCGTTTCGATCAGATCGAAAACTTTCAATCTTCTTCATGTAAACACAACAAGGAGAAACAACATGGGAGATTTGACTTGAACACTCAGTCCACTTCATCTATAAACAGGGCCTTATGTTACATCATTAAAATGGATATAAAATTCAAAGTAATTAGCTGCACAAGAAACTACAAATACCAAAGGCATATAGTTTGAATCAGTACGTTTAACTCCAAATTTTGTTAAATTTGTCAGCTCGCATTGCGGCCGACAGCTTTACCCTTTTCTCTTCTCTCTTTCCTTTTGATGTTTCCACTGGCTTCAGGATTCCACGGTTGATATTCATCGGCTCAATGAGCTTCTGATACTCAGTATGCCCGCAGATCACTAGATCGGTTAGTATCTTTCCAATCATCGGGACATACTTCATTCCCCAGCCACCGGTGAACCGATGCGCTTTTGGACCAAAGAATCCAAAACAAACCCCGCACTGTTGTCCAATTTGTCGGATGGATTCAGGAGCTCGGCAAAACCAGCCACGCAGGTTGTCTCCTCACTATCGATCAAATCTGGGCTCAGGTCTGGCATGTATTGCTTTACAAATTCACTGGTGAATTTCATGGCGTCTTCATCGACCGGTCTTTTCTCTTTCTCAGGAGCGGGAGGGTAATCCTGGAAGTCAAATTCTTCTTGCGAGGTAAAGGCAGGAGCAACTCGTAGGTAATTCGGACGTTGTGGCTCGCTTGGGAAACCGTAATACGCGTTGTAATCACGGACATGGCCTTCGTGGTTATCGCCGCCATCATTCAATTTTGGTTTGCCAAAGAAATACCATATAGGCCATTGGCTTGGATTGCTTGGAACATCACAGCAAGGCTCTTGAAAGGTTTTGAAGTAGGTGGAGCTCCAGAGATAAATGGTGAGGTTTATTCGTTTGGGGAAGTTAGGGACGAGGGTAGCTAGCGCGTCATTCACATAGGTACCTGGAGTCATAATCACTTTCTTGCCCTGGTAAGATTGGCTTTTGCCATTAACGAGTGCCACGACATCGATCGTCTCTTTGGAGTAATCGATCTTTGTTACGGGTGCATTCTTTACCAGCGTCGCCTTTCCCGATCCTTCTAAGGCGCCTATGTAGCATTTCACAAGATCAGGTACATTAACGGTGCCTCCGTCCTTCGTGAACAGAGCTTTTGGCGTGCCTTCAATTTCCTCGACAGCTTTGGAAACAAATGAAAATCGTTCATCATTCAGGATCTCATCTTCTCCTTCGAGAACTTCGAAGTCCTCGGGTTCTTTCTGGCCTAACTTGCGCAGGTTATCGGCACTGCTTGATCTATGTTCCCTTCGCTAGTCTCGACACTAGGATCTCCAAACCACAGACAGCCAGTTCTTTGAAGGAGATTAGGATTCTTCATCTCTTTCATTAGAGTGTTCCACATTGGGCTTGTCTCAATCGCCAGCTCACACAAATTTTCTTCAGAATAACTAATGCGAAACTGACGACTATAACCAGGACTTGAACCATACTCGTTAGCAAACTCTCCTAACTGTTCTAGGACGAGAACTCTTTTTCCCAGTTTCACGGAGCACTCGTAAGCTGCTGCTAGTCCCATTGGACCTCCCCCAACTACAACTACATCAAAGCAACTCATATTATTCTAATATCCGAACAAACTTGAAGTATTTATTTTCTTGTTCGCTAGCCGGTTGACAAGCTGTGAATCTGTTTACTTCTATAATTTATGAGCGATAATCCGAAGGCAAGTAATATAAGAGTTTGAGAGAATTTGAATGGTGTTTACCATAACCAAGCAAACGAAGCTAGTAGAAAAGAGAAACTTTGTTTTCTTATTAAAACCTAAATTCTCCTAAGGTTCTACTTGACCAATCCGGTTCGACCAATCTACTTGACCGGTTTTGGTTAAAAGCCAGATGAGGCAACATGTCGTCAAATATCAAGCTTGACGAGAAATTTGGAAACTTGACGACATATCTTGGAAATGTCGCCAAAGGATTAGCCTGAATATACACATGTAATTCAGTCTGAGCTTCTCAAATCTAAGAAGTAGATTTTGATTGTCCAAATCACAACTCCTGCCTTATTCCAGTTACAATTCGTTCTCTAGAAATTCTCGTGAGATCAAATAATCTAATCAAATAAGCAATTATGAATCATGAGTACTAAATCACTTAGCCTGCGTAGCAGGCGTTACTGGATAAGGGGACTGGGGAGAGGGCTTAGAAGTAACGCCTGCAGTGGAGCTCTTTTGTAAAACCATTCTCGTCCCCAGAGCCTCTCCCGTGCTGGCGCGCTGAAAAGGCTCTGGGGGAATCCATATATCATCGCGATCTGATTGGTTGTTCAAATTCAAAGGCCTATATAACGATGGGGCTTAGTGAATGTTTATAAATAAACAGTATTTGAGACACGAAAACTGACAACGAAGCACAATTCTAATCATAGTTCTAATCCGAACAATTTAATCGAACATTTTTCAAAGCAATCAACCCGTTTCCCATTATATAATTAAATCAAACACAGAAGACAGACAGCAATTTGAAATCGATAGGCGATAGACGATATTAGACAGCAGTCACAGCACACTGCTGGCTGTTCGTGCATGGTACATATTAATAAGAATCTCATTGAAATATACACGTCAAATATAAACGAACGGTGCAACATATTAAAGAGAACTACCTTCACTAAAAGAAGCCGTAAATACGAAGAAATTCCGACGCGGCTCTAGTATTGCCAAGCTCTGAAGCGAACTCGTAAATTTTAATGCCTTTTGCCCCGCCGAATAAACGCGCGGCGATGAGCTACACTCAGCAGGGAGCTTCTTCGAACGGAATATACCACAATCAGAATTGTTCCAAAGTCAAACGAGTCAATACGAGACAGCCAAACCGCCAGAATCGAAAACGAAAGGAAAATTATATTGCAAACAACTGCCGATGATCTCGTGTCCAACTCCCAAACCGCGAACTTAAACGCATGCGCTTTAGAAAGAACACCAAAGAATCTTGGTGTTCCGGTTTGGATTCCCCCAGAGCCTTTTCAGCGCGCCAGCACGGGAGAGGCTCTGGAGACGAGAATGTTGTAAAACCCGTTCGCTGACGAACGGGATTTTAATTATTGATTACGCCGAATGTGATTCGCTTAGCAAGTAAAATTAATAATTTCAATTCTAATTTTCAAACAAAGCTGAAACGATTTATATCAAAGGAAATATCTAAACAGCATCTTGCAGTGCTTTTGCGATTTGATCAAATGAAAATGCTGAGTGTCAGCCTCCTCGACTCCCATACCATTCAACTAAGTTTTATATTTAAAACCTCCATGTAAGAGTTTGGAATATATCTTAATAATAGGAAGTTCCTGAATTTGAAATTGAAAGCGAACACCGTGGGACGCCGCAGAAATTTCCGTTCAATAATGGTATACCTTTCACTCCAGTCTCCACTGTTTTATTTTGGTAAACACTCGCTGTCATTACTGTTCTCTTCATGAATATTCATTGCCATTGATAGAAACAGGGTTACTCTATCATTCACACCTAATTTTATAATTTTCCAGGCCACATTTTGAGAAATATTTGTGAGCAGACACCGTGGGACGCCGCAGACATTTCCGTTAAATAATCACTACTATTTATATACCTTTCACAACTGTTTTATTTCGGTAAACACTCGCTGTCATTACTGTTTTTTTCCCCATGAATATTCGTTGCCATTGATAGAAACAGGATTACTCTACCATTCACACCTAATTTCATACATTTCCAGTCCACAGTTTTAGAAATATTTGTCAGCAGACACCGTCGGACACTGCAGACATACCTTCCACAGATTTGCGACCAACTCTCAGTCTTTTAACTCCCTTGTACTATAATTGTTTTTTATACAAAGAGAATTATTGAAATAATAATTTACGCGAAATTTTACTGGATTAAATGCCATGGATTTTGAAATATTACAATTAATACAAACAGTTAATTTAATAGCTTCAGACATTGGCCGCTCGAGATCATATTTCATTTGGGGGTGTTTGACAAAACCAAAGAGCTCCACTGCCAGCATATCCTCCTACCTAGAATTACCAATAATCGTTAATTTTAAAAAACTAATTCCAAACCCACCACCCCAACCTAACCGTAACCCCCCCGGAAACCCTAAACCTAACCAAAACCCCCGGTGAACCTAAACCTAAACCTTATTTATTTAATTATTTATTTATTTATTTTTTTACTTATTTATTTATTTATCTGTTTATTTGTTTATTTAATTACTTTTTTACTTATTTCTTTACCTATTATTTACATATTTATTTACTCTTTTATTTATTCATTTATTTATGAGATTATTATTGTATAGTAGTTTTCTTAAATTTATTTGTTCATTGGTTTTCTTTTCGGAACGTTTTCGCAACTATTGCAACATATATCCAGTGTTTTAATTTTTTCGGATCGGATCGGATTTGAGCAGCTGTTTTCGGATCGGATCGGACTACGATTTTTTGGCTTCGGATCGGATTCGGATTGACAGTTTTGGCAAACCCTCGGATTATAAGGGGTCAATGCGATCCGACGCACACCTCTAATGTAGAGTGCTTTTTGGAGAACTGCATGGCAATGATTTCTCAAAAACGCGGTTATGTTCCTTAGTGAAACAGAAAAGCAGTTCTGGTTAAAACCAAAATAGGACGGATTTCGGAAATTCAGACCGATGTAATAGACTCCATTTTTAACATTGCATGATTCGCTCGACTGCTCGAGTCGTTTCAATTACTAAATTTTGTCAATGATTGTAGTTCTTCTGGGAATACCGGCAGACACCCAAAGGAGGACAAAAGGACTTTATATAAAGAATATTCAAAGTATCCGAAGTA
This sequence comes from Paragorgia papillata, assembly GCA_035771165.1. Classification (NCBI taxonomy): domain Eukaryota; kingdom Metazoa; phylum Cnidaria; class Anthozoa; order Scleralcyonacea; family Coralliidae; genus Paragorgia; species Paragorgia papillata. The sequence continues at coordinate 733,423 of JAWNZC010000122.1, read as the reverse complement.
ATATATCATACACGAGGAGGAGTGTTTCATCAGGATATCCAAACACCGAGACGTTTGTTGAAAACCGAGGCGAAGCCGAGGTTTTTGAACAAACTTCGAGGTGTTTGGATATCCTGATGAAACACTCCTCTGAGTGTATGATATAGCATCTCGAACAAATCAGTATTTTACGAGAAAATCAAGATGAAAGTTTGCTTAATTTATGTAATTTCTTCCTCCGATATCCAAACCACTGACACGGTACTGATTTCCTTTGTGTTTTCTTCATGAATTATTAATGAGTTTGAGATTGAAGGAAGAAGTCTATTACCGTGGCGCCTGTTAGTCTGTATTATACTTGGATATTGATTAATTAAGTTGAAAATTAAAAGAAAATTAAAAATTAAACTGTCATAATCACTGGATATAATTTAATTTCATGTGAAATTCTAGGGTTTTGTTTTTTCTCCAGTGGAGTCAGAAGGCAAGAACGCTACAGGAAAATACTGAGAGGGACAAACCAGGGGACAAACATTGATTTGTAAGTAACTAATAGGGGAGTTCAAGGTTTATTTCGCCATATTGCAAGGGGTGCCTATTTATCCTTGTTAAAATCATGGCGAAACTTGCGAAGCAAGAAGGATATCGCTTCGGTTTTTGTCGAATTCGTCTTTAATCGTCGTTTGGATCGCTTTTCTGTGGGCTAGTATGTTCGTTCTTTGATTTTAGACCATTATCGCTGATAACCAACGCGTAGAAACGCTATAATACGAAAGTTTCCTCAACTGAGGGGTGGCTGCGCTGTTATGACGGGCACGACTGAGTGACGATTTCAGCAACGCAATGTAAAACTTTAGCTCCAACTCTCTTGTAAATCACTCGAGCTTCAAGCGTATAGTAACGTAAGTAACCAGAGGTTCATCTTCGTCATCTGAAGTCTGAAATATCCTCTTTCTCGTTATCAAACGAAGTGTATTATGTATATCTCCTCGCAAGAAAGGGATACGTTTCTGGTTACGCGTCAGTACTTCTATAAATATATGTACACGTTATTAACTGGCATATACCGGGCAAAAAATAGTTAAATGCAGTTTAAGTCTCTGTCTAACTCAATATTAAGTATAAAGATAGAATCGTACATATTGATTGTATTTTTGTCGAATTAAACGTATAATTATTTTGAAGAACGAAGCAAGTTTATTTGGAAAATTTGACACCATTGGCATAATGGCATTGAAGGCTGATAAACAAGCGGAAAATACGGATATTCTAGACAAATGTTTGCTTACGCCAAGTTTCTGCTGCAATTTGGTGATTTGGCCACTTATTAAGAACCAAAATTTTAAGATACTACCTCTTCACCCAATATTCTGGACTGCGTTTGTTGTTATCGCCGTATCCCACTATATAGCGAGGCGTTTTGTCTCTGCTAAAATCGACAAACAGCCGCGCGTCCCGTGTCTGCCATGCACAATGGCGCAGCGACCCCTCAGTTGAGGAAACTTTCGTATTATAGCATTTCTACGCGTTGGTTATCAGCGATAATAGTCTAAAATAAAAGAACGAACATACCAGCTCACAGGAAAGTGATCCAAACCACGATTAAAGACGAATTCGACAAAAACCGAAGCGACATCCTTCTTGCTTCGCAAGTTTCGCCATGATTTTAACAAGGATAAATAGGCATGGCCGCGCGCTTGCCCCAATGGTTTTGCACCCCTTGCTGCAATATGGCGAAATAAACCTTGAACTCTATACATGCATGTGTTTAATTCTTTCATTCTTAGCTTTCCGAGGCGTCTTCCCTTGACGAGATAATAAAAATAGATAAAATTGTTCTACAACAACAATGCAAATGAAAGGAATAACAAGACGCCTGCTTTGCAAAAAATTTTTGACAAACCGAACGAAGTCTTCTATGAAGCTTTTGCTGGTGTAAAGAACGCCGCTGGGGAAGCCCTTGGTATTCAGTATAATCCGAAATGTCGTATTTGTAAACATGAAAACATCGGCTATGTATCGCTCTACTGATTTGAGTAGTAAGTGATGGAAAAAATTGACAATTTGTGATCACAATACTATATGATCGAGTTTTATATATATGATATAAGATATATGCGTATAAATTCACGTGCCAACGCTGCAACGCGTTCTATATAGGCTACTGAACATGCCGACATTTACATATCAGGATTTCAGATCATGAAGGTATTTCGGCCCTCACCGGGAAAACACTCTCGATTTCTCAGCTTTCAGCCGTCTTATCTCATTCTAGGAATAATGACCATCCCATATCTATAACGAATGAGACATAATGTAGGCTAGAGTGGCGGCAGTCATAGGATCTGAGACAACTATCGGTACGTCAGGTATAAATGGCGTAACGGAGCGTGGGAAAATCAGACGCTGCAGCAGTAACATAACTGACCTATCACGTGACAACCAGCAGTACGAATAAGTACAGGTTTGGGAGGGGGCGTGAAATCGTTGAGATTTTGTGATCGAATGAGGGCGAAGTCCAGATGTCAACAAATGCGTGATGGGATCTTCTAACGTCACATCCGCTCGATGCTGATTGGATGACCAAGGCTGAAACCGGGTCGGCCCTGGGAACCACCCTAGAACCCAATCTCTTTAGAGCAAACACGCCAACGCCAGTCATGCGGTTAATTTTACTTATTGCATAAATTAATTTATACTACCACTTTGTTGGTTTGTGCGTTTGTCTATCTGATAACTGTGGATATACATGTTCACAATGGTTTGTAAAAATTCTTTACAGTGACAAATTAAATGAGGTTCAAACAATGTCATCAGAAGATCACAAAATTCCACGCCACCGTTTTGATGAACCTGACTGGCTGAGTGGAGACCTAGGAGAGTATAAATCAGAAACAAAAATTAAGTTATACAGCACGAACGTAGCTGAGAGGACCGATGATTCAGAAGTGCCAATAGTACAACAGAGCGACTACTTAAAGCCATTCTTGTTGGACATTGCTTACGATGGCCTAGAATCCGCATACAACAGGTGGGGAAACCATCCACCTGGACCAGGCCTACCTCAATTCGTAGTTCTGGCGGCCATAGTGCGTCCAGAGTTTGACGCAGATGTTATTATAGTCGGTGCTGGTATGGCAGGCCTCGTAGCTGCGTATGAGCTGATTAGAGCTGGTGTTAAAGTCAAAATACTGGAGCAGACAGGTCGTGTTGGTGGAAGAGTACACACGTACAGTAGTGAAAATTGCAATCTCGCTCCTGGCTTATTCGGAGAAGGTAAGAGAACATTATTTTGATTGATTTAGTTTTGTGAAGGTAAGAGAACATTATTTTGATTGATTTAGTTTTGTGCAACGACGAGTGAAATAGTCTGGCGCATGCAAGTCAAAATAAAATGGACTTCATGGTTGAGAGGGCTATATTTGAGATAGGTGATAACTGTTTCAACGCTGAAGGCCTTCCAATGCATGTATGAACAGGACGGACATTCAGAAATTCAGAACAATTGAAAGCATATATATATTGCGTATCACTGGACGCACAATTGCATGATGAATCTAACGGTATATTTCGCTATATCTATTGAGAAATTATTTAAATGGAGGGTGGCTTGTTGGCTATTAAGTCTAAATATGAAGGGATCGATGATGCCAGAGTCTAGCATACTTAAAACGTTATTTTACTTAAATAAATGTAGTTCGTATGGGCAAACATAAAAAATTAGTGTGACGAATGTAAATTAATAATTAGTTAATTAGCATAATTAGCGCGTAAAAGCATGATATAGAAAATTGCGGTAAACGCTCCCTTTCCTGTAACACCCTTCCTTTATTTCTATATTTGCATGGTTATTTGTTTGTAACGCCTAACTTGGGTCTAGGGTATAAAAGTAACGAAACTGTTAAAATAAAGGAGGTTCTGTCTGACCTGTTGGTTTGAACGAGCAAAAAAGCCGGCAAAACATTATCTTAATTGGCAACGAATTAGAGCTGGCGAATTGGTAGCTAACTTCACGGGGGGGTTATAAGCCATTTCATGTTAGGCCATTTCAAATTAGGCCGTTACACATTACGCTATTTCATATTATGCACGATACGTTGAATCAATTCATATTTAGTTGAACCACTTCACAACTAGTCTGTTCCACGCAAGAAAGTTGAATCACTTCATATTACGATGGATCATTTGCGTTTTTGTTCAGCCATTTTACAATAAGCTGTTCCATTTCACTGCCGTACTATTTTTGGTGGTAACGGTCGCCCATATTTGTTTATATGGAGTAGGGTGACCCTTGTAGCAGGGCTAACTCTTCTAGTAGTGTCACCTGGCTTCCTAATTCTGCGTGACCATTTTACTACATCTTCGGTTTACATGTTATTGTTGGCGTCATTTAATTGCTTGATATCTTCAAAAGACTTCACTAGGTGTATAAGAACAGAAAGCCGTATCGACAACATTAAGACATTTTGTCTGGTACGTGTTTTCTTTTCTCATTTGAAACATAACGGCTGTCAGGGGTGACCCTAGCAAACGCGTTTACATGGCTTCTGTAAACAAAAAGATAACCCTGTTGCAAGGATTTAGGGGCCGTTTACATGGACTAAAAGTTGGCTCGGGTAAGAGGGGCACCCTACCCCCCGAGACAACTCTGTCGTGTGTTTACATGAGGAATTAGATTATGACTTCTGAATCGGTTTAAGCCTGGAGGACTTTAAGTTTAATGCATCTAATTTAAGATAGCCGATCGTCGGGAAGAAACTGTAACTGTACTGTTAGAATTAAACGATAGAATTAAACTCACAGAAGCTTTTATACTTCTTCAGGCCAATTCTCACGTTTTCAACCATTGTTGGAGACCAAGACCATTTTTTCCGCTTCGTATTTGCTGCTCTATCAATTGTTTCACTTTCTGCCGCCATTTTGTTTCGCAGTTTTGCCACGCCTGCTTACGTTTATTCTAAAATAAATTAAATTAGTTTAGTACATAATAAAATCAGATTTGTTGACCGAAGAGAGCTTACCTTATACTTCTCTATTTTTGGCCTTTCGTGCAAAATTTAATGTTTCGTCTTTTTCGTTTATTATTTGTAGCTGGGGCTATGAGAATTCCTTGTGCAAATGAACCAGATGTTGACGACGAAGACCGGTACAAGGATTCGACTCATTACTTGACAGACTTTTATATTACAAAGTTTAGGCTGCCAACACAACCATTTCTTAACTCTAGTCCCAACACAATTACAAACATTTATAGCTTAAAAGATAAAACTGAAGGTAATTAGAATCTTACATAATTTTTACTAACTAATAAACGAAGCGGGATTATATTTATTATCTGCGTGCATTCTTGGTTTTGGAAATTTCAAGCATTTGCAAATTTGTAATGTAATAACATAGGAATTAAATCAGTTAACCACTTATCTGTACTGAAGATGGGATAAGTTTTGCCGAAACATGTCTACTATTAAAAAATTTGACGTATATTTGAAGTTTGATATAACATAGGAATAATAATGGCTAACAATATAGAACATTTTCTTTATCGATGACAGTACTCAGCGCGCTAGTACATACAGCACTGTGTACGATTTGTTAACTAAGATTAAGATCATTCTATTTTGAATTTGACATTCGAAACAGTCAAAAGTTTTAAAGTAAAATTAGGTGATCGACAGTGTCAAACATTTTAGATGAGAGACAAATAAATTGTCGGTCAGACAATAAATTGATCGTCTGACCGACAGACAGCAAGACGGACAGAGGAATTTATTGATTGACAGACAGAGACAGACTGACTGAATGACCGACCGACCGACTGACGGAAACACAAACACGAACGCGAACACAAGCCGAAGCGCGGACGCAAACGCAAACAGACAAACAAACAGACAGACAGAGGAATTTATTGATTGACAAACAGACAAACAGACAGACTGAATGACCGACCGACTGACGGAAACACAAACACGAACGCGAACACAAGCGCGGACGCAAACGCAAACAGACAGACAGAGACAGACAGACAGAGACAGACAGACAGACAGACAGACAGACAGACAGACAGACAGAGACAGACAGACAGAGACAGACAGAGACAGACAGAGACAGACAGAGACAGACAGAGACAGACAGACAGACAGAGACAGACAGACAGACAGACAGACAGACAGACAGACAGACAGACAGACAGACAGACAGACAGACAGAGAGTTAACGAGACGCAGATATAAAGGCACAGATGTGACAATTCTGTGACGAGAAGCTATTTGCAGTGAGAAGCAGGAGTCGCCGCGTTTCAAGTACATTTATACTAACTTGCTGTAAGCCCTATCGTCAGGTTTGTTAAATTATTTTCATGCGATGTGGCCATCGAAACAAATCAATGGGAATTTCTCTTTATAGTTTGGGAACGTAAACATTTTGCAAATGTGTGGCCTAAATGGAACGTTAATATTAGAAAGAAATTTAAAGAAACAATCGAGACTATTGGTATGTAATTTCTGTTTTAAAGTGTATTGGCAATAAAAATTAGTTTGTCTCATTTGAAAGAACTCGTCAAATGGTATAAGAAGACCTTTTACAATTTTTCCGTATCTGTTTTGGTTTTGGAAATATTTGGACCAAAGACAGCCTGCTGTCCGCCATCTTGGAATTATTTTCGATATGCATGTGACATTATAACCAGGGTAAAGTGAAATTTTTATCTTGCTAACCTTATGACATTATGAGCTAGAAACTCGATTTTGTTGCGCTATTTCCATTTTAAATTGACCCACAACATTTAAAAAGCCTTCCGTGGAAATTTGGTAACCCACGGAGTAGTTTCATCAGGTTTACCCTGCTTGTGACGTCACCAATTTCCTTAATTAGAACCAATATTACAACAAGATGGCGCACAGCACGCTGTCTTTGGTCGAAATATTTCCAAAACCAAAACAGATACGGAAAAATTATAAAAGGTCTTCTTATACCATTTGACGAGTTCTTTCAAATGAGACAAACTTAATTTTTATTGCCAATACCCTTTAAGGTGGAGATAAATATAATGTGGTTAATAGATATAAACGAGAGAGCACAAAAGTAAGAAAGAGAATGTATAGTAATGGTCTAGTCCTATCCTTTCTTATCAGTTCTCTTTAGCTTTTATTATGAGATAATTTGAGCAGTAGAGAATGACATTAATATTATTTATCATTTATTATATGGCACGGATTACTTCTGGTAAAATCACGCGCTGTGATTGGTTGCTGACGGGGCGAGATTTCTCCGTAATGCCCACGGGCATTATGAAAATTGTTAATGCTCTACGATTGGAAACAAACAAAAAATCCTAATACAAAACTTTTATTCCGAAAAACGGCGAAAATAGATGAAATAGACGACGATGAACATTATAAAAGTAAATTCTAGTATCCAGACGAGAAAGAAACAGAAGAAAATAACAGTAGTTCGGTGTTTTGACGAAGTTAAAGGAAGCGAAGACCAAGAAATACAAGATTGATTTTGAAATAAAAAGTGCCATATAATAAACTACTTAATAACCTCGACCGTTCGGTCTTTTTGGTAAAATATTAAACCTCGGTCTTGAACGTATTAACCTCGCTATCGCTCGGTCAATACAGCAAGACCTGGGTTTAATATTTTAATATTTTTTTCTACAAACTCGAGAGGACAATGAAAATCAGTGATGAAAGGCCTTCGCTCGAAACATTAGATAGACACTATACGTTCAATAATATTGATTGATTTGATTGATTGATTGATTGATTGATTAGATTGATATGTACTAAAGACCGTCTATTGAACAATTCAACCTATAGATGACTACTACAATGCGACGACTGGTGTGGTAACAGACCAGCTGCGTACGTGGTTGAGTCGCGTCAAAACCATAAAAGATGAGACATTAACGTGGAATCGATGGATTAACATCTGGAGTCAGTTCACTCTTGAAAGTTTTCTTGAGAGTAATTGGGATGGGATTGTGGCTAGAATTCCAGATAAGGAAAGTCGAAAGCTTCTAAAAGATCTTAAATGTCTTCTTCCTTGGCCTCAAGATGCTGTACGAGGTTATTCTGTACTATCATACACAGAACAACTTGACCAGTCGTTGGTACAGTATCTCAGGGATCAGTTGGGGCAGTGGTGGTCGGACAACATGCATCGAATAGAGGGTGGTATGGACAGACTGCCTAAAGCTTTTGCCAAGTCAATTTCAGGAGAAGACATGCCAGAAGCTGTCGAGAAAGCTTTGCGAGACAGCATCATGCTTAATCACACTGTGGGCGAGGTCTCTTATGTATATTCCAATGAAAATCCGACTTTCGACTACGTCGAAATCAGTAGTTATTGCACCAAGAGTAAGGAAGCGTTTTCACCATTAATAGCAAAAGCTGTCATTATCACCACTCCTGTCAACATTCTTCGCCAAATTACGTTCACGTCTATTACCAAAACCGACGAAAATGATGGTACAACGTCCCCGGTTGTCAACGAAGATATGCCCAAGGAATTCTATCAAGCTATCGAAGATATTTTCACTGCTGCATCTACCAAAATTTTTATACAGACCAAGACACGATTCTGGGAAAGTGAACATATCAAAGGAGGATTTTCCAAAACCAACCTACCAATCGGCCAGATGCACTATGTGGTTCCAGAGTCGGAGACTGAGACAGAGAAAGGGCTTCTTTTGATTTACACCTGGAAGACAGAGGCATTGCTCTTTGGCGCTATGGACAAAGATGTGGCATTGACACAAGCAGTTCAAGAAATCTCCACCATCCATCGAGAAATCAAGGAACAGTACGACAAGTTTGGAATTGTCCATGCGTGGCACAACCAGCCCTCGGCTCAGGGAGCTTATGGTCTTCTCAAGCCAAGACAGTTCAACAATATCAGGTATCTGTGGTACCCAGTTAACAACGTGTTTATCGCAGGAGAAACCTTCTCTTTTGCTGCAGGTTGGATCCAGGGTGCGCTAGAGAGTGGTATGAAATCGGCTTACCAGTTTTATGCTCGTTACCATAACGTGTTGGAAAATACCCATTAAACTTTCAGTTGACTATTCGCTATCAGACTGCAAATATAGTACATGGATTGTAGACAGTAAACACTGTAATGTAGGCGAAAATATCCGTAATCCGTTTTAAGCCTTACCTGTAATTTTCTAAAATTTACTTAATTTTCAAGACTTATTATATAATCTTCCTTAGGTCTTGTTACTGTTATTTTTAAAAATAGTTGTAGGTTGTTAAAAAAAGGTTTTCGATATAGCAAACAAGGTGACTTTAACATTAGTGAAATAAAAGTAGCGTTCTGCGTAGGCAGTGTTGAAACAACAATCGAAATATAGTAAGGTTAGATATATATTGCCGAAACAGAGAACGTAGGAGTCTTGGACTCCTACGTTCTCTGTTTCGGCAGTATATGTATATCTAACCTTACTATATTTCGATTGACTTTAACATTACCGTAAATTTCATTTTCCCAAATTATACAATCATTGCATAGGAGTCATTTGAATTATAAAATAATGTAACAGGTTCACATGTATGCTCAATTCACACCTACTTTGCTAATTTAACTGTTACCCATTTAATTTTTTGCATGAGTGTTACTAATAAAAAATTATTCAATATTTTTCAAGACTTACTATATAACCTTTCTTTAAAGTCTTATCACTGTTACGTGATATCAAGATTGATTTTACATAATCTTCCTGAAGTCTTGTTACTCACCGGAAGTATGAATATTAGCGGAAGTAAAAAGTGCATAAATGCAAGATCGTGACACCCATTAAGGAAAAAAAGACGAGCTGAAACCTAGACTCGGCCTACCCATAGTTATTAGAACATATGGTTTGGAAGCTCTATTGTCTTTCAACATGAAGTAATGGTCACGTTGAAAGACAATAGAGTTCCTTATACGGAAGTAAATTCTATGAACACTTGACGACGAAGCACCACAACACGTGACGATGAAGGACCACACTATTTGAACCCGATCGACTCGTTGCTATTGGATGACTGCTTCATTATACAGAAAATACAATACCGTGAAGTTGCACAAATTTCCGTACACTTAAACAAAAACATAGAACAATGACTTTGGACGAGTTTCCAAACCATGTATACGTTCTATTAACTATGGCCTACGTTCTCTGTTTCGGCAGTATATCTAACCTTACTATATTTCGATTGTTTCTACACTGCCTACGCAGCACGCTACTTTTATTAACAAAGGAACCGGTTTTGACCGGGAGTTCAAGGTTATAACAAAGCTAAAAATAGTTATTTTAAATGAACTTTACACAAGAGTGCATGGTATTGTTTCCAATATAGCAGACGAGGCTTTAACAATATCATAAATTTCATTATTACGCAGATATTACGCAATCATGCATAGGAGTCAATTGAATTATAGAATAATTTAACAGGTTCTCAATAGATGCTCAATTCACATCTTACTTTGCTAATTTAACATCCATTTAGTTTTCTGAGTGTGTTACTAGTAAATAATTAATTTCCTCTACTTAAATATACCGATATAGCTGTATAAATTGTTTACAAACGGACAATCCCCACAGAACAGTGGCCTTGGCAATACTGCATGCTATTATCGTGGGAACGCTTTGTGTTATGTTATATTGAATTAAACAAGTTTTTCTTGATCGTCTGGATTCCAAAAAGAAAGCCGATATATACAGTATAAATTATTTACAAACTACGAACAATCCTCTCAGAACAGTGGCCTTGGCAATTCTATATTATCCTGCCATCCTTTGAACGCTTTGCATTATATTGAATTAAACAAGTTTTTCTTGATCGTCTGGATTCAAAAAAGACTAAAGCCAACACTCTCGGTAAGAAATTGCATGAAATTAAAGGTGCTTTTCTATATGTAATATAACATGTTATTCGAGTTTTTAAATGTCGTATAGTGTTTTTACCTTGAATTGGCTAAAGTTTCGCTGTACGAGCTAAAGTTTTTGCTGTACGAGCTGTCGAAAGTTCTTCAAGGACATTGGCAACAAACATTTGTCTAATTTGAAAGATCTCATAAAATTGTAATAGAAGATTTTTTCATATCTTTCTTCGTTTTCAAGAAATTTCAATTTGTTTAATATGTAGATGAGATGGTCTCTGACGCCAGGAGCAGGGTACAATATTTTCACACGTAGCAAAATCACTTATATCTCTAAATTTGTTTGACGAAATCATTTGAAACTGTGCACATAAAAACGCCTTGTGACACTGAACATTTCATAACTGATGTTGCTTTGTGTAAAAAATACTGTACCCTGCTCCTGACGTCATGCAGAGCCCATTCATTTACAAATTAAACAAATTGAAATATCTTGCAAACGAAGAAAGACATGTAAAAGATCTTCTATTACAATTTCGCGAGTTCTTTCAAATTAAACAAACTTAATTTTGAGCTCCAGACAGGACTCGAAACCACAACGTTCCGAGTATTAGCTGGACGCTCTACCATGAGCCACTAGAACTCAAATGACAGACCAACGTTGTTTAAGTTTATATATGACCTCAGAGTGTTCTTATATAGTTTAACAACTTACGACAGATTATACAGCAAAAAAAGCGAAACTTTTTTCGCGTTTGTTAGTTCTAATTCCATGCACCCGTAATGTTTGTGTGGAACTTAATCTCGTCAAAAGAATACGCGCGGTAAGAGGTTAAACACATGCATTGTTAATTAGCGATGTCTTAAAGCTGTCCCACACTTATTTTGTCATTTTAAGTGTTCTTTCAAATAGGACATTCGACTTAATTTTCCCCTGATAGACATACAGTATTTACTCGATTAAACGCCGCCCTCGAATAAGCGTCGCATTTAATTTATTCTCATCAATGCGGCGTTTAATCGAACCAAGGGGACACTGACATCGAAATTGAATAAGAAAAGTGACAGCAGTGCGCTAGTCACCAGAAACTTAGTCACCAAATGAGACAGTGAACATTCCAGAAGAGACATATAATTAATTGTGTTCTTAAGGTTTTAGTTCTAAGGTTTATATAAGTTTAATGATTTGCAATCGAATAAGTAAATTAAACGCCGCGGCGTTTGTTCGAGTAAATACGGTAGGCACTTTATAATTGAGCAGCTGGTCATTTACATGTAATCATTAAACGCTTTTAACTAACATGGGCCTGCATGTGGCTTGAAAATTAATCAACTATACCGCCTGCAGGTATATATACCGACACTAAATGATAAAACAAAATTGGCTTAGGCCCGGCTAGCTTTCCACTTCCACCATGCCGAAACGCAACGTTTTCTTTTGTCTCGCATGAGTCGGTTTTAGGTTGCTTTCGAAACGTTCCAATGTTTGCAAGTTCGTTTTGAACTAGGCATTTGATTGGCTACTATAGCAACCAAATAGCCAATCAAATGCTTAGTTCAAAACAAACGTGCAAACTTTGAAATGAACTTCTAAACATTTCCGTCAAAACTGATCATGAGACGTTATATATAAGCCGCTGGTAAACGATGCAGTTTTTCGTGAAAACTGTGCGAGATAGGTTTCAAGACAGATTGCAACGTGTAAGGGGCCGTCGACAAATAGATTTCGCCCCCAATCGCGGACTTGTTCCGCGATGGGGGGGAGGGGGGTAATCTTGAATCCGCGATAACAAGAAAAATTAGGACGAAATCTGAATTTAAATATAAACATTCGTTATACACCATGAGTCTACATCTATTACTATGCTATGTGTCTATACTCGTTGTCAAAATGGCAGTATTATTACGGTCAACATACTCGTTCGTGTGTTTCAGATATCCACTGGTCCGCGATGATAGGGGGGGGGGAGGGGGTCAACACAATCGCGGAACAAGTCCGCGATTGGGGACGAAATCTATTTGTCGACGGCCCCTGACCCCCTTGTTTATATGAACCTGTGTCGCTTTGTTTAGCCTGCGTAGCAGGCGTTACTGGATTGGGGGACTGGGGAGAGTGCTGAGCTCTTTGGTTTTGTAAAACCCGTTCGCTGACGAACGGGATTTTAATTATTGATTACGCCGAATGTGATTCGCTTAGCGCCCATAATCTGTCAATCAAGAAGGTTTAGTAAGTAAAATTAATAATTTCAATTCTAATTTTCAAACAAAGCTGAAACGATTTATACCAAAGGAAATATCTAAACAGCATCTTGCAGTGCTTTTGCGATTTGATCAAATGAAAGTGCTGAGTGTCAGCCTCCTCGACTCCCATACCATTCAAGTAAGTTTTATATTTAAAACCTCCATGCAAGAGTTTGGAATATATCTTAATAATAGGAAGTTCCTGAATTTGATTTTGAAAGCGAACACCGTGAGACGCTTTGCTTTCATATGTCTCTGTCAGTCATAAAATGTTATGAAAATATTTGTGAGCGAACACCGTGGGACGCCGCAGACATTTCCGTTTAATAATGGTATACCTTTAACTCAACTGTTTTATTTTGGTAAACACTCGCTATCATTACTGTTCTCTTCATGAATATTCGTTGCCATTGATAGAAACAGGGTTACTCTACCATTCACACCTAATTTTATAAATTTCCAGGCCACAGTTTGAGAAATATTTGTTAGCAGACACCGTGGGACGCCGCAGACATTTCCGTTAAATAATCACTACTATTTATATACCTTTCACAACTGTTTTATTTCGGTAAACACTCGCTGTCATTACTGTTTTTTTTCATGAATATTCGTTGCCATTGATAGAAACAGGATTTCTCTACCATTCACACCTAATTTCATACATTTCCAGTCCACAGTTTGAGAAATATTTGTGAGCAGACACCGTCGGACACTGCAGACATATTCCGTTAATATTAATTTATCCCTTCCACAGATTTGCGACCAACTCTCAATCTTTTAACTCCCTTGTACTATAATTGTTTTTTATACAAAGAGAATTATTGAAATAATAATTTACGCGAAATTTTACTGAATTAAATGCCATGGATTTTGAAATATTACAATTAATACAAACAGTTAATTTAATAGCTTCCGACACTGGCCGCTCGAGACCATATTTCATTTGGGGACGTTTGACTGCAGGCGTTACTTCTCAGCCCTCTCCCTAACCTGCGATCAGGCCGTTAAAAGTTCGTGCAGTACTTCCAGATTTTGGAAGTCCTGATTGGCTATTGCAACAAAGGACTCGATTTGATAAGGTTTAATTGGCTAGCGCGCAACATCAATGGAAATTAAGTAATTAACTGATTCGAAACTCGAAAGTTCTTCGTGGGAATTGCCGAGAAGCCGCTCAGGCTCCGACTAGAAAGTTTGTGTTTTCTCAAATTTACCGTTAGCGTTTTTGCCATTTTCATGGACAAGAGCGATTAAAGAAGCTGAAGAAGGAACCTCCGCGTTAATTTTGCCCGTAATACCATGCGTGAAGGAAGAGCAAGAACTGTGCAATGTGTATTGAAAGCCAGCCTAGCTGTCAAAACAAAACACTGCTGCTGTCTTGTCGTCTGACTACGGGAAGAAACAATTGCTCTTGAAAGTTTATTCTGATCGGAAAAGCGAACGCAGTGTCCGTAATTTATAGTGTACTGGAACTTATACGCAAGTACTGTAGTTTACAACTGGCCCTGATCGCAGTTTACCCTCTCCCCAGTCCCCCAATCCAGTGACGCCTGCTACGCAGGCTACTTTGCATTGCGAGACGGGTTTCAGCAAAGTAGGATATGTTTAAAGGTGCCCTCCAGTCCGTTCTGCGCATGTACGAAACTAATGTTTACATCTCTATTTAGAAAAAATATACTAATACCTTATTCAAGATTCAATCTTGAATAAGGTATTAGTATATTTTTTCTAAATAGAGATGTAAACATTAGTTTAAGCTTCTCTTGCTTCCTCTTCATTACTTGTACCCAAAACAAAACATTTTCAGAAGAAATCCGAAGAGATATCCTCGCCGAATCGCTTGGTTTTCTGCCATGTTCCTAACGGTTTACACTGGGCTGAGTACTTCATGTAAATATCTACGAATGTCATGTTTGAGGGTCCTCATAAACAAAGATTCGGATCATGCGCAGAACGGACTGTACGGCACCTTTAAAGTGCCAATAAACTCAAATAAGATATTACTGATATGGATTCTATAGTAACGTGAATAGTTGAATGCCAAAATATTTTCTGACTTGAACTTCTATTTGTTGTTATATTGAGGTTTATATTTCCAAAATGGTAATAAGGATAACGTCAATGTAGGCATTTGTGTGTTGTTTTTTTCTTTTCTTATGATAAACCGCTTGAAGATTTTAATGAAAAAAAATGATAAAATACAGAATATACTATTCAAGTATTCCATTAACATGTGAATTGGATAATATTTCTCATGTAACGGAACACTGCGTATGCAAATTATGCCTACAAGACGTCATCCTCATTACCATTTTGGAAATACAAACTTCAATATAACAAAACTTCAAATCAAATAATATTTTGGCATTCAACTATACACATTAAATAGAATCCATATGCAGTAATTTATAAGCACTTTAAACTTCGCGCAAGGGACACAAATTCATAAAACGAAGGGGGGTTACACAAAGTTAAAAACAAACTCCGCTGTACATCAAAATTGAGCCGTTATTCAAACCCAAAATGGCGGCATAAAATTCAAAATGACAAGTTGCAACTGTCTTGAAACCTGGCTGTTTCGCAATAGCGTTGCATCGTGTAGTAGCTGGCGTTTTATGCTAATTTTTGGAAACCGAAATAAATGTGATTCTTTTAGTGACTCTTTTGAAAACAAAAAATTGTGCATAAGATGTCTGTTGTACTGATTTGCATGTCATCAGTAGAGCGAATTTGCCCATCCAGCAAAGTTACCCAATTACAAAACTGGGGACATGTATACCACTAGTCTATTCGTAACCACACTAGTACTACAATTACGTTATATTTGTCAAATAAAAATGTAATCAGAGTTATCTCTTGGAAATTCAACTCAACAGTCTCAACAGAACTCAGTAAAAAACCCAGCTTCCTGAGCGTTACAGCATCAAATTATATTGCAAACATTAGCACATTAGCAGCGTTCCGTTCCGTTTCGTAACTAATGCGACGATAAGTTCCGTTCCGTTCCGTAGAATTATGTGGACCTTCCGCCATGCTTTCTTTCGAAAGGTCGGGCGAAGTTTAGACCAAGCCGATCCTTTTGGTCAGCGGTTAACGGTCTTGTGAGCCCGCGATCCGTCTTGTGAGCCCGCGATCGGTTTATATTTTGCGAAGTTTTATATATTTCAGGAAGTTATATACATATTTTACCGAAGTTCTATATTTTCCGGAGATACTTTATATTTCCGAAAGAAGTACTATATATTTCAAAAGGAAGTACTATATATTTTAAATTACTTGTTAAGTTTATCAAATAAGTTTTATATATATCAACAAATATTATATATCTGACAAAGTATTATTGTCCATTCGGCGCGCCATATATCTTACGCCGATTAATTCCCAAAGGGATGAGATTAAAGAAGAAAAATCTAATTTATTTGCATATTTCAGAGAGAAATCATGCGTGGTAATTAGCTTCGTTTTTTCATCCTGTCCAAAGATGGTGCATGCATGGAAGAAAGTGACAACGATATAAATTACGATATTTTGGTAGTAACAGAAGACCGTCATTCGCAGGACGTTGCTAGGTGTGATACGATGTAGAATTATCGAACTTGGTGGAATCTTGACCGCAAATAGATTATTGCCTGGAGTAAGGTAAACGATGTTCAAAATAACTCTGTACAACGTGCTTAATTTTTTGTTCACTGGTTCAATAGATGATACACTTGTTGTTCAGTCTTCGATTGACTCATTCCTGTCCGAAGGCTTCCCCAGAGGTGAATAAGATCGTCTGGCGTTAGCCAGAATAAAATACTAAAGACCGATTCGGACAGGAAAGCGTTAGAGAGATAGTTTATAACTCATTCCTGTCCGAAGGCTTCCCCAGAGGTGAATAAAATCGTCTGGCGTTAGCCACAATAAAATACTAAAGACCGATTCGGACAGGAAAGAGTTAGAGAGATATTTTATAACTCATTCCTGTCCGAGGGCTTCCCCAGAGATGAATAAAATCGTCTGGCGTTAGCCAGAATAAAATACTAAAGACCGATTCGGACAGGAAAGCGTTATAGGGGCTGTTTACACGAGCCCGGCTAACCGAGCTGACTCGTGTCACGAAATCCTTTCCTCGGCCACAAAAAGAGATTTTAATCAACGTTAGGATTTGTTTATATCTAAACTAAACCAATTATTCTTTGTAAATTTAGTTTATGCAAGTTTCAAAACCACAGTGAGATCCTAATCAATCGCGTGAGCCCAGTTTATAACTCTTCCTGTCCGAGGGCTTCCCCAGAGGTGAATAAAATCGGACAGGAAAGAGTTAAGGTTGGGCTTTATAAATAATACAGTTAAATAATACGCTCTCTTTGCGACTATATATGCTTGCGACCAAGGTCTGCGAAGGAGACTACTCTCACAACGACCATAAGTTGAGATTTATGAACTGGACCCCCACACTGTTGCTGGTGTGCATCTTACGTCATTGCCGCCATGTTGGTTGACTTTTGACAAAAGATTTTCACATCTGCAATTATAATATCATCCAACATGGCGAAAATATCTTTGTCCTTCGAATCTCAAGGGATTGGTTGCACACCACTTATACCGGATAGCTTTTGTCCCGGCACAAAAACCATACCGGATGGGCCTTCTGTACACGCACAAAACGCCTGTTCCAGCACAATTTCTGTGTCGGAGCGCCGCTGCGATGATCTCGAAAGAGGTACATCTTTTATCGGATAGCTTTTTGTGCCGTTCCACGGAATTCAAATCGTTTCGGAAGTAAATTAATAGAATAGAGCGTGGTGATTGCATGGTTGTATCGTACGGCATAATTATAAAATAACAATAACAACAGTAGATCGCATTTACTTCGACACAATATCGTGCCACTTTGACACAATATTGTGCCGAGTCTGTTCGCAATACACCAGTTGTTCACAAAACCTATCCGGTATAGTGTGAACCGGCCTTATTTTCGACTGCATGCTCTCGCGTAGGCGACCAACTCGGTATTCGCTCGAAACGTTAGATTCCTACGTTCTCTGTTTCGGCAGTATATCTAACCTAAGTTACTATATTTCAACTCGGTATTATATTGGCTCACGAAATCTAGCTGTTTCCCCCACTCCAGAACAAAGACAATCTTTATAGTTAAATTAATAGTCTATGCCAAACTGCCAAACATTTCTATGTATGATGATATAATTATCTAGTGTGATTTCTTTGTTGTAGAGGAAACAGCTTTCGATACGTGGCGAAACCGGCCGAATGCATTTGACTGTCGTACTAGTCATTGTTAGGGGATTTGAACGGCTATGATGTCAGTTACTTCCTCTGGCTCAGCTGATAATAAACTGCATGACAAAGTGGCACTAAAAACAAAAATTAAAAAGCCCAAATCGCACGACCTCGCGTTTGCGTTTAATACACGATACCAGACGAATTTGACATCGTGTATATATGACCGTGCCAATTTTGGTACGGTCAGGACGGACTCCATGACCATGCAGTACCGCATCAAAACATACAGGGCCGGTCACTTGCATGTTATAAGCATACAGTGAACGCATTTTGTACAAATTAAACCTGTGAGATTTTTGGCTGCGGCGGTAGGTTGGACCGTTGGTGGCCCTTCTTTGCTTTTCGCGGCCTTTCTTTGTTATGGGCGAAAACAGAAGTTTGGCTAGCCAGGAAACGCACCTATCTCGGCGTGTTACGTGTTTAGTACTAGGAAGTATAACTGTGTCTATGTCTGTCAACTGTATATTTCCTCTGACATTGGCTCACGAAATCTGTTTCCCCCACTCCAGAACAAAGAAAATTTTTAAAGTTAAATTAATAGTCTATTAAGCCAAACTGCCAAACATTTCTACGTATGATGATATAATTATCTAGTGTGATTTCTTTGTTGTGGGCAAACCCCCCCTGGGTCCCCGGGGGTCGGCCCCAGGGGGAAGCCGATGATAGATGCATAACACTGTATGTGTAGAATGATTTTGTCGAGTTGTAATCATCGAATATATTTATTAATTTAATAGAAAATAATGTATATGGGTGTCGGAAAATATGAAATTTATTTCGAATGTTGACCTGTTCAATTTCATATTTCCAAACATCCATGTATTGTTCTGTTTATTATATAAAAAATAGTCCTATTTCCCCACAATTAATTAAATAGAGCAGTAAACTCTAATGCCAGTGTGTTTCATGATAATCGACACACGTGAGATTATGAATAAAATCTGTTATATTTTGTGGTTTTTATATATCCATGCGTTTATTCAGTCAGTTTATGAATTTTTAGTCTAAATTATACTACAATCCCAAGTAACTACTGTCGCTTGGTAGTTTGGGTAAAATAACAACTTTTTCTGTTATTTATTTATTTATTTTTTTTCAACAACTTTATTAGGTTATCTACTAACAAATACAATGATCAAATGTTATATAACAAAAACAAAAAAAGACAAAAAACAAAATATTTATCAAAAAAAAAATTAAAAATAATAATAATAGTAAAAAAAAATATAACCCAAACGGGAGATAAAAAAATCCCATGCTGGGCTCCACCCCATGGAAAACAGCTGTTGGTGCACTCCCTTGCAAAGTTTACAAACTACTATATAATATATTACAAAATGTCCTATACCTAATTAAAACAACAATAAAAAAAAAAGACAAAAAGACGAAAGACAAAGAACGGCTTTCCATAAGTGCCGTGTGTTATCAATAGATTAAAAACTAAGAAAGTAGGAAACTGCTGCAGCCAGCGCGAAAACCACATAGACTCCGCTTGTCGCAACTCAATCGGAAGGCTATTCCACAAAACAGGACCACTATAGGCAAAGCTATTTTTAAGAAGGTCAGTGGTGCGGGGAACTAGCAAGCTTCTTCTCAGTATCCCTTAAAGTGCCTATCTCACCTGTGGGGGTTTTACATATTCGTAATCTTTGGGTTCTCCTGAGCAAAATTGCAATATATCTTGTCAGCCGAAAATTTCATCTTCATGGAGTTTTTCGCTGTCAAAGTTACCGGATGTGATGTCACAAGAGGCATTTTTGTGACAAGTATAACAAAAGAAAACTGGTTTGGAATGCCTCTTGGACATCACATCCGGTAACTTTGACAGCGAAAAACTCCATGAAGATGAAATTTTCGGCTGACAAGATATATTGCAATTTTGCTCAGGAGAACCCAACGATTACGAATATGTAAAATCCCCACAGGTGAGATAGGCACTCTAAGGGATACTGAGAAGAAGCTTGCTATTCATTCCCCGCACCACTGACATTCTTAAAAATAGCTTTGCCTATAGTGGTGCTGTTTTGTGGAATAGCCTTCCGATTGAGTTGCGACAAGCGGAGAGTCTAGGTGATTTTTGCGCTGGCTGCAGCAGTTTCCTACTTTCTTAGTTTTTAATCTATTGATAACACACGGTACTTTTTGTCTTTTTTTTTTTTTATGAAGATGAAATTTTCGGCTGACAAGATATATTGCAATTGTTGGAAATTATGTCATAGGAATGAACAGTAGGTTGCGTGACCGGAAACAAGCCTGCTCACCAAACGCGCGCGGTAGCCAATGGGAAGAGAGCAGGGGGATTGACATGTTATGCATGCGTTCATTGTTTTTAGCGAGTCGAGACATCTAGTGATAGCGAGTTGAGAATGTGATTAATAATAAAGTATCGTTCATTTTG
The DNA here is from genome assembly GCA_035771165.1 of Paragorgia papillata. Lineage (NCBI taxonomy): Eukaryota > Metazoa > Cnidaria > Anthozoa > Scleralcyonacea > Coralliidae > Paragorgia > Paragorgia papillata. The sequence goes on along the minus strand of JAWNZC010000122.1, from coordinate 712,656 downwards.
TGTTTTAAATCAGTGACTTTTGTAGATACATACTCCAGGAGGCGAGTAATTTGCGAAATTTCAGGAGAACCCAAAGATTACGAATATGTAAAATCCCCACAAGTGATATAAGCACTTTAAAGAGTAATTTATAACGCTGCTATGCATGGTCAGCAAATTTAGAACAAAGATAGTCATGCAAGAGCTAGTGTAAAAAAGTAGTGTGGTGCGTAGGCATGCAGTGCTTTAAGCCCCGCACAGACAACCAAGTTTTCCTTGACAAGTTCCTTGGTAGCTTTCCTTGCTCGTGTGTACACGTTGTGTTGACAGTTTATAATTGCTCGTGTGTACGGTCATGGACAAGTTTTCCTTGACGGCAATGGTCGCGTAATAAACTTCGGAGATGATCTTGTCAAGTTTTCTTTGACGACTATATACACACGAACAATTTTCCTTGTTCAAAAGCTGGCATGACCAGCTTTTGAACAAGGCTCTTTGTCGAGGAAAAACTTGTCAATTTGTGTCGTACACACGAACAAATAAAACTTGGCAAAGAAAAACTTGCCAAGGAAAACTTGGTCGTCTGTGCGGGGCTTTAGGGACCGGTCATTATTTCCTTGGATCACAATTTTTTTTTTAACCCCACCATTTCATTAAACAAAAAATGTTTTAACCCCAGAAAAAATATTACCCCACCTCTACACATATTTTGTTACACAAGATTCCTTTTTTACAAGATCACTATTTTACTGCCAAAATTAGATGCTGTTTTAAATTGCCAAAGAGCATTGGCACACATTATGCCTCCATTATAAAAGAAATGAAGAAAGTCAGTGAAAATCTTCTCAACAGAAACTAATGGAATATTATACGACTTGGACAAGCAGCGAGATTTAATCTATAGAAACCTTTTCGGTTTTCCCCAATTAAAGATGAAAGATATGATCAATGAAACTGAGTCAAACTTTGCATATTTAGTTTAGAAAGTATTTTGCTGTTATTAATTGTAGCTAAGATTTGACTTTGTAGTTAGTATATTTATTTACTAGTTTAGTTTAGTTTAGTTTAGTTTAGTTTAGTTTAGTTTAGTTTTGGGCCCGCAGTAATTGGCTTATTGCTGTTGCGGTTACCATGCCGTTATATTTTGAATTTATTTTGTAATGCATGTATATACTATAACACTATATAATGGCGAATCTAATAAAAAAAAAATATATAAATAAAATAGCACTGGATATTCAGCATGTCATGCAATTAACTACAATCATGGCCAAAAACCCTAGGACAGTTCGTAAAAACCACTACGCATTCGAATTTCCCCTTCAATGTTGCCATTCTATTGCTCTTTTTCGTCGTTATATCACACCAAGTATAAAATGAAACAACATTGATGGAGGGGGGAGGGGAGAGATTGTAGGTAAGGATTCAAGGCGATATATTATAGTTTTTCTTGCGTGAGGCTACCAGACTCTTCATATATTTGTACTGCTGTCCCAATTATTTGTGGCCATGACTGTAGAGAAATTTTGGGTTGATTAGGATGTACACTTATAAATAATATATACGCTGTAAAAAGATTATGTTACCCAACCTTTGCCTCTATTAAATTTTCCTCACCTCATATGTGTTCATTTAGTTACCACACCATTTTATTTTCGGTCCCTACCCCGGCCATAAATATAATGACCGGCCGTTAGATAGAGAAACTAGTGAAAAGGTTGTAAACTGCCGAGAATAGTTTTGATAACCGACGAAATACTGATGAAGGGCTCTGCTCGAAACGTCAGTATCTCGTTATCAAACGCAGTTTACCATCTTTTCACTTTACTCTATCTTTTTAATCTGTCTAACGCCAAACAATTTTACTCGTCAAGCGAAGACGTCTTGGTAAGCCATACACGAAAGGATTAATTTAAAAACGAAAGTATTGATAAGCTATATTTATGGAAAATATTGCATGTCAACTCTGGTCTATCAAGTTATCGGCAAATGCGATCATTATAATACGCGGAACCTTAATTTCTTCTGAAATATTTATTCAGCTTTAATTATCTTTTTGGATATCTGCACCGCTTGTTATCCCAGCTGAATAAATTGTGATCAGCCATTCTGATTCAGACTGGATAAACTTGGAGTCGTCACAGGCTGGTGGCAATTTATAATGAAGTAGCTCTTTATCAGTTCTTATTATATATAGCTGCTTCAAGCCGAATAACTTAGTTTCCAAAGAGGCTGATGTGTTCAGGTAATATGTGTGTGTGTATTTCTAATCTACAAGACGTTAACTACCAAACCGACCCTCTGGAAGTTTGTATGTGGAAACTGTTGTAATAAGCCAGAAATATTAGATTTACTGACGAGATGAATATGATATGGTCATATATGTTGATACTGCCAGCAAAAGTTGGGTTCGCACATGGCAAATTCTCGGTTGGTATAAAAAATACTGTCGTTTTCTTTTTTGCAGGGTATAGTGTTTTAGGCTCTGTCCACACTAATCCGTTTTCAAACGAAAACGGAGACTGTTTGAAAACGGTTAGGCCTTTCGTCCACACTAATCCGCCGTCTTCGGGGACCGAAAACGGAGCGTTTCGAGACATTCGAAGACGCCGTTTTTCTGCACCAGTGTGAAAACTGCACAAGTTGGTAAACAAGCCAACGCGAGGTGAAAGCCAGCCCTCTTTCTAGGGCTAGGCCAACCAAAAAGCTCCTGTAAACACGAGGTAAATTTCAGACCTCTTACTAGGGCTAGCCCTATACCAAAGAGGGCTAAGGATAAAGGACTGGGTGGCTAATCACCATCCTTACTTGAAGCCAGCGGCTGAATTGCGAAGGACGCAGATCAACGTGGCCGTGTCGAGGCATATCAAAGGCGCTCGAAGCAGCCGTCAACGACACAGTTCAGACCACGGATCACAGCTAAGATGTTAGGTGTTGATTTTATGGAGGGTGGAAAACCGGAGAACCCGGCGAAAAACCCTCGAAGCACAGGAGAGATCAACTACAACTCTACTCACATGAGTCCAAGCCCGACAACGGAGTCATTACCAAGCGGTCACCCATCCAAGTACTAACCCCGTCTAACCGGGCTGGGCTTAACTTTTGGTGAGAGGCAGCGCGCTAACAGCACACGCCACCCGTGCTCCCCAAAGGATGGTCCTTCTCCATATAAACACCCCCTTATTGTAGTTTGGCAGTGGGATACCATTCTTGTTCTATTCTTGTTGTTAATCTTGTTCTTGTCAGTCTTATTTTTATCTTTGTTCTTACTTATTATTCTTAATATGTTTATTCCTTTTTTGTTTCTTTCTTCCTGTGCTTTGTGTTCGGCATATCATACACATTGGAATGGACTTTGGACTTTAAAATATTCTAAAACGGGATTTTGAATCAGTTTCTTTTCACGGCCTAGCCCGAACAAAAATCCTAACCTTAAACAGTAAGCGTGTTTATCGCCTTGCTTGTGATGCTAATTAATACCTAACGCAATAGTGGGCTTGAACCGAAGGAAGATCACGTTGGTATATAACCACGCATATAGTATATAACCCATAGCTACATAGACGGTAAACTTACTAGTGTGTCAGGTTAAGCAAGAATGTAAACTCGTTTAATGATTACTGTTAGGTGCATACAAATAAATTCCGTTTTGGTATATTTTAAGTGAAGTCCAAAGTTTAGTCCAGCAGTTCAAAATCGAGTTCAAAGTCAAGTTCAAGTCCATTCCAAAATCCAGTTCAAAGTCCAGTTCAAAGTCCAGTTCAAAGTCCAGTTCAAAGTCCAGTTCAAAGTCCAGTTCAAAATCCAGTTCAAAATCCAGTTCAAAGTCCAGTTCAAAGTCCAGTCCAAAGTCCAGTCCAAAGTCCAGTTCAGTTCAAAGATCAGTTCAAACTTCAGTTCAAAGTACAGTCCAAAGTACAGTTCAAAGTCCAGTTCAAAGTACAGTTCAAAGTCCAGTTCAAAGTACAGTTCAAAGTACAGTTCAAAATCCAGTTCATTTTTTTCGAATTGATCCCAAACAGATAATTTTACGATTTTAGCATCATTCAATGTAGAATGTTGTGATCTTTAAAATTATCATAGTTTGAAAACGTTTGGATAAATCTTAGGTTCGGCGCATGAGAAGAGCAACGTGTGAAAAATTAAGTGAAATAGGCCTTAGTTTAGATGTAAACGAATCTTAACGATGATTCAAATCTCTTCTTGCAGCCGAGGAATGACTTTCGTAACACGAACTAGCCCAGTTTGCCGAGACAGACCGGGCTCATGCATGCATTATGGCAAACTTAGTACAATAAAGAGCTTGTCGTTTAGTATAAAGGATAAAGGATAAAGGACTGAGGGCTAATCATCCTTACTTGCAGCCAGTGGCTGAATTGCGAAGGACGCAGATCAACGTGGCCGTGTCGAGGCATATCAAAGGCGCTCCAAGCAGCCGCCAACGACACAGTTCAGACCACGGATCACAGCTAAGATGTTAGGTGTTGATTTTATGGAGGGAGGAAAACCGGAGAACGCGGCGAAAAACCCTCGAAGCACAGGAGAGATCAACTACAACTCTACTCACATGAGCCCGACAACGGGGTCATTCCCAAGCGGTCACCCATCCAAGTACTAACCCCGTCTAACCGGGCTTAACTTTTTGGTAAGAGGCAGCGCGCTAACCGCACACGCCACCCGTGCTCGCCTTACTAACCCATACTAACAACCGCGGTACATCAAAGTGATTTGACACGTGATGAACTAAAAAAACACGTGATGAACGAAGATAGAAAATGGCGCAAGTTTGATGTTAATTTTCTACTTCTTGTGCACGATTGAGAATGGGGGCTTGGCATTTCTTAACACAGGAGACTTAAATACATTAAACTATGAAAGAATTTCTTAGCCTCGCGACATGTGCAACGAACTTGAACGAAAGGATGCAACAGGTGACGGCCTATATTTTCAACAGAACCCTTCCCAAAAAGAAAAATTAAAAGGTGTTGACTGAAAGTATCATAAAGCTTTTGGGCTATTACTCGTCTTTAAACAAACAAATAGTGGTTATTAGTATAGATTTGATGCTCTTTAGCACATTAACTGCTACAGATGAACGTTTTGACGCATTAATCCGTTTCTGCTATCAATAAACTGGAGTAATTAAAACACTAGAGGATGGTTGTCTAGCAATGAAGGGGTTAAGAAGCGAAAGCTTCAGAATGAACTGTGGCCTCAAGGCTGATAAATTGGAGTGAACAAATCTAGGCATGCATTTGCTTGCGTGTGTCTACTGAAACTGGTGTACATTGCTTCGCGATACAGTCACTGTATCGTCTGTGTGGCATGAAATTGGAAGATCTTAAAATGAGGGAATACTGATTTTGCGACCGCTACACTGGATTCTATGTCATGGGAAATCCGAAGTAATTGTGTAAAGTTTTAATTAAAAAAAAAGTATTCTAAACTAAACTTGTCATGTACACTAGGTCCTGGTAGGGTTGCCCCCACTGATCTCTATACAACTGGATAGCTCATCCTTTGCGGTCAGCTGTAAACATTTTGAAGCCATGCACTGGCGGCCATATTGGTACTCCAGGTCCAGTGTACCTTGCGGGCTTAAGAGTAGTAAGAGTTTACCGAGGGAGTCGGAAAAGCCGTAAAATAATTCTCACATGGCAATTTACTGTTACTACCGAAAAAGAGAAGGGAAATACAAGCAAAGACAGTCCGAAATTGTCAAGGCTTTGTAAAGACTTGTGCTTTAATACCAAAAGTATAAAAACTACAAAATAACACGTTTTACTGCTTAATAATGCCAACAAATGCAAAAATTAAGCTTCTAAACCTTTTACAGTGTTCTTTGTTTGATACCAATGGCAGAAATATTTTTAATGTGTTTTTTTTCGTTTCTTTTCGTGCTACGAAAACATACAGTTTTCCGTGGCGGCCATCTTGGTACTCGCCATCTCCGCTGGCTTCATTTTTGGAGCCAGAGATCAGTGGTTGACCCGCAGGGGCGTAGGAGCGGGGAGGGGGGGGGGGGGGGGATGGGGGCATGTGCCATGTAAAACATGTGTTTCAAGTGTCCTTTTGAAGTCCTACCCCCAGAACAATGTGCCCTTTTGAAGCTGTGCCCCTCCAAGATCAACTTGCTTCCTATACGGCACTGTTGACCCGCACATCCCTTGACTGTAATAACTGTAATACAGGATACATATCGCATATCAGATGAAGCGCTGATCCAGTTTCATCTTATAATCAACTTGATCGTGACGAGGGATGCAAATGAGTGTTATTATTTACACAAGTCATCTCTAGACTATATTTTTAATATTTGTATTTTCTTTCTTATACATATGCAGGTGTATAGCAGAATAAGCAGATGCTTGAGATAGTTAGTTCTCATATTGGTGAGCCTGTCAACGCTGGTTGTATCTTAACTTAAAGAATTGAGACAGCACTTAGCCAGTTCAAAGATCTTCACCTTGAGACTGACTGAGAACACAAATTGACGACACACATGGATTGGATTGCCATTTTTATCTTATTGTTGTTTTCCCTACTACAAGGATCCTACATGATGAATATTGTGTTTGAGACCAGTAAGTAAACGTTTATTCCTTTTAATTCTCTTTTTTTCATTTTGAATATGGTATTATGGTAACATGTAACTATTAATCGTTCTGTTTTCTCATATGTTGAATATATCGATATCCATTTTATACAGATAAACGTTTTAATCGCTTCCTATTGCAAAACCTCGGATTCAATCCGAGCTTTAGCTTGCAATTCATTGCGGGAAGCTTTGCGTTGCTGTCGCGTGATTGACGAGCAATTTCCTCCTCGCGCCGCGGGAACGCAACGATTTTATCATCATTGTGTTGGCGTGTATGTTGTATAATATATATGAATGTTGTATACATTAACAGCAACACAAATTATGAATACTTGTATATCACAGAATAATTCACATTTCCTTCATAAATTTAATACCTTCTCGTGCAGATTTCAGATCAATTCAATCCTTATAGCTAGTCAATCCAATGCGGATCATTGAGACAAAATGTCACGTATAGGTAAAGGCTTGTTTCTGAGTTTCACTTCTAATGCTTTAATTTTGCTGCGCTAAAAAGAATCTTATGTGCCTTGTATTTTTCCCTGCCAAATCAGACAATAGAAAAAAAACACCAGCACAGGTGAATAACCCGTTTTTCTTTGCCACGTAAATGAAATTGAAGGTCAATTTGGATTAATTTATCATCATGCATGCAGGACTGAACAAAATCCAAAATAGAATTGGACGCTTCATCATTGGATTAATAGTTTAACTTAATTATCGCTGCTTAGTACAATCGTCTGGTGTTATTACACAGAGTAAAACAATCGTTTTTGGCTGCAGGCTCAAGCACGAATGAGTTAATCACTTGGTAAGTGGTAACCCATTGCTGCCTAGGATGCATGTCTGAGGGTTCATGCAGTTTGTTTGACGAGTAAAACCCGTCTGATGTTAGACACAGTAAAAGTAAAATAACAAAACTCTAAAGGACCGTTTTTTGCCAGCTCAGGGAGGAATGGGTTAATCACTTGCCTATAGGACATTTATATAAAGGTTCTCCCTTTGACGAGTCATTGTCTGCCATTCTGAGACAGAGTAAACCGTTTTTGGTCGGCTCTGCCGGGAATGAATTAAACTCTTGCCAACTAGTAAAATCGTCTAACGTTAGACAGAGTAAAACATTATATGAGCCGTTTTTGCCTTTTTGGCCAGCTCCGGCAGGGATGGATTAACTTCCTAAAAGGGACACTCCACTCAAAATACAATGGGGGTTTAAATAAAAGATCGTACTGACTTTAGGTTACTCACGAAGTTTGAAAGGTTAATTATTTTTAGTTAAGGAGAAATCGCTCGTCGAATTCGGTAAAATTGTCAAATTTTCGACGCCATGTTGTCTTTCTCAAGCAGACGCGTATGGCAAGCTACGGGTCAGCGGATTCTCAAATATGACGTCACTGAGTGCTTCTTCCCGAAAGGCAAACACATAAATTTTGAGCTGTTCACTATGAGTGTTGTTACTAATCGGTTATCTGGAGACGATTCATCGAGTTCAAGTGAGTGTAGTTCCTCAAGTGAAGATCTAGACGAATTTCTCGGGAATTATGCGCAAGCCCATGAAATTCAGGGATATCAATTCCAGCCGAGACGCGATTCATACGCCAGTGAATCTAGCGAGTCTGATGACGATCAAGATGACAATCATGGCAATAGACAGAGCAGTGATACAGAACAAAGTGCATCTGTCCGACTGGGTAACTTGGACTGGTAAGTTTTTGTTGTCTGCCGATTATTGCTTTACTTGTAATACTGACATACAGATAAAAACACACTAGATTCAATCGTACTTCCTACAGTATGCAAACACAGTCGTTTGAAAATTGAAACAAAGGCTTTCTTCGTTATTTATATTAGGTGCACATGCGAGAATTGTCAAATAATGGACAGGGAAGTTGAGTGTGTCTGCTGTCAAGAAATTCAAGAGGTGTTGAATAAAAATGACGAGGTTTTTGAACAAGAGAAGCCGGCAATACCTTATTCATGTATAACAAATAATCCTGGATTTCAAGCAGTTTGTTTAAATCGTTGGGTTTTACAAGCTGCTTGGTTTCAATATAAACAACAATATGGAACAGAGGCTTTGGAAGGACCAGAGCATAAAATCAACCGTCATGTCGCCTATAGACAGTTAGTGAGATGGTGTTGGGGAGTTATTGGGAAAGAGGTACGAGTTGTCTTGCCATCTTGTGCCGTGAGTTGTATCCGAGCCCATTTTCCCCCTCCAGGCGAAGAAGATGACTTCGAGTTCGTTGGGTTTCTTTTTGCAGATGAGTGATAACATACTACACCGGTAAGTGTTCGATATTTATTTGTTCTTCATGTTTCTCTAAGGATGATTCTGTAAAAATATAACATCATTCTCACCAAATCTCTGCTGTGAGTGACCACTGTGTACACAAAAGTACTACCTCTATTATTGTTAACGTTTCATTCTTGATTTGTGTCGGTCAATTACCTCTTGTTTAGGCGGTTTAGGAATTGGTGCTATGCATTTTGCTTGAATAACTGGCTCATAGTCAATGTGTTGTCCTCCCTTCACTAAAAGAACATCTTTCATCATAGAATTTATATATTCGTATGACTTTGGCTCCTTGATTGGTTTTGCCACCCAGTTTTTTCCGTTGCTTTGGGCAGACCACATTAAACCGCTTTTCTCCTTGCTTGGTTCCCTTTTGTACAACTGCTTGTTTCCTGTTGACATGAGCATTGTGATCTAGCATGGCAAGTTGTGTGCGAGCCACCATTCCATTGTAACTAAAATGCTCTCGCTTTGGGGCATACTTTAGCAAAACTGAATGGTATTGCTCCAACTCACCAGTATGGTGGAACTCAGTGAGTTTTTCAATATCATTCAGCAACTTCTTGTTGGTGACAATTTCCTCTAGAGCAACATGGGAAGGAGAACCAGCTTTCAGCCATTTAATGCTTTTCCTCTCTCTTCTAGACATTGTACAATGCCCACATTTCTTGAACAACTGATGACCAGCCCATCGATGCTTGTCGACAATATGGTAAAGAACGGATATCCACTTCTCCCGGAGCATATTGGGGTCTCCACCACAGGTTGATACACACCACCATAAATGATTGGATATCGCCTGGATCCATGGCATCAGCTCTGCAAATGATTTTTTCTTCGCCTTTTTATGAAGCTTCTTAGTTACCCATTTCGACAAATGCCAGACATCATATTGATGTTTGATCTTGGGTACACACTCCTCATCTTGGCTGTAATTGTAGTGTGCCTGTCAGTGGTCATGCATCGAACAGGAACTTTCTTCTCAAGAAGGGAATTTAGTGTTCTTTTGCATCCCTCGTACTCCATTGCATTTGATGATGTGACTTCTGTTACTTGAACAATACTGAATTCAATCACTTTCTTGGTAGTCTCGTCCATTATGGTGTATGTGCCATATTTCGCTGAGTGGCCAGGGCTGTCACACCGTCCATCACCAGAGATATCAACATGACTGACCTGGCTTAGTTGTTGAACAATTTCAGCTTGACTTGACTTCCATTTATTGTTAACGACTGGAAGTAAATGCTTTTCTTGGATTTTATAGTAAAACGAGGAGCTCACGAACTGCACATTGAGAAATTTTGCAAAGTCATAGATATGTTGGTAAGTGTTACCGCTAAACAGAATGGCTGCAGGGATTAACAGGTTACCAATTGCTGCTCCATTCATCAAAGGCTGTGATTGCCATGTATTTGAATGTCCGTGTAGGCAAGTGGTCTTAATTATTATCATACTACCTTTAAATTGTTTTGTTTTGGTTGTAGTAATGTTTCCACATTGTTGACAGAATTTGAAAAGTTTGTCAAGCTCACTTTCGAAAACAATCCATTTTTTTTCTTCAGTGGGATTAACATTATCATCTTCACTTTCGATATCTTCACTGCCACTTGAAGGAGAATACATGGGAGAATCATCACTGGAACAATTACCATCCAAGTCACTATCACTGCCTTGGTTCTCAGCTGGTTCTGGATGTGGTGGTGAAGATTTTGGTGGTCCTGCAGAGTAACTGTGATCTTCCAGATGGCCTACAAGATTTTTGTCTTCAAGATGTTTGCTTGACTCTGTTGCAAATCCTGCAGCATTTGTTAAAATGTTGGTGTCAGTCTGAGTTTTTACAGATCTAAATGTCTTGACATTAAAAGTACATGTTTGTAAACCAATTTCCTTTTTGTCTATGATTGTGGGTGAAGAAATTGCTTTAATAAGATTGCTTTTTTCAGATGATACTTCTTCATCAATGATAGAGACCATAGAGGGAGTATCTTCTGTGCATGTATCTTCCATTTTGTTCGGTACATGGTTTGCAACCTTCATAAGATTACTTTCTTCAGATACATCCATGATAGAGCCCACCATAGAGGGAGTATCTTCTGTGCATGTAATCACCTGCACTGTCACAAGCTATATAGAGCAATTAATTATTAGGGGGGTAAGAAATAAGGAGGTAACTTTTAACCCATTCTTGCCTAGGCCAGCTGCATCTGGCCCCTTCCCTCAACTGAATAAAATTGTCTGGCATTAGGAATGGGTTTATTTATAATAATTATTATTTCTTTGGGTGGAAGCTAAAATTAAGTTATATTTTGGTGCATACAAGTCCTTTCAGCCCTGTCTACAGCCCTGACAGAAACAGGCATTGTCAGGCCAAATCTATAAAAGTCTTAAAAGGTGAAGTAAGTTGTACTAAAGATTTTATATTTTCATATAGTAAATTACTTTGGTTTAATTTCATATATTCCCAGATCTACCTTGATATTAATGCTTTACTTTTGGTCTAAACTAAACTAACCTTATGTATACTGGATAACTCTATCAGTTATATCTAAATTGTTCTCTCTAGAGGTCCAGTAAGGGCCCTGCCCACCCTCATTGGTCCTGGAAACATGTGGTGTTTGGTAGAGTCAAACTGGAAGCACTCTTTTCACATGCGGACCAGGTGATTTTTTTAAAACCAGATAACTGCACCGTGCAGGAATCGAACCGGCTCGCAGAGGTGAAAGGCACATGCACTAACCACTGTGCCACCAATAGTCAGGGGCGTAGGAACTGGGGGGGGGGGGGGGAATGGGGCATGTGCCCCCCCAACTTTGTCATGAAGTGCCCTTTTATGATAAAACATGTTTCAAGTGTCCTTTTGAAGCCCTACCCCCTGAACAAAGTGCGCTTTTGAAGCTGTGCCCCTCCAAGATCAACTTGCTTCCTTACCTCTCTTTCATGAATTTGCCTTAAACTAGAGGAGCGTGGAGGGATTTTCTTTTTTGCATGCTCAAACAACGTCGGAATTGCAGATGATTTCAGCGTTCTTGGCTTTCTTCTACCACAGATTTCCGTAGCAGGAATAAAGCAATCGGGCGTAAAGTGAGCACTGCAGACAAACGAGTTGTTTATCTTGCGCGGGTTGTCCCTTCTGACATTTCGCAGCCAAATATTTTTCAGTGGCCCACTTGGTACTCTATGGTACGTTATATCGGTCCCTTTAGTCTTTTTCCAACCGTTTGTACACTTGGGAGCCATACAATGCGGCATTTTTGCTAATTTAACAGTCGATTAAACACGAATAACACAACAGAGAAAGGTTTTCTAATTTCCCGCGATGGAGCGAAAAGCACTCAGTGACGTCATATTTGAGAATCCGCTGACCCATGGCTTGCCATACGCGTCTGCTTCATGGCGTCGAAAATTTGACGATTTTACCGAATTCGACGAGCGATTTCTCCTTAACTAAAAAGAATTAACCTTTCAAACTTCGTGAGTAACCTAAAGTCAGTACGATCAAGCTCGGGTTTTGCAATAGGAAGCGATTAAAACGTTTATCTGTATAAAATGGATATCGATATAAGACCCTGGGTTCGAGGTTGAATGAATTGTTGCTAAAAATTAAAAACATTGAACGCGGGAAGCTTTGCGTTGCTGTCGCGATGCATGATAGACGTCGAGCAATTTTCTCCTCGCGACGATAACGCAACGGTAGAACGACCATGGTCTCCGTAGATCATGAAGTTATTAGATCACAACACGGTATACTATCGCAGCGTCGCGTGTTCGATTCCTTCCGGAAGTATACTTGCATGTGTTAATTTTCGCAACTGCACCTAGTTTGGTATATATAATATATATTATATATATTCGTGCAGTCGAGACTTCCCTTCACCAAAAATCTCTAGAACATGTAGTTAAATCGAGTAAACTGCCAAATATTACTTGATTCCGCCTATTAATACGATCGACGCACACAGTCATTAATTGCGACTATTAATTAAAATTACATGCAGATCACGTAGGAAATTATTATTTCTGAGAAGTAAAGTAAATTTAAATGGAAATACATGTATACAAAGTCTGCGGCGCAATTCACAAATTGTTAATACTGCGATTTTCGGTTAAGCTTGGAGACCGGAAGTTTTATTAAAAAGTTTGATCGTTTCACGATTTGACACGTTCCCATGGGAAATTTGAATGTTTGAACATTTTGACCAATAGAAATTAAGGCGTTGCCTAAACTTTTGAATTTGCCCTTGACAACATCCTAAATTGCCCTTGGTAACGTATGCGTTTCAATGTTCAAACTTTTCGATCAAACTGTTCGTCTCCAAGCTTAGCCGAAAAGCGCAGTTGGGTAGTATACTGTTGTAAAAATAAAATGGGAACTTTGTGTATAAACACTAGCCTGCGTGCAGACGCTCCTTCCCCCTCCTGAAGTGGGGAAACGGATCGGAGGTCTGCGAAACGGCAAAATAATTAATTTTATATGCTAGCATAATTACCACACCAATACTTCCATTTGCAAGCCACCATTATTAGGCTTGCGATTATTTTCACGTTTGTTTACGTTCGAAAGTTGCAAGTTTCATCTGAAAACGTTGAACATTTAAAAAAAAATCATTCAACTTGCGGCGTCATATTTTGACAGGTTTCTTTGAAATGACGCCGCAAGTTGATTGATTTGTTTTTAAATTTCAACGTTTTCTGGTGAAATTTGCAAATACAGTGTTTATTTTGGTCGACAGCTCTGTGCGAACTGGCGAAAAGTCAACAGCGTTTGGGTGCGAAGAAATTGAGACTTGTTGGTACGTGTCGATGTTGTTATTTAATATTCCAAGCTGATTGCGATTTATATTGTCTGGAACGGTAGCAAGTCGTTTCGACGGAGAACTCGTGTGACTACTCGCGCAATCAATTTCTCACGACTGCATGGAAGTGTTGCAATTGAATGAGTAAATCGTAGAGGTCGCCCTCGACTTTTCGCAGATTATTTTATATTACACCGCGGCGTTAATATGATAATGATGATGAAGAATATAGGATGATATGATCATAAGTAAGATGATACTGATGGCGACGATGACAATGACGGTGACATTCAGGATGGGATGATGACGATGACGATCCTCGACACAATTAAGACCAAGTATATGGTGACTTCGAATGAACAATAAATTCAAGCGTGTAGCTAATTCTTCTTTCACTTTAAATGCACCTTTACCATCAACCAAGGTTTTTTTTGGTTATGCTTCAAAATTTTACAAGAGCAGAGAATACATGTTGACATTTCAATTTTCAAAGTGGACAAAGGAAGACAATATAGACAACCCGCTATAGCACTTCCTGATCATTAGAAATCTGACCAATGAAATATCGGCTACTTTAAATTATCCTTTGTCAACCAATCACATATTAGTCCTTAAAATCCAGTGACGACTCACGTGACCAGAACACGATTACGAACACCGTTTCGCAGACCTCCGTTTCCCGATTTCAGGAGGGGGAAGGAGCGTCTGCACGCAGGCTATATAAGCACATGAATATACCGATAATCTTATCATCGCTTCCGCAATTAAGTGTTTCATGAGAACAGTTTTTCTTTTTAATTAACGGCCTAGTTGACATAGAAGGGGGCGAATATTAAAGGGGATGATTTAGAACGACATAAAAACATATCCAGACATCAGTTTGAAAAAGAAAACATCTCGAAGCCAAAATATGGGCTACAAAAAGACAATATTAAATACAGTGATTTTTCAATTCTTTAGTATTACAAAGTGACGATAGAATTAGATATCTGTATGTTCTTTATGTTTATATTTATACGGATGGTGAAATTAAGATTAAAGATATAGCTAGTGCATATCTTGCAACGATCAACGTAAAATTTGAAAATTTAAAATTTGAAAATATATACTAACGGAAAATAAGCTATGTATAATTATACAATTATATTTACAAGGATGATGAAAAACAATTAAAAAATTAGTAGTGTTATATATTAGAAAATTTAAAATCAGTCAAAAACGGAAAATAAGCTATGTATACACATTTATATTTGCAAGTATCATGAAATAAGATTAAACATAAGTAGTGATATATTGCAAAAGGCAACGTAAAATTAGAAAATTCTAAATTTGAAAACTTGAAAATATATACAAACGGAAAATAAGCTATGTAACACATTTATATTTACAAGTATTATGGAATAAGATTAAACATAAGTCAGTTTGTGTTATATTACAACAGTCAACGTAAAATTAAAAATTCTAAAAATATATACAAACGGGAAACAAGTAATGTATATATGTACTATTTACAGAATGAGTGGCCGTTCTGTATTGGGGTATATATATACAGATATTACTTCTGAAACGATCTATTTGGTAAGTTCATTGGCGTAGTAATTTTTCTTAAAAAAACGTTGTCTAAATCAAAGCTAAAGTTTATGTAAATCAAGAGGAATCTATATCACATGCATATGTAGACCCTCATTATATAAACATGGTTTCTTTGTGTTTTCCTCATGAATTATTAATGAGTTTTAGAAATACATTTATAATTATACGGATGGTTAAATAGGATTAAAGGTATAACTAATCTATAATGATATATTGCATCGGTCAAAGCAATATTAGAAAATTAATTTAAAATTCGGGAACTTAAAAATGATATACAACGAAAAATAACCGAGCTAGTATGGTGACTCAGGACGTTCTTCATAGCTGAATGTCACTGAAATTGTTTGAGTTACACATCATACTGTATATGTTACCCACCATCATTACAAAATGAATCAACTGTTATATTACTTGCAGAAATGTATCACATGCGCCACAAAGTATATTCAAGTATTCTTTAAAAGTACAAGAAGAGTAATTATTATAAGTAATAACATGACTTGAGGGAAATTAGCGATTAAATTTCCCCGCTGCCGAGGGAAGATTTGTGGGAAGATTTCCAAATCTTCCCGAGGCAAAGGGGAAATTTAATCGCTAATTTCCCGAAAAGTCATGTTATTAGTTTGTAATATTATGATCGCCGAGGAAAACATTGAGAATCTTACCGATAGGAAATTTACACGGTTGATGAGAAGTTGCATCTAATTTTCCCGTGCATGTTGATGAGGGAAAATATATGCAAGCGGGAAATTTAGAAGAAGACAAAGGATTTCTTTGTCTTCTAATTTTCCCTCATCAACATGCACGGGAAAATTACAAGACAAAGGAAAAATTTTCCTCTTGCATGAGCAATGAGGGAAATACGAGGTTTACATTCCCTCGGAGAACAAAAAAATCCGAGGCGATCATGGTATTATCGAAAAAATCTAATGAATGTTCCGATACTAGTTGTTTCGAAACTGAAAAGTGTCGTTCAGGGTTTAAAGTCCCACTTCAAATCTTTAGTTAAACCGAAATTTAGCTATGTATACAAAAAGAACGTATCATATCACCATTTAATTTGTTGTCTTCTTAAGCACATATTTTAATTAATGTTTATTTTTTGGTTGTGCTTTGCCGGTCTTGTATTTCAAAATGCCATATTGAATGATTGATTATTCAAGTCGACCATTTTATAGATTTTTTGAAATAAGAAAAGTTTAGCCTTTTGATCCTGTCTGAATAACTATAAATTGGTCTCTAGCATTTTATTCTGAATAATGAAAAAATGTATTTACTTCTGTGGAGGTGCAGTGTTTCTATTCTAATTCAGAATCATCATCAGAAAGTCATGTTTTTTTTAAGATAATTCTGAAATTAGAGAGGGGTTACAATGTGAGTTTAAGAGCAAACATGCCCGAAAGACTAAATACGTTGCCCTGACAACCAAATATAGATAGCCCTTAGATAGCCCAATCCATGTATTAAGCAAACCATATGGATATTGAAATAAAAGTAGTGTCCTGCGTAGGCAGTGTTGAAACAACATGCAATCGAAAATAGTAAGGTTAGATATACTGCCGAAACAACGTATACAGTAGTCTAACGTTTCGAGCGAAGACCCTTCGTTTGAAACGTTAGACTCCTACGTTCTCTGTTTCTGCAGTATATCAAACCTTATAATATTTCATGTAATAGGTCAAACACCAGTTTGAGTGTTTCATCAAGGGTTGCAAACGCGAGAAAACAAATGAAAACCAAGGGCGTAGCCCCGAGGTTTTTATTGTTTTCGAGTGTTTGGAGTCCCCTGATGAAACACGATAAACGAGTGTTTGATCTTGCTTCTCAAACGAGTATTCGCATCGCGATTTGCGGTGTTTTCTTCATTGATTTCAATATGCAGATTAAGAAATGTGATCCAGTTCCGACTAGGAAGTTTCCTACAGGTTTTCATTGGGTATCAAAACTCATGCATGGGATGTGGTATACGTTCATGGATTGGCTACGATAATTCATGAATTATTAATGAGTTTGAGAAGAGAGAGTCAATGTGGTGCAGTGTTTGGGTTATATAGAAGAATGTACAACATTGATCTCTTATTTTATTGTTTTAGGTGAAGAAGTCTGCCAGGAATGCATTTGCACCAGAACTAAAGTCAATTGTTCAAATAAAATGCTTGAATTTATGCCAACATTTCCTTCTGGTTACACCAATCTAAACGTGACGAGGTTAGATTAAAATAAAATATTGTAATAGAAATAGAAATGTGTCGTTTGTGAGACCAAAGGTCCATAGTTTCTCTATCCTGCGAGCAGAGCCTTCTTTTCCTTATTTCTTCGCTGAGAGAGAGGAAGAAAAGTAGGCTCTGCTGTATTCGTGACTGGTTTCCATTGCGCATGCATGTCAGTTGCTTGGTTACAATCTCGAACCCAGTCCCAAGCAGAGCAGAAAACAAAACGAGAACCGGTTAAACGGGTCTTAAACGGGTTACTTCGTCCTAAATCTTGGATGAAGCCAAACACGAATACAGCAGAGCCTACTTTTCTTCCTCTCTCTCAGCGAAGAAATAAGGAAAAGAAGGCTCTGCTCGAAGGGTGTAGTTTCTCACATAACACCTTATTAAATCAGCGCTATTTGATTGGCAGATTATTGATCACGTGGTATTGAATAGAATCTCCATTACGCAACCTACATCATTCACCGTGCATTTTTGGTCTATTTGCCGCAAATTTTTCTACTATATTTTATTATTTCATTCTATCCCTCGGTCTACATTAAATTCCATCGTTCTAAAACCTTGCCTGATAATTATATTATGGCTTACAAGCGCTTGACTGGACAGGTCATCACCAAGTTACTTAAAGTGCATATAAACCCTCCACAGTTTTTAGTTCCCTGTTTAGAGGGAGGAAAAACAGTTGTAAAGTTATTTTACAGTTTTTGATTTGGTCGTTTTGTTTCCGAGATATATCTCTTTGAACATTGGCAAAAAGTCCTATTCGCTGGAAATTGCCGCAAATGCTATTTGGTCAATATTGGGACTAGAACTACTTGATGTGACGTCATTTCCTCATTAATTCCATTGTCAACATGACTGAAATAATGGGTTTAAAGTACTATTCTGAACAGTAGCAGTTAAAACAGTTTAAACCCCTGAATAAAATAATAATTATAAGTAATAACATGTTATTAGTTTGTAATATTATGATCGCCGAGGAAAACTTTGAGAATCTTACCAACAGGAAATTTACACGGTTGATCAGAGAAGTTGCATCTAATTTTCCCGTGCATGTTGATGAGGGAAAATATATGCAAGCGGGAAATTTAGAAGAAGACAAAGGATTTCTTTGTCTTCTAATTTTCCCTCATCAACATGCACGGGAAAATTAGAAGACAAAAGATAAATTTCCCTCTTGCATGAGCAATGAGGGAAATACGAGGTTTACATTCCCTCGGAGAACAAAAGAATCCGAGGCGATCATGGTGTTACTTAACTTAAACAGCCTGATTTCCCACTAAACACCCGATATATAAGAACCTATTCAGGCTGACTTGTAACTAAAATGTAGGTTCATATACGTGGGTGTTTACTGTAAAGGTTGATGGTATGACCAATTTAGATTGGTTGTTTCAACCAGTCAGTTTTTACAGTGTACTCTACTTTTTGCAACCAGTCTTATTAATGCCAACTTTACTTAAATTTTCTGTTTAGCTATTATGTGGAGGAAAGTGGTATAAAAGTAATTGAAAGAGACGATTTCAAGCCATTTCCAAATCTAAAAGCAGTGTATGTTTTGTTTACATATTAAGATTACTATAAATTAGAATTTAGACCCAATTTCAGCGCTGTGAGTAACTTCGTTACAAGTAACTAGTAACTAGTGACAGTAACTAGTTAGATAATTGAGTTCTTAAGAATTAGATGAACACCGGTTTTCATCTAATATCTTGGGTTTTACTGGAGTATCCAACTTCAATCAGGTGATTGAATGAACTATTGTAATTGGCTGATTATCTCATGAATTATTAATGAGTTTGAGACTATAATAGTGTCAAATCATTAATAATTCATGAGGTAATCAGCCAATTACAATAGTTCATTACAATAGTTCAAATGAACTATTCAAATGAACTATCGTAATTGGCTGGCATAATTATGGTACTGGCATCTAAAACCCAGTAATTTCTTTGTTGATTCTAGTAACACGGAGAAAGGAATGTAACTTTGTGACTAGAGTTGCAATGGTTCTTTTCCGCTATGAAGAGAACCATTATTTTATGATCTTTTTCGTTAGCGTTGTATTCTTCTTTGCATGTTGCATTGAATACTGTAGCACGAGTACAAGTTGATATAAGCTAAACTGTATAGGTATAGTGATTTATCAAAGCCTTTTAATGGGTGACACAAGCTGTTAGCGCGATGCCTCTCACCGTTGAAGTTATAAGCCCGGTCAAATGGGGTTAGTACTTGGATGGGTAGCTAACTTAACTTCATGTGAGTAGAGTTTGCTCGTTCTCTCCTGTGCATCGAGGACTTTTTACAGGGTTTTCCGGTTTTCCTCCCTTTGCAAAATTTACACCAATGAAGTTTCCCCAGTTAATTATATACGAAATATTGTTCCAGCAGCTAGGGGGTGAGGGCTATTGGGTTATCAGTATCTAAATACTGTCATATGTCATCTTCAATATATAACCTTTACTTTACTTTACTTTTACTTTGAAATACTATATATACTGCTATACACTGATTGATCTTCATTATTCCCTGGCTTGATCACCATATTGAAGGGAAATACAGCAAAATACAATAGCTTATACGAGTTTTTTTGGTATGTTCGTTCAATATAGCTGCCATTGCGCTGAGTACCTACCTACCTACCTACCTTGTGTAGTTTACGCATTGATATAAAGGTCAACGTATGCCTTGTTAAATGATGTGTCTTATTTTTTTGAAACCTTAGAAAGCTGTTTGGTAATGAAATTGAAGTTCTTCCGGAAGACCTATTCAAGAACAATACAAAGATTACATATATGTACGTAGGATTTATTTGGTTTACAATAAAACAAAAACACTATTGGTTCCGAGACTATAAAAGATGTTTCAGTGTAGAAGTTTTGCCAGTGGTGTTGACCATACATCATAGTCTAGCTTTTTAAATAAAATTAAATGCTTTTTTACTTTACTTCTAACCAGCTATAAGTCTAGCTACAACTTTTCTTTCCATAGACGTCTACGTAACAACAAGTTAAAAAGCATACCAAAACACCTATTCAAGTGGATTCCAAATCTATACAAGTTGTAAGTATTAGCTTGTGAATTAGGAAAAACCTGGAGTGAAGGATAGATCCAAAAGACTAAAATACAGCAATGATATACGTAACGTTTACTTCTAAGGAGCACACAACACTTAAATCTTATATGTGTTTTACGCTTGTTAAAGTTTAACAATTTTACTTGTTGCTGGAACAATTCACTGACGAAAATGCATGAGCTAAGAACAAGGCTACATTCTTTCTATGCATCAAAAAGTTTTAGGTTCTGTACTAACCTATAATATAAATTTGTTTAAAGTGCATATAAACCCAAATTTCTTATCGTCTGCATGAATACGTTCTACATAGAGAAAACAGTTGTTCATTGAAATATTTTTTTGATTGGGGCTATTCTTCAATGGTTTTTGGCGATTCGCATTTCTAGTATATGGTAATGAGATGACGTCTATGTAGGCATTTGGCTTTCTTTCTCTTTTTTGCAAGATAAACTACCATGTTGTTCAAACACACCATTAATGGAAGAATTGGGTCATGTTACTCCTGCAAATAAATATTGTATAGATAATGATGACTACTTTGGCGTCATCTCATTACCATTTTGAAAACAAAAATCTCTATTAAAGCAATGAAGGTTGCTCCAATCTAAAACATATTTCGTTGTTCAACTATTTACCAAAGGTTAAATGTATTCAGATGATAAAAATTTGGGGTTATATGCACTTTAACACCAAACAATTTAATCATCTATTGTGTTCTATTTTAATCATCATATTCTATTGTGTTCTATTGTGTTCTATTATATTCTATACATTCTATTGTTTTCTATTGTGTTCTATTGCATTATATTGTGTTCTATTGTGTTTTATTGTGTTCTATTGTGTTCTATATTGTGTTCTATTGTGTTCTGTTGCATTCTATTGTATTGTATTCTATTGTATTGTATTCTATTGTATTCTACTGTATTCTATTGTATTGTATTGTATTGTGTTCTTTTTGTGTTCTATTGTATTTTATTTTATTGCATTGCATTGCATTGCATTGCATTGCATTGCATTGCATTGCATTGCGCTGCGCTGCGCTGCGCTGCGCTGCGTTGCGCTGCGTTGCGTTGCGTTGCGTTGCGTTGCGTTGCGTTGCGTTGCGTTGCGTTGGGTTGCGTTGTATTGTATTGTATTGTATTGTATTGTATTGTATTGTATAATTGTGTTCTATTGTGTTCTATTGTGTTCTATTGTGTTCTATTGTGTTATATTGTGTTCTATTGTGTTCTATTGTGTTATATTGCATTGCATTGCATTGCATTGCATTGCATTGCATTGCATTGCATTGCATTGCATTGCATTGTATTGTATTGTATAATTGTGTTTTATTGTGTTTTATTGTGTTTTGTTGTGTTTTATTGTATTCAATTGTGTTTTATTGTGTTATACTGTGTTCTATTGTGTTCTATTGTGTTTTATTGTGTTCTATTGTGTTCTATTGTGTTTTATTGTGTTCTATTGTATTCAATTGTGTTTTATTGTGTTATACTGTATTCTATTGTATTCTATTGTGTTCTCTTGTGTTCTACTGTGTTGTATTGTGTTGTATTCTATTGTATTCTATTGTGTTCTATCTGTATTTGTATTTAGTTCAGGTTTTCATTTTGTTCTATTTTATTTAAAGATCGATTGCTGAAAACAGAGTTGAAGAACTTGACAAAGATCTGTTTAAAAACAACAAAAAATTGAAAAAAGTGTACGTTTTTATCGTTCTTATGTCACAAAATTCTCGCATATACAATTCCCTGAGTTCTATTTTGTTCTGACAGCTAAATATAATTGAATTCACAGTTTTATTACATTTTGCATCAACTTGATTTTTCAGATTTTTGTGTATCAATCGAAAAACCGTATATAAACACTAACATTTTCACATTATTCCATAGAAGATTTTTTAGTATAAATACGCAGGTGATTATAGAAAATCACGCGCGCTGATTGGTCGAGCTACTTCGGATTAATTCTCGATAATCACCTACAGCATTCAAAATGGCCGCCAGCTAAGTTGTCAATGCGACAGACGAGGAAATTAACAATTTTAAAGAAAACGCTGTTCCTAAAAGTACGAAAATGTGTATTTATACTAAAACAATTATTCGCCTCAGGCTCCGTGAATATCGGTGAATAATAACCTCGACTTCGTCTCGGTTATTATACACCGATATTCACCTCGCCTTCGGCGAATAATTGTTAAATATTTATATGTAAGATTATACGTTTACAGGCGCAAATTAAGAATATCTATATGTTAACTATGATATTATTTGACAAAAAGTGCGACCTGCATCAGTTGTCATTTTTCATAAAATAATTCTTTGTAATTAATAAACTACGCAAAAAAAGATTTGAATTCTGGTTCAACAACTAACGAATTAGATTTTTGGCTTTAACTATTGAATAATGAATTGTACAGTTGTACACAGCTAACTATAAATCTAATATTTAACATTTGTTTCGCACAACGCTAGTTGAGTTTGGCTGGGTCGTGTTTTTTGGTAATTATTTTGACGAGTAAGCAAATATTAACCGAACACGCTATGTAATATGAAACTTGAATTTTTGTTGACGTTGTACAAAAAATACAATCAATCCAAAAACAATAAAGTGTCTCGTCTTTATCAGAGTTAAATAGATAATACATATATTTTAAAATACTTGCACAGTCAAGCACACTTACGTCCGAACCATCTGAGTCCCAGTAGCTCGATCAATCGTTAGAGCGTCTCGCCAGAATTACCTTGCATAACCCTTACGTTCAAATGTCAATTTTGCTATTTTCTTTATTAGATGGTTTTATCAAAATGTTATTACAAGTATCCCAGAAACACTATTTTGGACCACGCCTAACCTCAGATTAGTGTAAGTATTTTACAACTGTAATGTAAACAACTCCAATTTCTCAGAGGTGAAATAAATAAAAAAAACAAAGTGCAACTAGCTGGCAAATAAACCTTTTCATAAATAAATGATCAAATTATTTTGAAAACTGGTCAAATTGGTGAGATTGGTTAATTAATTTTCAAAAAACCAGTCAAACTGTTTTGGGAAGGATTAAATCGGTTTTTAAAAAACTATTCATTTTCATATTCAGGTCAGCAAATGGTTTTTATTAACTATTTTTTATTATTTAGATAATAATGAATAGTTTGTTTGTTTTGCTTTTAATAGGAAATTTGGCAGTGGAAATCTTCAGTTGGAAATCAGCAAGAGAGTTAATCAAGAAATCTCAAACAGGTACGTAACTACACTCGCATCTACATTATTTTTTGTTCATACAGCTAGTTGTAGACTTTTAGGATTTTCATAATATAAGGATAACGAGCCCAATCAAGCATTTCTTATTTATTTCTTACACAGAAAATATTACGGTCAGATTTTTATGAAATTCTCATCCAATTCTTTGCCAGATTTAACCAAAATGTAATGGGTTCGTTCTTGGTCTATGGGCAATCAGTTTGCAAATTACAAAATAATAGTAATTTTTCAGAGATCTTTGTGACAGACAGACAGACAGACAGACAGACAAACAAACAAACAAACAAACAAACAAACAAACAAACAAACAAACAAACAAACAAACAAACAAACAAACAAACAAACAAACAAACAAACAAACAAACAAACAAACGAACGAACGAACGAACAAACGAACAAACGAACAAACGAACAAACGAACAAACGAACAAACAAACAAACAAACAAACAAACAGACAGACAGACAGACAGACAGACAGACAGACAGACAGACAGACAGACAGACAGACAGACAGACAGACAGACAGACAGACAGACAGACAGACAGACAGACAGACAGACAGATAGATAAGCAGACAGATAAGCAGACAGATAAGCAGACAGATAAGCAGACAGATAAGCAGACAGATAAGCAGACAGATAAGCAGACAGATAAGCAGACAGATAAGCAGACAGACAGACAGACAGACAGACAGACAGACAGACAGACAGACAGACAGACAGACAGACAGACAGAAAATTTATTTAAACTCGGAATTTCATCAATATATACATAAATTGCTTTTCGTGAAAGCCGAGAACTATTTAAAAATATATTTACATTTTTTTTGTTATTTTGAAACAATAAGATAACTTATTTAAAACACTATTGTGGGAAACTGAAGGTTGAGAGAGTTTTCTTAAATGATTTTAAACTTGTTGCTAATCTTGCTTCTGTGGGTAAACCATTCCACAATTTTCCTCCGCTTAGTGCAAAACTGTTTTTAAGATAGTTTGTTTTTGGCCTTGGTAAGGCAATTTTCATCTCACGATCTCTGAGATTATAATTTTCTGAATAGTTACACAAGCGGAGGTAATCTAATAAATACGGAGGTGCTAGGTTGTTAAGCGCCTTAT
The DNA here is from genome assembly GCA_035771165.1 of Paragorgia papillata. Lineage (NCBI taxonomy): Eukaryota > Metazoa > Cnidaria > Anthozoa > Scleralcyonacea > Coralliidae > Paragorgia > Paragorgia papillata. The sequence goes on along the minus strand of JAWNZC010000122.1, from coordinate 687,731 downwards.
ATATGAGGACAAGTTTATGTTGATCCCTCATTTCTTGTAGTGTTTTCCAACCTAGTTCCTCTCTAATGACATAAGATCGGACGTCATAACCTTGTTGTGTAATAACGCGGCCAGCACGGTTTTTTAACTTTTGCAGTCTAGTTGCCTGTGATGCATTGAAATTATCCCAAACAACATCACAATAATCGAATAAAGGCTGAATTAAAGAATTGTAAATTGCAAGAGCCACCTCTTTAGAAACAAGCGGACGTGCTTGCCTTAGGCCTGCAATTGCTTGCGAAACTTTTTTTGACACATAATCTATGTGTTCATCCCAGGAGAGTCTTTCATCGATATGCACACCTAGGCATTTATTACTTTTAACACTGTTTAGTGCATGACCGTCGATGTTAATTTGCGAAGTGTTTCGGGTTTTATTTAGGTTATCGTCCGATCCTATGAACATATGTTCAGTTTTTGTTGCGTTAAGACTTAATTTGTTTGCTAGTAACCACTGTTTTATATTGCTCAGGTCTTTGTTAGTTGAATGAATTACCTTTTTTAGTGATCTGCCACTTGTAGTAACATTAGTATCATCTGCATACATTCTTGGCTTTGAATGATGCACACAGTTTGGCAGGTCATTTATATAAATTAAAAAGAGCAGTGGCCCGAGAATCGAGCCTTGCGGTACTCCGCACTTTATTCTCTTAAGAGATGAGAAGTGCCCATTTATAAAACAACATTGTGTTCGATCCGTAAGGTAGGATTCAAACCATTTTAGCGTTTGGGCCGATAGGCCGTATAGACGGAGCTTTTGTATAAGAATAGAGTGATCAACTGTATCAAATGCCTTCGATAGATCAAGAAACACCACAGAATTAATTTCACCATTATCCATGTTTGATAGCCATTCCATTGTGGCATCGATTAAAGATGTCGCAGTGGAATGAGAGCTCCTAAACCCTGATTGATGTTTTGATAGTAGATTGTTTGTCTGCAAGTAGCTGTATAGCTGGTTGTAAATAATTCTTTCGAACACTTTCGCAATAGGCGATATGACAGAAATTGGTCTATAATTATTCATGTTGTCTTTTAACTCAGACTTGTAAATTGGAGTTACTTTTGCCATTTTCCAGTCAACAGGGAAAACCCCTGAACTTATAGATTTATTAAAAATATAACAGAGCGACACTGCTATTACCCGAGTGGCCTCTTTGACCAAACGACAGGGGATCTTATCAAGGCCTGTCGCTTTGTCTGTTTTAATGTTTTTAAGCAGAAGTTGAACATCTGCTACGGAAATTTGGTTTAAGGTAAATGTGCTCTTTGTTGGTGTAATGTATTCATCGAATCTTTTAGAGGAGGCTGGTAATTCAGCGGCTAAGCTTGGACCAATTTCAATGAAATGCTCGTTAAACAACTCAGCTATGTCAGCTGGATTAGTGTAGGTACCTGACTTAGTAGTTACAGTCTGAATATTATGCTCTGCTTTGCCATTTCGTGACATAGCTTCGTTTATTGTTTTCCAAATTTCCTTTGGTTGACCTGCTAATTCTTTAAAACGGTTGAGGAAATATGTCGATTTTGTTTTTTTAATTGCATTATTTAGCATATTTTTTGCATTTTTATAATCCGCCCATTTTTGGGGGCTATCTGTTTTGATGGCAAGAGCTTTTAGTTTGTCACGTGCAATCATTTGTTGTTTAATTTCTGAGTTTAAACCATGGCGATTTTTTATTTCTTATTCTTCTCGTTTTAAGTGGTGCATGTTTATCAACCACTGCGAGAAACATATTTTTCCAAGCTTGCCACATGTCATTTGGATTATCGAATCCTTTTATACTGTCCCATGGCATGGAGCTTAGATCAGCTCTAAAACTTTCAGCTTGAAAGTTTTTAAAGTTTCTCGATTGCACTATTTTGTGTTTCTTTGTGGCTTGGATTGCTATTTTCCTGATTGCAAATATTAAACAGTGGTCACTAATACCTAAGGGAAGGACACCGCTGCAGACAATTCGGTTTGGCATATTCGTTAGTATTACATCAATTAGGCTACTGCTAGTTTCAGTAATTCGTGTAGGTTCAGCGATTAACTGCTTGAGTTGATATAATTCAGTGAGCCCTTCAAACAAGCGTTTGGACTTATTGTTCTCTGTAGATAGAAGATTGGTGTTTAGGTCACCCAAAATAATCAACTCTTTACCGTCGTTATCAACTTTAGCGGTAATAGCTTTTAGGCTATTGTAAAATTCATCACTATCTCCATTAGGAGGTCTGTAGCAAGATAGAACGGTAAACGGCTTGGAATTGGGCTTGATTATATCAACACACACAGCTTCTAACCCTTTTGGGATTGACTCAGATTTGTTTACAAAATTAATTGTTTTACGAATATTGATCGCAACTCCACCACCATTGCGGTTTCTGTCTTTCCGAACAATATTATAATGTTTTAGTGCAACGCATTCATTTGGTATTGTGGAGTCTAATCTACTTTCATTAATTGCAAGGATATCAATGTTTTGGAATTCTATCCATGTACGTAATTCGTCAATATGATATAATAAACTAGTTATGTTAAGAAAAGCTAATTTAAAGCCTCTAACCTGTGGAATTTGTTTTATACCTTCTTCAGTTTCCCACATAGATATTCAATCTTCTTTAGAGCTAATATAAGACTTTAAGTTTCGGGCAAGTAGAGATGTTCCTCTACTGTTCAGATGAACACCACGAGTGTTTAAGCAACCTG